>JAYRCB010000063.1:2326307-2385481 GCA_036026315.1 Trachelus stipa
CAAGCTACGCGTTCGTGTTCACGTTTAGCTCGGCTACGACGGGATTCGCATTGTCGACGGAGGCGATGATCACAAAAACCTACTTCCAGACTCGCGCTACGATTTAGCGCCATGTAGCGTTGTGCATCTCCCTACTCGTCTCTGCTGTCACCCTGCGTCAGTGATCGAGCGCCATCTGGATTCTAAGTGCGAAACCTTTGTTGGTAGTACTCACCAGCGCCATCACTCTACACTAGCCTCTACGCCTGCTGCCTTTTTCCGGTAAAGACGTCTTTTGCAACGAAATGGGTTTCCAAAACATTTGGTATTCACATCCAAGAAAATACGGCCAAGGATCCCGGTCCTGGTGAGTAGTGGATCACTTTCTCACATAATGGAAAAAAACTACATTTGGAGATACATTAAATGGCTAAAAGCAACGTAAGACTTCATAAAGTGTGACCGCGTGTTCACCATGCGTCCCATGCCATGCTATGCAACTATCTTGTATTCGCAAGTCACAGCTCTTCATAAATAGCCGATTACAGTATTTCTAAAAATAGGGGTGAACAATTTTTGAAACTTAATAATACAGTTGTAGCTCTTTCTATTCAATTCGTATACAAGTTATGGATTCCACTTAAGCTAACATATAGTAAGGTTATGTCTGCGACATTACACGATCAAGATAACTTCATAGCGTTACTTCATACTTCGCATTTCCTTAAAATAATTGCAATTCGCAAACCGGATCATCCTTAAGAAATTATAACATTCAACTTTATCGTTTTCAGCCGTGCTTGCGCGAATAAGCATGGACTCATCCGAAAGTATGGATTAAATATTTGCCGCCAGTGCTTCAGGGAATACGCAGCCGACATCGGTTTCAAAAAGGTAAAGAACATTTAAATTTTTCTGAATTTAAAATTAAATTAAATGCACTCATAGTCATATTTTCTTGTGTGATTTTGCTGCACAAGGGTTTTATAGTCGACAAAACTATAAACTTACTTTCTTTATTTTGCAGTTGGATTGATGGCCGGATGCTGATATGTCTAATAAACAGGAATGCATTCGTATCAAATGACGTGTTTCTTATGTCTTTTAATCGTATATTTAAGTTAAAAGAACGATACAATAACAAGTGATGAATGTATAATCTGTATTACGACAAAAAATCAGTATACAAGCTTAAAAAATACTGACGTAGTTTAATTGATCTATCCAGTGTTCAAGATTACCAAACAATGTCAAGCGTAATTTTCGGGCGATTCATATTTCTTTTATTTATCCTCTTGCAAATCTCTGAAAAGACACAGTGTTCATTTAACGTATAACGGCAGCGGGTTGTATCCGTCCTTAATTTCAAGTACCATCTTACCTGCGTCGCCTGTGCGACTAGGGCAGCCAGTGATTTTTTTGGAGCTCTGCAGTACTTCCCGTTACCTTCTTGACAGCATAAATTAGGAAAACAGTCGGTAGTACGATTGCAAGCTTGCGGAAACAAATCGAGAGTAGCTGGCGGTGGCGCCTGGCATTGCATGTACGCAAGCAGAGACATCAGAGCTAAAATGTTGAGAAAGTGCTGCTCACGCAAAAGTAGAATAAATGGAATCATATGTATTATATATGATTGTATAAAGGGATATTCAAGAGTATTACACTACCTAAAGCGTGTTGTGCCATAGAAATTAAATGAACGGGCTAACTTCAGTTGGTGCAATACTCAAAAATAACACGCTGTACATAATATTACTACGAGCTCTATCTATATAGAATAATATTAACACTTTCAATGTTATTCGATTTGCATAAAAATTGATTGCTGAAAGTTCTTTGGGTCACTGATTTCGAATCTGTGGTTAGAATATACATATCTGGGTTTCGATATAGAACACCATATATCATATATCTTATACAAGCAAGAACGTAAGAAAAAAATTAAAAAATTGCTTTTCAATGCGGGATGTATAATCGGATCACGGAGCCTCCGAGTGCTGTTGGGTCGATCTAATCGTAGCCGTGTTGATGAATCCAATTTTTTTTTATTTTGGATTGATCATTGAATTTTCCATCTTTCGTTCAAAAATCTTTACTTCAAACTCGAAGCTGCAAATGTTTAAAATCCCTGGTTAAGAAAATTTATACAAATTCAGTAATTTTTCGAGATCAGTCTGCCATTATTTAATCTGCAATTTTAATTTTTTAAAGTTTAGCTTCAAATTGAAAGTGAACGTTTCGAAAAATTTGCGAAAGTGAATTATTATACCCCTTGAATGAGGACCACGTGAATTTACATGTGAAAGTCCAGTTTGAAATGTCGTAAGGGCTCTGCCACTTTGAACTTACAGATTTTAATTCATAGGTCTTTTAAATTTCTCCACACAAAATTTCATTGAAATTAATCTATGAACAATAGATTTTGTTTGACTTCAACATGATGTTTCATATATCGAATGCCATGCTTTAAAGCGTTAACTATAAAAAAAATAATTGGCGCAAAGAAAGTTCTGATAATATAATATAACTAAGAATAGAAGATTACTGGCATGAGTTTGCTGAAAAGGAAGTTGTGCCCAAACTGGTGCAGCGGTCCTGCAGTAAAGCTGTAGATCCTTCTGATCAGGACAGCAAATCCTTCTGCTGTTTCCACAATCTCTGTCCGTCTTGCATCGCTGTATAGGAAGTGTTTCCGGCACCGGCTCCTTGGGACACATGCGATCTATCCCTAGTACGGCTAAAAGGCGAATGATTCTTTACTACGGGATATAAAAGTAGCTTAGATTATAATATGCTCCTCAGACTATTGCCTGTATAAGAGACCTACTAGTATCCATGCTTGCACGATAAATTACTCTTACGAAACCATCGACGCATTTCGTATGGTCGAACCAGTTCAAATCACCTTGAAGTGCGTTTGAAAGGCGATAGGTGAACCGTTGCTCGATTTTATATAACTGAAGTATTACTACTGAAGTATTAAACCTAACTTGGCTCTGCTGCGGAACCTGGATTGAAGTTTCATTTGAGCCATGTTACAGCGGTATTTGAGATGCTCACTATGATATAAGTATATCTATCACAAATCGCTGACAAAGTTTGACGTCTATCAGAAAATTGTTGCGATGAGAGAATCCTCATGTTGGTTGTGCCGCCATTCGTGATTCACGATTCCTGAAGGAACGATTTTCTCTGAGGATCACACGGCTCGTGTACTTAACTATGGAATTAGGAATTGTGATCAATCGGCCGAATGGCAGTTTTGCTATTATTTGAAAGCTTCGGAATCCGATTCGTAATGCATATCGGGGCAGTTGCCGAGAGTCACGGTTCAGCATTATTTTTTTCTCTCCTTGTTTGTTCGTTAATTATCGAGAACCATCTTCTTGCTCCTACCATTAGCGTGATAAAAGTGTATCTTCTTCTCGCTGCGCTAATGTAACTGCTGCAGAAATTAAGACCTACAAAGAAATGATCTAATCTTGCTTTTGAGAAAATATCAGCTGGAGACTTTCGAACGTCACGTCTCATCTTACGGTCTCAAAGTTCGTACGACGAATGACACTTCCAGTGTGCGATCCTAAGCAACGCGTAGCAACGTTATTACGAGTTGCGTTCGCCGCGAAAAAAATGCTTGTGGAGATGCTGTGAAGTTTTCTGATCGAGAATAAAGCTCATTTAAAGATGCAAAAGATAAGAGTGTGCATGGAAATGACCTAGAATCAGGGCAGCAAATACCAAAAGCTGGTACTACGCGCATATAGGCGCAAGCACGCGTGCGGTGTCATCAGTGTTTGCTAAACCAGTCATACGGCAATCAGGATAAATAATGGACACTGAAAAAGTATTAAACGGTGTTTTATAGTCAACGGGATGTCACATTAAAAAAATGGCTCTGTAAGAAGAAACAGGAAAAAGTGTGTGCCGCTCCACTGATATTTCAGCAGTTTATGTAATAAGACTCGGTGAAACCGCGTCTCTTACTTTGTCTTTCACTGACACCGAATTAGGAACCCACATTATAATTCCTTATTACGTTATTCTCCGCTTAATAAAATAAAAGTCGTAGCCATTTCACAGACTCTAAAGCGTGCATAGGCATAGTCAGTAATGATTATCCCGTGGCTTTGAGTTGACGATATTTAATTGTACAATAGCATTGATCCACTCGTTTAGTGTGTTTTTTTTGTCAGTTCCCAAAGAATACAAATAAATCACAGGTGTATTTTCATAATACACCAATTTTTTAAAATGTTTTCCAAACGAGAAAATATGCTAAAATACAAGAGTAAATGCATTTATATATAATTACCCGACACTCGCGCACTCTTCCTTTGCGATGCGCAAATAATTTATGGCACGGGGAAATACATACATATACTCGATCCGGAGGGAAGGAAAGAAAGGTGTTTCAACGGTATAGCTAATAGGCTGATACGAGAGTGCAGTGCATGGCGGGTAACACACAAAAACTAATTACACTCACGGATTCAACACGAATATTCCTTATTATAGCGTTTTATGTATATAGGTGCCTGTGGCTCACAATCAGTGAACACAGTGTCATCTAGTTAACGTTACACGAACTATAGGAATTGTTGCTGCCCGGGAAGGTTCCCATTGGGCTCGAACTCAACGGACGGCGCATGTATTTCCACCGTGAACGAACAGCTCGGTGGAATACGCCTTGTCTTGCTGTCCTGCTCGAGTATCGGAATATCAGAGACAAGAAGCGAGTCTCGTTGCTTTAAGGTTAGGTGCGCGTAATACATGCTACGACACCTCCGTATCACTTAGTGCACGCGTTATTCCTGGAACTGGCAGGAGTTCTCGTCGAAAGTGGGAAACCATGTGGTGCGGGACATCCTCAGAAATTTATCTAGCGCAGGAGAGAAATACTTGTTGCCAAAAGAATTATCTCTTTCCTTTCCCTCAACATTTTTCCTCTTATGTATTCTCTCTTGCCGTGCCTACGATTTGTGGTAGCAAAAGAGGAAATGATTCGGTGCCGAGCTCTTATGAGGTTAGCTTACACTCTCACTTGCTACTGATTTTGGAACTTTGCCACGCACTGCGTTGTTCGGCAGGCATGCCGGAGCCCCAGAAAGGGACAGAAGGTACGAAGAGACAATACTACGAGAGAAATAATAAAGGACAGGGAAATATCCTGCTTGCAATCTTAGCCTAACAAATGGCTTTCAGTTTTTTTTCGTCCGGGATTCCTTCTCGGATTTTATATACACGTATCTATGACACATACGACGATGTAGCGAAGTGGCTCTTACAATTAGAGTACCGTGAAATTTTCGTGTGCTTGCACCCGGAGAATATTCTCCTACCCGTACGGCATGGGTAAAGGCAATTTTAGAATTTAGGTGATGATTACTACGCGACTACGCGACGTAGATACTTGCAAAATCAGAGAGTCTCATGAAATCAGTGGCTCGTGGTAATATAACAAAGTGAGAAGCAAAGACATCGTCGCTGTAGTTCGGCACGTACTCTTTCCCATGACTCCTCGCCCGACCTTCAAAATAGCTGGTTCAACAACGAGTGTGAAACGGCTGTTGGTCAACAGGGCCGGCCGATGCGCGCTGCACGTTTAGTTCTAACAGCTGATCCCCGTGCATTAAAAATACTCACGTCAACGAATCCATTCTTGAGACCTGTCCCACCTGTCCCTTCTCTTTGACACTGGGATCCGCAAGGCAACGCAGGGCATACTCCGATTCCCTCGTAGCTTTCCCGTTTGACGCATCTCACGCCCCCATCCCCCCTCCCCCTCCATCCACTGAAATAATACTAACCCTCGTGTGGTGGCTCCTTTGGTGGGGCTGGTATGCCCTTCCGACATAGGGATCCACAACAACGTTCATCGGGGCCCAAAATTGCACAGTCTCCATGTCGATTACAGGGGATGGCGAAGAGCTGTGCGAGTCTCCCAAGTTGCTGACCAACCGGGCAAACGAGCTCTCGACTCCTTATCGAATCTGAGTCCTTGATCGATGTCGCAGGCGACACGTTTCCAGGACTTACTGAAACATGTGACGATATTGATTCCCGAGATTATTATTGAAGCATGATCTGTCTTACTCTTGGCAACATGCGCTGCAGAGCAAAGTCTAATTTTTAGAAATGAAGAAATCTTATTTACGAATTAAATGTACTGGCTATCACTGAATTAGTTATCCTGGAAAATATATATGCGTGCGAACGAATCCTTACGCCACTAATAATAAGTCAGACGGACATAGACATTGGTGCAGGTGGCACACAGGAGTTGCCGTAATAACTTTCCATGTCGCAGTAATAGGAACGGACGAGCGCGCGCCATCAGCGACTACGAAATTGCCATGCTCCACCAAGGTTCTTGACTCATTCGTTTATTGTAAACGAGAACGAGCGCGTTGTTTACGACGATTGGGCACGTAGACCATCTAATGAGTCGCGAGCCCTTCCACGTTCAAATACGCATGAGTGCGATAACAGACAAAAACCTACCGGCAGGTTCCGTTGCCCTGAGCATCTAATAGTTTCACCTTCTCGAGACTCTTGAAGTTCCCAAATTTTCGGACTGAATTCTCAGTCAGTCCAAGGCCCGATCAACATAACAAGCGATTGCGGGTCTTAATTCCTCCTCCACGGAAGAACTCTTGTGGCTCTATAGTAATTCAAGGACGCGAAACATACGTCTGAAGCGTTCGAACGAATCTGAGTCAGCTCATGTAAAATGAGGAACATTGTGCAGGCTGGTGTCCCAGCGAAAAGGT
Organism: Trachelus stipa; assembly: GCA_036026315.1. Taxonomy (NCBI): domain Eukaryota; kingdom Metazoa; phylum Arthropoda; class Insecta; order Hymenoptera; family Cephidae; genus Trachelus; species Trachelus stipa. Next base: position 2,333,057 of record JAYRCB010000063.1, read on the forward strand.
AACTTTACAATTGAAAAGTGTCGTACGATAAAAAAATGAACGAGGGGTACTTTTTAATGAACACGTTATCGAGTTACATCAATGATACGGTGAGCCGTTCCTGTGTGATTCCGTGCGTGAGTTAAATCTCCCAGTGGGCCCAGTAGCCGACACGAATACTCAATGTGTCTCCCACGTAGCAGGAGGCCTACGCATTGTATTTATAGTGAATCCTCACTAGCCATACAGATATAAACTCCTTCTCATTAGACCTCATCGGAGTCAATGGTTTCCAGGGTTGAAAAGGATTTTTCTCAATCTTCTAGTTCACGATCACTTTCAATTTTCCATGCGCACATTACTTGATGTGGTAAACTATTTATTCTAAGGTTTTTCAATAACCTACACTTTGAAGACATTTCCGCAAATTGACCTTAGGGGACCGACACACATAGGACATACATATTATATAGAATAATATACATATAAGTATAGAACGTGGCCGCGTGCACACCTGTGTTTGTATTTACATCTTGCGCCCACGAGCACGTGCTCGCCATTATGGCTATGCACAATAATAGAAACTCTTGACTTTTCCGTCTGCTATTGGATGACGATACATCGGTGAATTTTCGAATCGTGATTACGCAGGGAGAATGAGCCATCGCGTCGCGCGTCCCAATGACATTCGTGAGGTGATCAAGGTATAAACGGACAACTACGGCCAGTCGAGAAACCGAAACGTCTTTGGTGCAAGCGAACTGAGAACTGTTACTTTTAGCGAAGATTCGAGGAGGCGTGAAAGTTCCTGAACGTGAACTTCCACGGGGATTCAGAGATCCGTTCATTCGCTTGAGATCGTTTCGCCACTGCTTTCGCCCGCGAAAGAGAAAGGAATCAAGTTGTTATGCGCGGCCATTAAATAATAGATTACGTGAATATGGAATCGACGATGTGCAGCAGCAGCCGCATACCGCTCTGGAATCCCTTTCTTGTGGCAGGCAGACTCTAATGCGCCTCGCATCTAGCGATGTCTTCGTGACCTTCGACCGTCGAGGTATGGAGAATCGAGAGTCTTCGGAGTCTACATTGGGCAACCAAGCCCATTACCGTAATTTTCAGGATGGCATGACATGTTTTACACGCTGTGCTGGGATCGCGTGATAAGGTCACCATTGAAAGATATGGATATCCTCCTAAGAGTTTAGCGACTATTTATAATATTATATATATAAATATTGTGAGCCACGTAATTTAATACAATGCATGTGTTGAACTTATGGAAAACGTATGCGATAGGAACGTGAGACAAGTTGTTGATTTGTTTAAACGGCAAAGAATGTCAGGGAAGTGTCTCGGTTAAGAGCGCGCGGGTGGGAGAGATACAGAGAAAAATATAGATTATTGTATTTCCAGAGCGAATTACATGTGCAAGAAATACTCGTAATTCGGCGACTTGTGTATACATTCGTGTGTAGTCCGATGGCGTGCACACACAGGCCGTAACATGGCGTCACAATGTGTACGACTTGGCAAGGAACCTGGTTGGTCGGCCGGTACTGCACGACCTATACAGTACAGCCGCAATCTGTCACTATATGCTATAGCCACTATAGGCACTTAGTATAGTAATGGTGCATGCCTGCTAGCCTAACGAGTCCCTTCCATCTGTCCGTTCAAGTTCAATCGACGGTCTCAACGTCGTCTATTATATTCCTCATCTATTCTTAGATTTTCTTACAGTTTTTCTCGGCAGAAACAACAAGATTGAGGTGATTAGTTTTTTACAAGTACATTACCGAATTTTTTCAGCGGCCTACGGCAATACGCTTCATGTTGTTAGTGTGATACGTGGCAAGTAATGGCAGCCGTTGCATGTGTCTTCCCGTCGTAGCTCGCAGGACATTGGTATCTAGCAGTGAGCGCTCTAGTGTGTGTGTGTGTGTGTGTGTGTGCGTGTGTAGTGTGCGTCAAAGTCTATATGTGCCGCGCGCAATGCGCGCGCGTGTGTGTGTGAGAGAGAGAGAGAGAGAGAGAGAGAGAGAGAGAGAGAGAGAGAAAGCCTTATGCTTGCGCTGGTAAACTAACGTGCTTGGACATCCCATTGAAATAATTTACAAGCGCAACACCATGAATCGACGTTTGCTTCAAAATGTTTCCTATTACTCGATATTACTTAACACCGAAAACATTCAGAATATGTAAAATAAAATGTACGGCAATGACATGGTGTCATCCACGAATAAAAGTCACTATCCAACATACATCGAAATGCAATTTTCCCTCTGCATTTATTGTTATTTTATGTAATTTTCTATATATCTCTATGTGTTTGCATAATAAACTGCCCTGCGCACAATCGCATTAGTTACCTGTTTGTTGGTAAGAAGACCACGATAAGATTCTCTATCTGTATCAATCGCAGTCTCAGAATTCTGAATGTTGTTTAGAATATTCGCAGTGGTAGCAGAGCATGGTGGTAAGGTTAATCGAGCGAAGGATTAGGTGCATAATCGAGAGCAATGGTGACAGGCAAAATACTAGGGTACAAGTGTGCCGAGTCTGCTGCGAAGTCGGGTTGAGTCGGGATACGTTCGGGTAGGCAGGCAAGCAGCACGGAGAGGTCGGAGCGTTGGAAGTACAGGACCATCGACGCAGTTCTCGCAGTAAGCAACAGTAAGCAGTTGGCCGCGGAAGGAAGAGGGCGCTGCTAGTCTTCGAAGGGAGAAATCAAAAAGTACTTTACCCCCACGAGAGGGCTCTGTTTCCCCCACCGCCGCGTAGCACGCTGTGCTTCGCTATCGCACGGAATCACGGGCAAATCAAACATGGCGATTCAGTCGCTGTATACGGTGAAGGCATACGGCTCGTGGCAGCAGTTTGAACGGTTCTAGTGTATGAGCTCGAGACTTTAACGGTTATGGAAGTGTATGTGCAACCTCAATTAGACAGATTTTATTGAATATAACGAATATGGATGAGTGCAAGGCCAATGTGACAGTGGTAAAACCATCGAACGGCGGAGACAGCATACGTGACGTGAAGGGCGTTGAGACGGACCCGATGCCTGCGGCAGAGACCGCGACAGAGGCGCCAATTCTGGATCTCCCACTGGCAACAGCGACATCTATCTCACGAGCTACCGCCAATATTACGGATTCCTGTAGCCGGATTGACATCGAAAACAAGAATGTAATATATCTTTCCTCATATTTAGTGAGATCGACTTCCAGTTTGCAACGTCATGAGTTTCGAATATCACTTCTTTACTTGCGTGCCACTGGCTTTTCTACTGCAGATAACCTGAACAATTCAAGACCTAGTCCGGGGACATGCTTGCTTTATTTGCGCAATAGATGAAGACGAACCTACTGACTTACCTTAGAACCGTCTCGGTCGATATATCTTCAAACACACAAAGAATTTATAGTTTCCTGCTACACCGAGGAGATATTGGTAAAGACGGTCAGCTCTTATGCATTTTCTGTCTAAAGCGAAATGTATGGCATTGTAACCATCTTTAGAACTTCCATGCTGTTTTCAGAATATCTCCCGTGTCGACTGTAACCACTAGCCGTTAGACAAAAAGCCCCATAAAGCTGATCCACTTTATTAGTATCTCCTCGGTGCTTTTATTGTTCTCTCAATAGCAACCGGGGATTGCCGTTCATCCAATAATCCGTTTGAAAACTATGGATCATTGGCTACGTTTCCACTCGAACGGAATGAAAGTTGAAATCCATTGAATACCTGTAGTTTATTAATATATCAAATATACAAGATACATATTTCACCTTTCAACCTGACTCCGGTGGAAACATTTCCATAGACAGCAGTTCGAGTCTTGTTTTCAAGATCGTTGTAGCCCCTTAATAATACATATGTTTCTTCTTTCACGTTATTATTTACGATTACATCGAAAATTTTCATGAAAGCCGCACATAAAAATCATGTTGGAAAAGATCTTAAGCAACTCGTACACCAATTATCAGCATGCAGTTTGAGTGTACGAGTGTACTACTTATCCTTGTAAAAAATGATTTAACATATTTCAATCTCATGTTTTCTCTGTTTTTAGTGTCCAAAACGTTTTATCAGGACAGCCGGAAAAATTGAGAGTGGAAGCGGTAGTGGTGATCAAGAGGGCGGTCAATTAGATGACAGCGGCGACATTGCGGCGAAGAAACGGAAAACCCGCAGAGGTAAACCTAAACATAGGAAACTTAAGCCATACTCGAAGCAGCAGTTGTCCTATCAGCAGAGGCTGCGCTGCCGAGCCTCCGGTAGGCTGACAAAAACTGGCAGGCAACCCCCTGCACCGTACAATACTACGCAGTTCCTTATGGAAGATCACAGCGACCTTCCGGATTTGGAACAAAAGTTGGCCGGTGCAACGGCGTCGGAAATACCGGCCTCCTTCCAAAAACCACCCGCGCCACCACGCACGCGAGACTCAAGCTTTAGCGTAGACTCTGATGAAGACTACTTCTACTCGTCGCCGGAAGACGAAGAGGAATTTCTAACTAAAGAATTCTCAAGTGCTTACGAAGACCTTCATGCCGAGAGACTCGGCACTTTGACGAAATCGGAATTAATACAAGAATATGTGCAGCTTGAGGCAAAAGTCGATTTGCTTACCAAACGGTTACGTGGTAAGAATTTTCATCAGATGGAGGAGCGGGATTCTGAAAACAAAAACGGCAGTACGACTGATTCGGAAATAGCGAAAAAGTTGAAGATATGTCAACAGCGATTGGATGACTTGATTCAGCAGAATGATCAACTCCGACGAGAAAATGAAACTCTAAGGGCTCAAAGACGGACGAGCATCATGTCCAGCGTAGACAGTGAGAGCGACAGCGATAGTATCAGCAACGGGAATCGGAGTGCGTGCAGCTGTTCCTTGAGGACTCCTGAATTATCCCCAGTTTCAATAGTCTACCAAGCAAGGCGAGAGAAAGCTCAAAGGAAGACCAGTCCTGAATCAAGTGTTGACAGTGAGAGCGACAGCGCCAGTAGCAGTACCAATGACAGTTCTTGCAGCTGTCCCAACGGGAGTCCAGAAACACCAACGGCATCTAGTGAACTTACGAATGGACATGCTACTGCCCACGAGATCATTGGCCTCCCTACATAATTGCGAATTTTGATATTCTTTCCCCAGAAGCATAGATCTTGCGCTCTCGGACTATTTTCCGTGCGTCAGGAACAATTGCGCAATAGCACACCGGCGGTGTCGTTTAAAAGTTCGATTAAGAAAAGAACGCGCTTACTAGCACAGTTTTGCTTATCCTTTAAGAACGTAAGGAAAAGTAGCAGCAACAATGACAAGATCTTCGCCGTAAAGAAGAATGGCCGTCCCAGGAAATAAAAAATTACGGCATAGCCACGAAAGTCTCTTTTTTAAGAAGCACGTTCCATCGACTATACTTCCAGTCTTTGGTCTATCAAGCGAGAGTATATACCTGAGATTTAAATACTTTACAGACTCCCTTAACACTTTCCTTTGACTCTTAACTATTTGTAATCTCTAGTTTTACCCCCTTCTTCCTTTTTTTCCAAGACTGTCTTGTATATAAGAATATTATAAATGTGCATAATATTATTGTAAGTATGTACACGGTTAGTTCTTCGCTAGGTCTGCACATTTCATATTCATATAGCAGCACTATTCACTTGTCAATATTTGGGAGCTGATCCACGCAGCGAAGAAAATGTAATTGCACATCATTTGTATGAAGGCTTTGGTATTGATCATTTTGCCAGAATATTCGAGAAGCAAAGGTACGAAAAAAAAGGGGAAACACGGAAAAGATATTTGTAATGACCACTTCTTCGTGTCCTTGACGGTGACAAGAGGTGCATCGCATAAAAAATATAAGCTGTGCCTGAAAGCCTCTCCTGCGTGATTATCTTTCCAACTGAGCAACGCATAGGTACTGTCGTTGCACTTATATTACATGATTTTTATTGATCTCCGGCTATTAACCCGTGCTTGCGATTGCACGAACCGAAGATCCTGCAGACCATCAACTAACGGATGCTTACAAGCTCGCATGTGAGCATCAGTGACAAAAAGAAAATTTGATGAAATTTCATGTAAATGATTAACCTCGTTAATGATGAAAATGTGATTTACTCTGTATTAAGCTTAAAGATACGTTGTACAATTGTACATACAGACTTAGGTGGTAAGACTAGTTAGTTAATGGTCTGAACGATACAATTTAACTAGACGAGATGCCTCGCACTTAAGGTTTCTTTTCTTAAATTACTATTATAGATATTTCTTTTGTAATAGGTACATAAGGCCAAAGTGTTTATCCGCCTACTTTCTTTTGATTTGTTCTCTTTTAATTTCACTGCACTATCACTTCCTTTTATATTATGGCAAACTGCTCGACATTACTGTTTAGCTGTACTTTCGTAGCAATAACACAAAGTCTATGCAAGTTTGTGCGAAACTTTTTTCTTCCTTGGTGTACTTAATAAATGGTCTATAAAATAAATTATCATTGATATGCTGATAGCTTTCATTCCTGTACTGCATTCTTTTATCTTGCTACGTGCGTGAGAATGATTATATTATCAGAATATTACTTTGACTTTCTTTGATATAGTCTAGGACACTTTCGACGCACTTGCCATGAAAAAAAGTAATTCCGTAACAATTAATACGAATTAAAAAGTTTCCCAATTTATATGTAAATAAGGTTAAAATTGAATAAGCAGAACGATAGTAACACGCTATAGAATTAAACATTTTTTTCAAGACATTGAATTGAACATCCAATATAATATAAACGACGTGTATGTGATGACCAAGAGGAAGATAAATAAAAGAATAATTTATTAATATTGTAATATAACGAATAATTACTATTTTGAAGTGAGACCTATAATCGACACACTTGATTTAATAATAAAAAAATTCGAGGAACAAACATGCATAGACTTTAACAGGTGCAAAAGGGTCTACTGAAAGAGGGCCGTAATTTTGCTAAAGACTTAAGAAAATCTGTTGTAGTCGCTGTAAGCGTCTTTCTCTCATCTTCTTTTCCGCTTCTTTATTACGAAATATGTATTATAGATTTTTAAATTAAAATTAAAAGTGACAAGGTTTTAAAGATGGTGTATTACTTACGATTATTTCCAATCCCCATCGACATACTCTTCATTTATTATAATCATTGCACGTGATCTCCCATTCGATAAGGGTTGCATAATTTTGAAATTTTCTTTAGATTAATATTGGAGTTGTCCGACGCGTGACGGGACTTTATCAACAAAAGAATATAGATACAAAATAATGCAAAATACTTTTTCGTGTGTTTGATAACGTCAAATGTCATTTTGTCCTCGTTAAATTCATGGGATTTCTCAATTTTCTTCTTTTGAGAAGAGAGGAGTTCTAGCCAGGAGCCCAGAACTCGTGCCTACACACGAGCGGATCAAGTTGATGTCGTTAAATTGTATATAACAATTTTTAATAAATATTTTTAAAATGTCAGAGGCTAGAATTCTTCTTATATTTATGGAAGAGCACTAGTACTATAATTTTGGCCTCGAAAGGAGCCGAGAACTTGTGCTTGTACACGAGCAGATGTAATGGGAGTCACTGTATCCGTTTTGTCCATGTTTCAAATAAGTTAATGAAAATATTTCTTTGTGCAACTCTAAAAGCTGAACTATTAATGTCTACTATGTAGAACTCTAAATCTCGTCAAAATCTATAAAATTCGATGATCTTTGAAAAAAATGATTTGCTACGGGAAGTTGGCAGATTATTTTCTTAATCTTGGATTTTTTGGGTAAAATCGCGAAAACTGTTGCTACAATGTAGCAGGAATTACTTATAGAATTCAGTTGCATACGAAAAGAACTAAACTTCCATTTATTTGTGATTTGCTGGAAGTTGATCTGCTATGTTCATATGCATCAAAGTTCTTCGGTGCTGTCCGTATCGTTTCGCCGTGTTCCGTTCCCCCTACTATCACCTACTATTCAGTCTGATTCAGTATCATTTAGTATTCGTTCGAGTTTAACTTAAGCGTGTACTGACCGTGTCGACTTTGTGTGCCGATCGCAATAGGAAAATGTAATTGGTTTCTCTACGGATGAGCATGACTGTTATAGTGATCCAAGAAGCATACTGAGAAAGAAGTAGCATTTCTGCTTTTGGACGTTTCTAATAATGGATATTCCACGGACACCTATGGATAACCTTTTCAACATGCTATCAGGAATTAGTCCGGACCATGAAAAGGCTTTCAAACAAGGATTCTACAATGCAGTAGCAATTTTTCTTTTGTGCTTAGGATTAAGTGCTGGTTATGGTCTTTACATAATTCTGAGTCCATTTGTAAAACCGCTTATCTGGGCTCTGCTATGCGGCTCAGTTCTTTTTCCATTCAAGCTCTCTATTACAAGTGTTGTACAGTCATGGTTCACTGCTGCAGAAATGTCCAACAAACCTCTCATAGTTAATTTGACAATGATTCCTATTCGAATTGTCGATGAAATCTCTGATGTTATTGGCTCTTTCTTGGTAAAACATCTTAAGTACATTGCAGTCATTCTAGTTGTTACTGGAACGGTGCTACTTGCATACAACTATACTCCTAACATCTTAACGTGTCTAGTATGGAGGATTTTTAAAGTTGTTAATGCAGTCTTAAACTTCTTCATATCAACCTGCAATGTCTTCACGGTAATAACTTTATAAATTACATAGAAATCGTAGACAATGATAGAATTAACATGTCTTGTACTATACAATATTGTCTTAAAAATATTATCTATAGTTATACTTTTGTAATGCGAGTAGTCACATGTAATGCCTTTGCAGCTCGTTGCTGTAGTTGTTGGATATCTCTCTCTACTGTACATCTATTGGACTCCAGAAAACTCTGCAAGATTTCGCTACAGCTCTTTCGTAGTGTGGTTCATTGTCAGCCTTTATATATCAAACATCCTAGGAGCATACCAAATTGTAGTTTTCCTCACATTACAATTATTGTACCTGATAGGATTTGTCTATGAAGTCATACTCATTTTGGAGCATCAAGAACTGGATGGACATCAAACATCATTTATGGAAGCTGCTCGTTATGCATTAACAAACAACATCGTAACGACTAGGGAAGTTGACGCATCAGTCATGCAAGAGGATGATGCTTTTGTTGAAGAGAAATCATTTGGTTCACCTAAGAATCTTTTGCTAAGTGGAGAACATCCAACCACATCGAAGGAGAAATTTGAAAATGATACTACACTGAAGCTGAATAAAAAATCAATTTCATTAGATGCAGACGTAGGAAAGTCTTCTGTGGGATCTGATAGTGGAGAATCGCAATTATTAGAAAATATGCGACCAACGGTAAAAGCACGTGAGCGTTATTTTATTAGAAAACTGAAGACTGAATTTCGAATGTCTTTGGACATAGAGGACGACAAAGTGGATACCGACAAGTACATGTACGGAGCAACGTATGCCTGTGTCGGAATGCTACTTTGGAAGCACAGATGGATAATACACATGTTATCCATACCAATCATTTATTATATAGTCAAGCAGATTGGATGTTACTTTGGCTTTTGGAAAACAATTCGGACACAATGTCAATCACTCGTGAATATTATTAAACTCTGGTGTAAGGAAAGGCACCAGGCACTCATTCCTGTAAACGTTAGAGGATTATATAAAGTGTGCATGATTGTCGATCGGAAAATCACAATAGGCCTGAAAGGATCCGTAGACGCCGTAGCCACGATTGCAGTGATTCTTGGATTGTTAGTATTCGTCACCTGCGCTTCTATCTTCATCACGATTCAGGTAGCTATCGTTATTTGACATATATTTACGCATACTCTTAGATTGATACGATTACATGGGATGATGTAAGACAAATTGGTTTTACTAATCTGTGCAGGTCTATGCCGAAGGTATACATCTTGTTCAAGTTACCGGTGATGTACTGAATTCTTCTCTAGTGAACAACCCAGACATAGATTGGGTACCAGAACAATGGGAGGATTCTGTCAACAGCGTATTGGACAACGCTTATACATATGGACGTTCCGCAATATCAGATGGTGTTAGTCAGTCTTGTATATGCGATTTCCATGCTTCTCTTCCCCAACAATACAAAAGACCTTGCTGTACATGATATAGATAAGAGGACTTGTCAAAGACTTAGAACCTACCAAGGCTGAGCAGATGGAGAAAAAGGTATTGGAACTATGGGATAGACTTTATCAGGCTTGGATGATGTCCAACGATGCTCCGGACATGGTTGGGCCCACGGTCGATGCTGATGCAGCTTATTCCGTATGGGAGAGCTTTAAGGAGAGCTTTGATAAGACTCCCGTCCGTAAGTCCATTAGGTTGTATTAGTTTCTTGAATCTATGGACTTTCTAGTGATCTCAAGATTTGAGTTTCACCCTTCATTTTATAGAGTTGTTTAATATGACGAGTATCCAAAACTTTGCCAAGGAGAACGTTGGTATTTTAATGTCTTTGTTGGATTCAGTTTGGAGCATAGTCAAGGGAAACATTTCGGTGATTCTGAGTATTATTACCGAATTGTTATACGTTGTACTTATGAGTGGCTCTGCTGTCCTCAATTTCTCGCTCAGCATGGTATATATATATATATATATGCTTTAATGACAAATTTATAAAGTTAAATACATTTCAGAGCACACGTCACTGCTAAATTCACCATTTATTAATTGCAGGTTGTATTTTTTACTACCCTCTTTTATCTGCTCAACGCTAGTGGAAAGACTTACAAACCGATTGAATTAATCACCATGTTCAGTCCCGTAGGCTGTTACAGGTATTGTTTCTTACTCTGCATCTTCGAATCTACAAACTAATGTTCCGCAGAAGCAAAAGATTAAAACAATTTTTTTTTCTTTTGGAAAAGTACACTCAGCGTTGGCGGGTACGTTTTCGATTATTTTTCATATATTTGAACAGTGAGTTATAAGGCTTAGCGGTGGCTGGTTGTACAAATAGCTTAATTTGCTGTTCCATAAATACTACACTAGCATTTATTAATTGTCTAGAGTGTCTCACTTTTTCATTCCTTCACAGATTCGCCATGGCTCTTCAAGAAGCAGTCATAGGCGTTTTCGCGGCGACGTTCAAACTCGCATCTTTCTTTGGGATGTGGACATGGTTCACGCACAATCTCTTTCAAGTGAAGATCGTTTATTTACCCTCAGCATTTGCCATGATGCTCGGCGCTGTACCATTTTTGGATGCTTATTTTGCCTGCATCCCAGCCGCTCTGGAACTCTGGTTTACACGAGGACCAATGATAGCTGTGCTGTTTTTCATGTTTCACTTTCTTCCCTGCAATATTGTCGTGACAGAATTTTATAAGGGAATCAAGGGGTATTTATTCAACAATTGTAGAGTCCCTGGATGCGAAACAATTCATTCAGTAATTGGGGCATGTTATGACATTAAAGGGGAGGACATCCGTACCTGACTGCCTTGTCGATAGGCGGTGGTATTTTTTGCCTGGGTGTTGAAGGTGCAATTTTGGGTCCGCTGCTGTTGTGCTGCATCATGGTGGCCATCAATTTGAGTCGACGTTACCTACAGTCACCTTCGGAGGACACTATAAATAGCCTGAAGAACCAGCTGAGTGAATTAAAAAGAAATCAAGTGCTAGCTTCTTAGGATAGCCTATCAAAGCACACTATTAATTTACCTCCTATTCTTATTTCTTATTGATAAATTCATCTTGTAATGTGCGTCTTGTTATCAGATGATCAACCGGAAAGAATCAGTATACGAATACATTTCTTGTGTGAAAACAAATGCTTTGAAATATAAACAAGCTTGAAAAGCTTCCCAGTTATAATATTACACCACGAAGAGTGAAATGATGAAGATTTTTTTGATGTATTCGAATAGCGCGTTTTTTCAATAAGGCTATAATACAAATGTTATTGTTATACCAATGATTAACATCCGCGAGAGAAGTGGAGTTACTGCTAGACTTAAACATAATTGCGAAGACCTGAAGGCTAATGCGCTCTCCATATTTTCTTACGCTTTTTCTTTTATTTTTTAACCGTACTTTGAACTGTTTGCTATTGAAAAAAATTTCGCTGTGCGATGAATCTCATCACTTGTGTCAATAAACACATTATTTATAATAAATTTATAATAATATTTAGTGCTACATATACTGTCATTTAAAAACCAAGAAATACTCCATTATTGATGACTAATGAAAAAACGTGTGTGTGCGTCGTTCAGTACGGTTCACGGATTCAAAGTTAAAAAATGCCACACTGGGCGTTCACATTTATCAGCGTAGCCATAGTCATATTTCTACTTTTGGTTTGCATCGAAGTTTATATCCATCAGGACACCTATTTTCCGCCATTAAGCAGATAAGCCTCGATAATTGACTGAAGTACATATTCATCGCCTAAAGGTAATTCAGCTTAAATGTATTTTGCAAAAGGTAATGTATTTTATTCCCACAATTCGATTCTACATAACTCCTGTTTTGAATCTGTAAATCTGCGACAGACTGGCAACTATAATGTCGTTGGAGAGTTGTTCGTCTGTAACGGCTTCTTTAGCATGGAAAGTGATGTTTTTCTCACCACGTAACACGTGGAATCCATTCTCCGAGAATCGACCGCAAATTTGTTTTACATCAAGCCACACGAATAGAGCAATTTTCTCGGATCTCACAGAGACTCTGTAATCCAGATAGTTTGATAATTTTCCGGGAATAGGCGTTGGATCGACATACACCTAAAATGATACGGTTCGAACTTTAGAGCTAATAAATAAGATCTCACAGTCGTTGATCCATTTTTTTTCTCTTATTGACTGTTTCCCCCAAAGTCAAACAAGAGTTGCAATACATTAAATATACACATGTATAATATAATAATGTATAGGTATACAAAATACATATTTCATCTCTCAACTCGACTCCGGTGAAAGAAACATACTCACTCTCTTATTCATACCTGAACTTCAGTGTTTGGTACAGTAATGTTTATAAATGAACTTGGATATACGTAGTTGTACGGCGCTATCTGCATGTGATATTGGTCTTCCAGTAAGAGTTCTACAATGCAGTTTTTTTTAACTGCAGCTAAGGTTCCGCAACCTGCTTCTCGTAAAAAATTACTAAACCAAAGCGTGACCACTGCTTGAGCCATGTTTTTCTCCTGCAATCAATAATCATTGTAGTAATTTAGAAAGATAAATTTATGATAAAGCGTATGTATCGTTGATAGAATGATACTGACGATAACGATCTTAGGGTATTTCTTCGTATATAAAGGAAGATTCGTATCCCATTTGTAAACATTAATACTCAATGTGCAATCGCTGATTGGCACTAATTTATCGGAAACAACATAGATGGTTAACTCATCAGCCAGTGACAAATGCGGTGTAACGATAACAGGGGCGAAACAATCCTTGACATAATAATGAAGCATTTTCCAGCGTCCTCCGAACTCTGAAAAGTTGAGTGTAGCATTTTATCATTTCTTTTTTTAAATTTTGAATGGCTAGATTTTATCAGACCAGGCAAAATCTTGTATTGCGTATACTGACCTATAGATGACCAGGATGGTGCTTGCCAGACATCATTCAACTGCCAATAAAGAGCTCCCATTGTCAATCCTTCGCCATTGGCATTAAAACCGGATTTAGTTTGACGGTAAGATTCAGTTTCAATTCTCATTGAAACTGCTTGATTCACTTGACTAAGGTAGATAAAATTTAGAAAATCTTGATAAGTATTCTTCAGCGAAACTCGAAAATTCATGGATATGAGATTCTTCATGTAGTTGTATCCTGCGGGAAGATGTTGCCGATGAAGCATAAAGTCACTGTTAATTCGCAAATCGGTTTCATTCCTGATGACAGGTGCCAAAGTGAAGACAGACGGAAGAGACTGAAAGCCATATTCGGACGCAAATCGGGTATGGGGATAATGATTTATGTCCCATCCATTTTTCAAGTAATTGTAATAGTGAACTAAAAAGTAATAAAATAGCGTATAGCCGTTCAGCAAGTACATATTTTTGACAACTAGAAGTGATTTAGAAATAGGAATTACCATCTCCGTACAGATTAGAGTAAGGATTCGGTCCAACGTAATTATTTTCCTCTGTGAATAGTCCGTCGCTTGGGCTAGACACGACAAAAGGTCTTGCTGGATCAATTCGGTTTACTTCCGCCTTGATAACATTTACATAAAGCCTTATATAATCTTCTTGGTAGATTGAGTTCGATCCAGTTCCGTACCAGTTACCGTAGAGCGCAGCCTCGTTTTCATTATTTCCGGCCCACAATACGATGCTCGGATGATTTTTTAATCTCTTGACATTCTGTTCGACTTCCGCCTTTACGGATTCGAGGAACGATTCGCTCGCGGGATACATTGAACAAGCAAACATGAAATCCTGCCAGATCATGATTCCGTACTCGTCGGCCAAATCGTAGAAAAAGTCAGATTCGTATACTCCACCACCCCAAACGCGGAGCATGTTCATGTGCGCTTCCCGAGCAGAAAACAACAAGTCCCTCACTGTTTCTTCGTTTGCTGTTTCTTCAGGAAAAATACTAGCTGGGATCCAATTACTGCCCTTTGCAAATATTGGCACTTCGTTCAATCGAAAGTAGAAACTCAGACCCTTCTCCAAAGGTTCTTGCACCAATTCAACTGTGCGAAAACCGATTCGTATATTTTTTTCTGTGCTCTCTTGTGCGATCAGTGAGTGTACCTTCAAATTATACAACCTCTGTTCTCCATAGCCATTTGGCCACCATAGATGCACTGCGTCCTAAAGTATATTTCAATCATTATTCAACTAACTAAAATTATGCGGCGTAGGCCTAAAAATTCCCACTAAGTGTTTGCTAAAAGATATATTTGGTGTACTTACTTTAGGAACGCGAAGTACTATGGAACAATTAGTAGCGTTCGTATCTAAGACCGTGACTTTAGAGCTAGAGATGATTGCTAACTCACTAATTTTTAATTCTGCTTGTAAATCGCATTTAAGCCATTTATTCAGATCGCTCGATAACAATTGAAAAAATATGGTTACCTCAACCTCCCAGAATGCATCAGACCTACCAATGTCTACGGTGACATCAGACATAAGTACATTGTCAACAGTTATAAGTTCTACGTCTTTCCTAAAATATTTCATTGGCCGGAGTTAGTTTGATCACACAATTTTATCAGCCAACCATGTAAGGGTCAGCTGAGCAAGTACCAAATTCCCATTGATGGAAATGCAGGACCCCAATCCCATCCAAAACTAGTTTGCATCTTCCGAATGTGATTAACGTGACACTCTCCATGATACGTATCGGGGACACACGTCGGAGGAACGATGTAATTCATTGCTTGCTTATTATAAAGTTCTTGAGCAGCTTTTACTGCTGAGGCAAATATGATCTTCAATTCGTTTGTTCCATCCTGCAAATCATCCATATCCATCTTACGACTCTATACTATTGAGATATCCAATGACCTCCAAAATTATTCACCAGTAGTTGATTTTTTACGTCAAAACTATATTTTAAATACATGTTTGACGTCTTTCCTATTTGCTGGCCGTTCAGAAAAATCGTGGCAAATGTATCCAGTCCATGGAAAATCAGTATGGCTCTGGTAGTCGGCTTCCATAAAGTTGAGTTCACTGTGGATAAACGAGTTCCTGTTAGTTCTATAATAGACTAGATCCACGCATTATATAGATTAAAGCCTGTGCTATCTTGTTTATGTTATCTTATTTTATGATGTGATTGATACTATTTTCACCTTGAAAATGTCTTATGTAGCTGAAGGTCTGGTTACTCAGCCAGCGATGCTTAATGTCATTGTCTCCAACGAGATTGGCTGCTATAAAATGTGCATTATACAGGTCCGTGTAAATTCCACCCGGCACCTTCGACGGAAAAGATGTGACTGTGGTTCAGAGGATAGGACAGATAAATCGTATTAGTATCATTCAGATATATTAACGTCTCGGTACCATGTGCACTAAAAACGACAACAGGACCTACTTGGTTTCTTCGACCTAAATTCACTTTTAGTTAGATTTCCAATATATCCGATCCATCCATCGTTCAATAATACGGCTTTGCTTTGAAACACGAATAAAACTAAAGTTAACAATACCGTTAAATCTTTCATCTTGCTTTTTAGATCTTCCGTTGAAATTTTCCAGAACGAACGCCCAACTTTGCAGGAGATTGAATTGTTTTTTTTTTAAATAACCTTACAACTGAAACAGCAAAACCATTATTGTGCGATTTGAAGTACGTTTCTCTATCTTCTAAAGTGACTAATAATACACCAAACTATAAGGGATATCGGGACGCAGCTTGACGCTGGTACTCCGTAATAAATTGATTACTGTTGCTGCGACGTCCTCACTGTGATAAGCCCTGTAAATAAACACTCTCTCTGCAACGACGGAGATTCGAAAGACTTCATTCGTTCTTAGCGACAAAAGACTTTTATGCTTTCTGTTTTCCTTTTCGTTAATTCAATCACACGCTTGGTTTTCTAGGAAGCTTCGAATTGTTCTAGCGCATTTTAAACGTGGTTAGCGAATATGAATTGCGTGGAAAGAATTGAACAATGTATGCAACGCTACATGTGATCAGCAGCATTTTCTAAAATTCGTTTTCATAATGAAAGACGTTCATACACGTATTTCTTTAACAAAACAATTTTAAGGGTATCTAAAAGCAAAAGAAAAACGTAGTGGATCCGTTAGAATCATCAATAAATTTATTAGCAATTAGTGCTTGCAATGGTAAAAAAAAATTTCTCAGGTTCATTCATCTGACTTAGCAGCTTAACAATTTCTGATATATTAAAAATCGCAAAACTCTTGGAGAAGTATATCTATCAAAGATCCTGCATTTGTTGAGCTATACCAGTGAAAATGCTTTAAGATTATAAACGTAAACGACGATAACAGCATAACTGCATTATTATTACGATCTTGATAAAAATGCACATAGGATAACTTGGCCAGTAAACGGACGCGTTCACGTAAATTATATCTACATACAGTGATTTTAACACGAGTGTCCATTTACTGGTTGTGATATACACTATTAATGATCGCACCAAGTATTAGGAACAAGTAATTTCGAACGTCAGTCTCGGGAACTTTGCGTTCTGCTAACGTTCAAATCGCTGCCCTTGGTTGACGTCATACATCATCTGCATTGTGCCGTTTTCTTCTAGCGCAAGGACTCAGCTGATGGTGAATATTAGTGCGACGGCATCGAACGACACAACGAGATTCTGATTGGTCGACTTTTTTTTGGGAATGCTATTGACCTTCCTGAACATTCTGAAGCCTTGAGACTGTCATTCTTCAGCCAGAAACACTGTGAAAACGTGCATACGGAATTAAAGAAATTATTTTTTGTTATGCTCCAAGTAAATGGACTTGTGTCAATGTTTATACTCGGGGAAAGATGTGTGCGTCGCAAAAATACGTAGTTATTGGACAATCAAAGTGGTATTCGTCAGCGCTTCCTCTTCCTTCCATTGTAGGTTCTCTGCCTGTTCGCCGATGAGAATTGCGCCGTGTAATTTATTTCGCAGTCTCTCTGCTGGCTGATCGGAACAAAGCAACGTATGGGCGAAGTGGGTACATTAAGGACCATACTGCTCGAGGATGCTAAAATTATATTAATTTTTGTAATATTAACAGCAGTAGAATTCTCTATCATAGCGTACCATGTGTTCTATCATCTAGTCGTTTCTTCTGATTTTCTAGGCAACCGTGAACATGATTCTCGTACTCATTGCCATCGTTAGTACTGAATGATAAACAAATTTGACATTCCAAAGATGTCCTGCGTATATTCTTAGATAATTCAGCATCGGGCATCTTTTTTCGGTAAGAAGTCACTTTGTTGATTTCTTGAACCTCGGCGATATTGTACTGCTCGCAGGCAGCGGCATGATTCTCAATCTCCTCCGTAGGAAATGTTTTGTTACAAATGGGGCAACTAATCCGATTGTCTGCTTCAGTGTCCTCGGAATCGTGTAGTTCTTCAATTCCATCGCTGTCCTGCGGGCAAGAAAAGGGGGAAAAAGATAACGCAATCCTCATAATCGTGAAAACTAATGGATAACCGCGATATCAGTATGGTTTTTAATACCCTAAGTAGCATTTCCTTTATTTCCTCTTCGATCACGCGTTTCTTCAATTCCTCATCATTAATCTTCCTTGCACGCTCTCTTGACCCTTTCTCCCTCTGCTTCATTCTTCTTCGCCACCTTTCAGTCTTCTCATTTTCTTCCTTTCTCTTGTCTTCCTCGCGCCTACTTTTTTCCTCTTCCTCCTCTACATACTTCTTATAAACTTCAACCCTGTGTTTCCTGGCCTCCTCTTCTTGCCTTCGTAGGCTCTCTATATCCTCGCGCTTCTTGGTCTCTTCTTCATCTCGCAGATGTTTCAGACGCATGCATTGTTCCTGCAACCTATTAGTCGTCCTGTTAACGGAACTCGACACACTCTTTGCTTGTGTTTGCTCTGTCGATTGCAACCCTCGATGATTTTTCTCGAGCTCGACTACTGGTTCCTGATCACTCAACGTGTAACTTTCGTTATCCGACTTCGGAATTTTAACATTATCTTCCTCGTCAGTGTCCAGCAGTATATCTTCTTTCATGATGATTGCGTGGGTCTCGTTTTTCCTCCTCCGAGGACCGCGCGTTTTTGATGTAGGATTAGGTGGAACGATTCTTCTTGGATACTGCGAAGTGGACGCTGTTTCGTCCGATTGATTCGTTTGATTCTTCGAACGAGTTTTTCTTGGGATTAACTTTTCAAGTTTTCGTTGGCTGCCGTCCGGCTCCTGACTACGGCTGCTGTTTAGATCATCAGGCGGTTCTTGGACAGGAGATGGGTACTCGCACGTCGTATTCCGAGTTTCACTGTGATGAGATTTTTTTTTTTTTACAAAAATTAACTCGTCGCTGTCGTTGTCTTCATCGTTATCGATGTAATCTTCGTCATCGTCGCAGTGAATTAGGTTTCCAGCTTCGACTGTGGATGCTTTACGCTTGTACGTTCTTTCTCGTTCCTGATGCGTCGAGCCCTTTAGTTTAGATGATATGTACTTCGTCTTCAAACTACCATTAGCGCTTCCCACCTATAGAAATGTTGAAATTTGTAATTAGAATCAGAAAACGAATAAAATACACGATAGGTACTTTTTTTACGGAAATACAATTTATTCAAAATCCTTCTTGTGTTGTACAGTAAAAATGCTTTTGCTGTATTAATTGCGAGCGTCCGGATATATATAAAAAAAAACACATACGTGTCTATCGTACAAACTCAGAAATAATAATTTCGTCGGCCCATCTCGCGTATATGTTTACATTAAATACCTGTTAGCGTAGTTAAGATACGGGCATTCTGTTATTATTTTTCGTTACTAATCGGAGCCCAAAGATATTTAGAAAGCTTTTCTCGTAATGTATAATATTCTTCGTTGTACTCATAAAGCGTGTATCCTTGAAGAGTCAATCGATCCTTCGATTATGCAAATACGTTATCGGGTTTTGTTTAACTTGTCGGATATTTATAGTTATTTAACAGCGCGTACCAAACGATCATAGTTTTTATTAAGTCACGAGATATGTTTAATGCGATATAAGAACGAAAGATGCTTAAACGCATTCAAATATTTTTAGTGCACGTATTTATATGGTGTTACGTTACGTTAAGTTTGGTGTAGCCAAAGCAATTCTTTTGATAACTTCAATAGTTTTTTGAAATTTTTTTTTTAAATCATCGATCCGCGCACCGTTACACAGCATGAAAAATAATTATTTTCAACTCATGTTACCCTTCCCTTTCACAAAAATGTTTTTTATTCAAATTTCAAATGCAGAGTATGTATGGACTCTTATCCTTTTTCAGCTTATAGAATTAATCAACCCGTCATTTACGATAGGATTGGTAGGGAACAGATTGATGGACGGAGGTACCCACCTTAATGGGTGCCCCCCACTGAAACTCCGTGTCAGTAGTAGTCCTTTGCCAACCACGCCACAGCTCTGCCACCTCTTCCAAGTGGTTGCTCAGGTCGGCAATAATTTTGTCGTGAGATTCGGAAGTACGTCTGTTGTTACAAAAGCTGAAAGGTGTACGTTCTTGACCCATGGGCCGCTCGAACTTGGGTAAGGGAACGTCCTTCTCATCGACAAGTACATCAAGTGGATTTAGCCTCCATCTTTCAATCTTTTGATTTTGCTTAGGTTGCATCTCGATTTTCAGTTCAGTGCTCTGTGAGTTCTGTGTCTCACAAGATGGTCCTTGCGATACTGCTTCTTGTATACGATTCAAACTTGAAAGTTCATTTTCTTTAATATTTGGATCTTTGTATAATTTGTCAACCGATATGTCAATGTCTCTGAATGTATATTGACTTTGAGGAATTCTTTTCTCAAATACATTAGTTGATGATTCACAATTTCCTGCCTCTGGAGGCAATTTTTGTTCATATAAACAGCTAGTTCTATATGCGTAACTTGTTTTGGGCATATGCGCATCACTTTGCGTAACCACTTGTTGCGGTAAGTTAGATTCTAATATCATTTTGGATGGAGATTGAGATGAATGCTGTGATATCTATGAAAAAAATGTACTTTGTTTTAAATACTCGGATCTTATACAATTTACACATCTTACTAATTGCACACAATGATAGTTGAAGCATATAGTCTTACCCTATGAGAGACTCTACCTTCGGTTTCCATTTTGGCCATATGCTTTGATTCGCTAATTACACCAAGAATATCCTTCATTTGGTCGTATGATAAGCCATGCTCGTACATTCCCATATCTAAAACGGCAGATGAAAAGTATTTAATATAGTACATTCAAGAATTTATCGATGTAACCAATAACCAAAAACTTACTCATAAGTTCTTGTGCCATTTCTTCTTCCTCGATCTCTCTTGCGGTTAGTGGTTCGGTCTTATTTCTTTCGATTCCCGACATTTTTCTATAAAGGGATAGTCAAAGTTCCACAATTTCTCTTTCGAATAACCACTAGACTTCAATTACGGCGAAATAAATACGCCCTTGACGCTTTCGCTTTTTCTACATTTGCCAAATTGAAGCGTGATTGGCTTCTGTTTCACTTTAAATTTTCTTATAGATTTCTTTAATATCACCAAATTAGGGAAATTAGTAAATTTGTTAAATTCAATATACCCATTCTCGAGGAGAAATTGAAAATACGTATTTTTCATTAATAATCTTCTACGCACGTTATTTTTGGCAAGTTTCCATGTAACCACTGACAATATGATTTCATATGATTACCAATGACTACTCTTTGACGTTCTCATGAATATCGCATACAACTGGCTGCGATTGGCCATTGACTACGTTCATAGGACGGCCTAAACCGGATTAGTTAATATTGATCTAAAGGAATAGACAAAATCATAAATATTTTTATTTGTAAGGAATATTTGGGATTGGTAAATTCTTTTAGAGATCAGTATTAATTAAACCGGTTTAAGGCCGTCGTGTAAACGTAGTCACTGTTGTGTATTCAGACCACAGAATTAGCAAATAAAAAATCAACTAGGTTTCAGGAAAATCAATGCAATTCGTTCAATTTGCTTGGACTCTGTTGCACGATGATAATGTAATTACATAGCACATAAATGACTTTCGTGAATTCAAACACAATTACATTGGAATGTGCATCGGATTTTCGTTTAACATGATGCAATCAGGGACGAGTAGGGAGCATAAACTTATTATACAGTAGACTGAGCGTCGCAGTTATGTGGGTGAAGCCAACATGTGGGAGAGAACGATATACTTGGCGTACCGAACTCTTACCATATTTGAATCCGTACGCCTGTATTCGGAGGTAACCCGGCGAGCGCGCAGCTATCTCATCCACTTCGTGGATGAGGGTGTCCTTTTCGAATTGAACTGCGCATGTGGAGTACAAGACTCGTCGCTGATACAATAGTATTCATTTTATAATTACTCAATCATCGTAATCGACTGAAAATTCACGTGACAAACTGTGTATGTACTTACATGTTTACGAATATAATAGGATCAAGATAATTTACATTGTCACTTTGTTGTTGCTTTATAATTCACACTTGTTATATGCGTAATTGTTTATTGAATATAATCATGTTCAATCGTCAATGTAAAAGTTGGTAAGAAAAATAGTCGATACCACTGAGATATAGGTAAAAAGGGTTAGCCCCCTCTCCCCTCCCGCTCATTTTGTGTCTGAAACGCATGTATAGCAGAATTTCTATGCTGGTTCCAGCATTCCTCCTTTGCGCATTGTACCCAGTAGCTGTTAGATACAAAGTCCCATAAAGCTGACTCTTTTACTAATGTCTCCTGAATATCGATACTGACGTGCTCGTAATTTAATGGTAGCTTTTATAATAATGCCAATAGTAGCAACATTTCGTAAGAACAACTTGTTATAAGTACATATTTAAATATTATATAATATATATACTTTTCGTATTCGAGAGTTTATAATAGCACAAACTGCACACGCTGTATCTCTCTGAATTGGCCGTAGTGTAAGGGGTATACGTACGTACGTACGTGCGTGCGTGCGTGCGTGTATCGCCATTATATTAATATATGTATATTCAAATGACTCAATGCTGACTCAAATCCTTAACAAAGTTATGTACAATACATACAACATACATCTCTGTAGTTTGCTATAGATTAGTGAAAAAATAACGCTGCTTTCACCATGTAGCAATTTGTTGCTACAATTGTCACAGTTTCGTACACTTTGCGGCACAGACGTCCGTATGCTCATAGGCAATATTACTTCTATTTTTAGTACGTAATGAAACTTATTCTTTCCGAACTACACGATCATTTGAAAGGAACTCAATTTATTATTAAACTATTTCTCAACTGCGTTGAATGACAACGAACTCATCGCGAAACTCTGCCACGATAGATAATTCCAAATAATAATAATAATAATAATACTTTGATTATTAGCGCATACTCTAAGAATATCTTCGTGAAGCGACTTTTTACTAAGTAAGTGTCGATTCTCTTCGTTACTTTCAATGTTCCACATCGCGTTTACTGAGAGAATAGTTAGATTCCGATTATTGGTGAAAAGTAAAAAGAGAAAAAAGATATATATATATATATATACATGTGACCATGGATGCAAAAAATCTTCACAACTATAGTGCGAAAATTAAGATTATGATTAAAAGTAGCAAATGCCGTGCAACGCCGAAGCTTTCAAGTGAAATTTATTAAAATGAAATAAAAATTAGAAAAAAAAACAATGATTACTGCTATGATATTTCTGGAATGTTTCTCTTCGGTAGATGATATAGAAAAAATCAGTAGATTGCTACTAATAAACAGTATCCAAGGAGATACCAGTTATCTTTGAAAAAACATTTAATATGGCTCTTTGTAGCAGGGCGTTCAACCAAAGCTCAGTTTGGTTATCGAACAGTGCATTTTATTATATGCTTCGTTTATAAGAAAAACAAATACAAGAACCAAGGAAGGCACGGTTCCTCCCACTAAAAAAATGTTTCATCTTTGTTGCTTTGTTAATCGGAGCAATGCAATACGTTGTTAGTCCGTATAGAACGCAATGTTAAGTGGGAGAATACAGTTTCTCTCACAGCACAGGGCATCTTTGTGTTCTGGTAAATCAAGCTTTACGTTATAATTGTAGAAAATTAAATCTAAGGACGGATAACAGAAAACGGCCAAGGTACTTGATTATTCAATTCCTAATACGAGATCTACTAGACTTCCTGTAGTAATTCCTTACACTCTTCGTCTAGATGGCCAGCCACAAATTTAACTTTTAAATTTGCCTTAATAAACAGAGACGCGGCCCAAAAGATTCCGGAGGATCTGCGGATTTGTAATAATGGACATTTTACTTTCTTCCCTTCGCAGTATAGAACAAACAAATGGATTTGTTGGCTCTCATTTGTATCTAGGACTATCCGGCGGTGTGGACTGTGTAGCTCCTCTATGCTTAGGACCAGTCTTGAAGGACATCTTCTTCACGGGTCTCGGTGAGATACCATGGAGGGTCGTAGTATCTGGAGTGTCACTGCTGAACCATACTCTGCTGCTGTCAGAAACTGCACAAATTCCAGAAAAATGGAATTATTATTATTACTTTTCTCCAGGTAGATATTACACGAGTCTGTGATGTGTCGTTTACAATAAAAATAATTCATTTGTTCTTAATGACTCGAATATAAAATTCAAATGACCGCTGCACTAAATGAGATCAGGTAAGTCATCGACTCATCACGAACGAGTTTGTGTTTGCAAATTGCAAATGGAGCGAGAATGTCAGCATGATTCTAGACTATCCTAGTTCTAGATTAAACACTATATAGAGTTATTACCTCGCAATAGATTTTGCAAAACTGTCAAAAGAAAACATTGTTCTTTAAGAGACACTTTTAGGAGCAGGCGTTGAATATGTTGATAAATACATATAAATTTACTCCACTATAAAGAAGACAGGATTTTTAGTTGATGCGAGTGGACACATGATAATAACAAGACATTCGAGAAGTATGAACGGCGTACAGCTATGTGTAAAGTAAATGT
This sequence comes from Trachelus stipa, assembly GCA_036026315.1. Lineage (NCBI taxonomy): Eukaryota > Metazoa > Arthropoda > Insecta > Hymenoptera > Cephidae > Trachelus > Trachelus stipa. The sequence goes on from JAYRCB010000063.1 coordinate 2,357,724, forward strand.
TGAGAAGAGAAAGCTAAAGGTAGAAAACGAGGAAGGGACGGTAATGAAGATTAGAGGGGAGGGAGTTGCCCGGAGGAATAGAGAGAGAGACCGGTTATAAAGGTTGCTGTTCAGCTATTCTATGCGTACCGCACGTATGTACATGGAGCGGTGACGTCAGAAGCGAGGAAACGTAATATCCATTCTCATTCATTTCTAAATTATTTATCGAAATCTTTAATGAGCTGGCTTCCGACGTCAGAAATGCACGATTTCTTTATGTATTATTTTTTCGAATTTCAATCATTTTTCGCACCTAAATCGAGAAGAGCCGCCAACCGTATTCTTTAACGAAGAAAGTGCTAATCCTGTGGGTAATGCTAGATGCGATAGGACATCACAGAAATAATAAATAACAAATAATACTAACTTGTCGGATGGTGTTACAGGGTGGTTGGGAGTTAGTGCACTGAGCTTAGTCACCTCTATTCGCGCGATTGTCACTGCTGGCTGCAGAATTACTGCGCAATCCGAGTCGACCCTGACCGTCTATCAGTACCGCTGCAAGATTCGATGACGCCGTGGACTGTACGCTCGTAGTTGATCCTTTATCGGTGTCAACGATATTAATATATTGATACCCTTATCTTGGCTACATCTGGGGCTTTTCGGTTGTTCTCATGCTAACCTGACACTGATGATACGCCACTGAATGGACTTGGCGGCAACACCGGAGAATAAACATTGGCAGCGAACTCTTCGAATGTCGTTGCGTCCTTGTGATTTCTTACCACAGTGTCGATAGAACGTGCTCTTTCTTCGTAACTAAAAAAAAATGAAATTCGATGATACATCAATGCAGTATATATTTGAATAAACTAATAAATGGTAAAACCCGATGCGCACTAATGCTGATATAGGGTGAGAGTAGATCTCTTAGCTCTGCTGGCCGCTAATGCAGTCGTCCTCACAAGACCTGGTAAAATCCTCTCCTCTACGATACATTCGTTGAACAAAGGTCCGAAGAAGGGAATTTCTGATTTTCTCGATATTTGAATTCGGAACAATTTGTTAGGCAATGGATAGATGACTATCAGTACATCGCAGAACTCTGTTGGTATGATGTCCCTGCGATAGTCGCGCCAATGCTCCGACCACACTATGTGAATCTCATCATTTCCAAGATGCCTCGTCTGAAAGACAAAGCCCACGGATTTGCTCAAATTTTGCACGGATTTATTCTGCTTAAAAACTATCAGACGCTTCAAACTGATACCTTTTGGAGTAAACTTTCGGGACTGTCCGACGGCATCCTCGTAGCAACATGAAATAGAATTTCAGTGAAGGATGTAGCATAATACGGTGCAGTAACCCCGGATGCCTTGCCGGGTATCAAGCCGCCTAAGAAACCGGTGTGTGATTCGAGTTCGACTTCCCAGGCCAGCCTGGCAACGAAGTTCTCGTATTCTTTACTGGCCGTAACGTTACTCAATATTGAATTCTTATCTTCCTGGCCCTGACTAACATATATCACTGCCATTTTATGTGTTTCTCGCGAACGTTGACCATCCATGTTGCGCAATTCGCGTAGGAGCTTCTCGTTTTTTGCCAGCAAATGAAGCTTCCTTCGTTGTTCCCAGCCTGAGAGACCGAGATGCGAGAATAAAAGGCGGCAGTGATGAAATGGTGCTGGTGGTGGTCGACACGAAGGAGGGCTTATTGCAGAGGCACACATACTGCAAAATGGAACGATAATTTTACAAAAATGTTAACGCGTTTGTTATTTTTAATTTTAACAGCCACTAGTGAATGACCTGATATGTTGACTACAATTATTGACATGATCACGCTCCATATTTCTTTGATTTAAAATCACTGCTATCGTCTCGCTGTCGAGGTAGTGTCCATGCGGCGGACTTGCAGGAGCATTTAAAGCCACCTCAGGATTTGTCAATACTTCAGGACTGGTGTGGCCAATATACTGAAGTAACTGTAAGAATATGTTATCACTCTATGCAATTTGCTTGTGAACTGATGAAGAGATTGTAACAATCAGATTATGAACATACATCGTCCAAATTATCCATATCGCTTGCAGCATTGGCGAATGTAGGTAGTATATGTGGTTCTCGATGTCTCATTGTATGCTGTGGTGGAGAGCTTTGCGATGAAACGATACTGCTTAAATCCTCCCTCCTCAGTTTTGTACTCCAGTCGACTAAAAGTACAATAGCCGTAAGAAGTGTATTAACATAAGCGACCTTGGAAGTTGCAAGTAAGAAAGGTACCAGGTTTGATAAAGGGTGTTGACGTATTTTCGTCGACGCATGGTTGACTATATAGGATAGAACTATCCCAGGAAGCTTTGCCAGCTAAATCTCGGAGTAAAACTCTCACGGTAGACGGTGCAGTAGTCAAACCTGCAGTCACGCCTCCACCAGGAGCATCTAGTGCCGCCAATTCGATGAGAGACATTATAATAGAATTAGAGAGCATAAGAAGCTGGATATTCGGAGCCTGAAAAACAGCAGAGGACAACTCGTCACTGTCTATTCCAGGCACATCGTCAAGTTCCACGACGAGCGACGACAAACGTGCAGCTCCAATTCCCATTGGAAAGTGTCCCAGGTGATTGACCAGATGCATGAGGACCTATGTTATTTTTCATATATTTTGAATATTTGCCGCCTGAACCGCTGTCAAATATTTCCTTGGATTCTTAATGACCTACCATCTTTGCAGCCAGTTGAACCGACTGAACATTTCCGCGACGTGGTGATTTAACTCCACTTTCGTCCACTAGGTTATCCAGACTGATCTCAGGATCAAAATCATCGCTATCGTGTTGAAAACTCCTTGCCGAGTCTTGTGTATCCTTACCCACTTTCTTTTGTACTATCTTGTCTAATACCTAAATGAATACACATTCATTGACTACAATTTTGTAGAATTTAATCAACAGCAAAAGCAAATAGAACAAATTATTGATACCGTGAACAAAGTCAATAGCAAAGGTTTTCCCTGAAACTGTCGCAATAGTACAGGAGGACCAAGTTGCATGGCCCATTCGCCAAGACAAAATAGCATGGACGTCGTCAGAGCACTGCGCCGTTCTCGAGACGTCATACGACCAAGAGTCTCGGACAGTACCTGCACGGAAACAATATATACGTGTGAGAAAAGTCGAAGTTCGTTCTGCCAAAATGATCAGTACTACGTTCACCTGAATAATCTTAGCTGGCACGTTGGGATAAATTTCCAGAAGAATATCTGCTTGATCACAAAGTAGAAGCAAAGAGTCGCATGCTACTTGAGCGACAGTTGCGTGTGTGGCCTGCGAACGATAAAAAAATGACGATGAACAGAAAAGAACTTTGCAACATCGAGAACAATAAATGATTACAGCGTAAATGGCTTAGGAGAAAGGTTTCATTCTGCGTTATTTAATGTAATTATGGTTAGTAGCAGATAAAGTTATCGGCAACTATTTTATTTAAAAGCACAGGACAACTTGAAAGCGTGTTGACAGATTATACCTTAACATTGATTCAACGACGAACGGACACTGCGAGACGCCAGATAAAGAATGCTAAACGTCACTGAAAATATTCGGGGAAAATCGAAGAAATACTACCTTGTCCAAAGGATGGAAAGAGAACCTGTGTCGACGAATCCTAGCACCCTGTAGCCTCTGCCAATCCGAGCCACCCGACGCCACACCGACACTAATCTCGCTACTATTACAGCAAACCTACCACCTTATGCTTAGTCATTTGATCTCTTTTGGAAAAATTTCAGCAGTTCTGGTAAATCTCGTTAAGACAGGTCATCAGAATCGGTTAAAGATCAGGTTATTCAAATTTATCAAATTGTGCGGAAAATTCGTACATCGCGATTCCCTGTTTCAACGAGGGCAAGCTAATTAAAAATTAAATTTCGATTCCTCCACATGTATAATTAGACTTATAAGACATCAGCGGCACTGGATGATGTGCTTCACAAAAATCCCAACCATCGGTTGTTGCTAGAGATTATGAAGTTATTTTAAGCGTGCGCGTTAAAGTATATCAGAACTCACTCTGAGCGCCAAAAGAAGCACCGTCACAGCCTCTGGTACTCGTGGATGTCGCGTCCTGTGAGACAATTCTCTGTAGACGAACATTCCGATGCTCGAAAGCGCCACGCATCTAGCTACACCTGTTGGCTCGCGTCTGCAGCTTCTCAATAGAATCGTCACAATATGTTCCTAGAAATAAGGAATCATATTTAGACAATATTCTTTTATGTTCACAAGAGTCCTATGAAATATTTGCAATACTTGCTTTTGCATCTGGACAGGTCATAGTCACTATGTCCGAACTATTTGGCTGTAACACTGGCAATTTTGCCATTGTGGTAGGAAGTGAAAGCAGGGAGCCAAGAATCGATACAGCCTCTGTCCTCGGTGCCTGAAAGAAGGACATTCCGGAAAAATGGTGCATTTAACACGAACGTTTCTTTCTTCAATTCAATTGCGTACCTGGATATCGTGGCTGTTGAGTATTACATTCGCCGCGTGAATGTAATCTAAAATGAGGAGACTGGAACCAGGAAGATTGAGGCTGAATAATCTGGGACCAGTGTACTTGATAAGTGCGTGCAAGACTTTCGTGTCATTACTGACGATTCCTCCATGAACAGCTCGATAAAACAGTGTCAGATGTGGTTTCGGTAAACCAATATCTAAAGGTTGAATAGTCAAAAGACATATCAAACGATACGCAGCCAGCTTACCAACTTCATATTGTGGTGGAAGCTGTATGGCCTGTAAGTACAAGAAATGAATTTGTTTATTCAGCAATTTCTCTCTCTGCTGCTCTCTTTTAGTTTACCTTGAAACACCAAGGAGCAATTACGGTTAGAGGTGGAATGAGTTCCGGAGCCGGCGGAGTCGCTTGATTGTCGCCAGAAACACCTTGATTCAAACGGATCTGCCAAGAAAAATAATATACCGTTAATCATCTTCCTTAAGTCTTCTAATTTCATTATACTTTAAGAGATCTCGGCATGCACGAAATACTAGTACATTATTATTAATACATACTTTGATGAGCGTTTGCGTAAGTTGCACAAGATAGTCCATTACTTGACCATGCAATGCCGGATCCTGTATATTGTTAACATCTCCAAGGGCAGACAACATGCGTCTCCACAAGACGACTGCGACATCTGGAAGCCATCCTCGCACACCGCCACCAGCCATAACGGATCTTCTCTCCGACACATCCGTTGTATCTATTGCGAAATTTTCATCATTTTTACAGTTATATAAAAATTTTATATTGCAGGTTGCCATGAAAAAAAGTTGTTCTCATTCGCTCACAGTTGTCTATTAATCATAGTAAGTGAAAGATAAAAACGTGTCGTTGATTGGATTATTTTTATAATTTTAAGGACCACTCGGAGAATTTAGTGACTTACCTTTTAAGAGTGTCGCCATGTCTCGGTAAAGGTAAACAAAAGACACAAAGAAAAAACTGCGTTAAAAAAAATAAAAATTCCACCAGAGAAAAATTCGAAATGCGTCAGAATACTGAGAGCGCAAAGATTACACTGCAAGCCGGTCGCTGTCAATTATGCAAGCAGGATGGATAGGTAAAACTTATAAAAAAAGTATGCTCGACGAAGCGTCACATCGAGTTTCGCTGATGCCTGCAATAAGGAGGAAATCCTAATTCTGTGCTTCCTGAACGCCGTAAAGCCGACTTCCTACTATTTTCTTTGATTATTCTTCGAAATACTTCGAAATGCAGCTCCTTAGTCTAAGTAAAAATCAAAGTACAAGTATTCTACGTCAGCGACTAATCATTGTACTTGCCGTGGCATAATAGAAAACTGTATATCTAATGGGTCATAGAATAAGAGTCAACAACATTTAGACACACAGCTTCGGTGGTAGAAACAAGACAAAATAAATGAATTTAAAAGTCTCACTGCACGTCAGGTAATGTAATGGTAGCGGATAGCATTAACATTTAACATTTAACTCTTGTTCAACTTTCCACGATAAGAGTTAGAAAGAAATGTTGATTGGAGGGAATAACGAAATTGCAAACGAAAAAGTAGTATTATAAGAATGGCATGGATCGTAGCCGATTTCTCACTGGACAGGAATTATAAGAATAATTTCAAATGCATACTTACCAATGCTGCTACCATCAATGTTCTCAATTTGAATTGGACTATCCTTGTTGCTGTCTACGCCGCTGCTAGGTGTTGGCGAAGGACAACGCGGCGAAGGTGGTTCACTATCCACCATGACGACACTGTCCAGTGATTTAGCACGTCGACTTGGGAGCATTTTCGTTGAAGTACCAGTAGATGCACTAGGACCATTCGTCAATAGCCTGGCCATATCTTGCTCTATCGATAAGGGGAGTACTGCGCCCGGGGAAATGACATACGCTTATTACACTTTCGCTCGGCCATCATTAAACGATGGAGAGTGCCCAGAACTTGTGCGGGAGTAATTCTTATAATGGAAATTTCAAAATTCCCTGAGAACTAGCTAATATCAAATGCTTGCACAAATAAGAGTTTCTAGGTTTGATCTAAGAAACCATATCTAGTGAACTGTCCTGCGGTACGTACTAAGATGAGAAACGAGTGCACGTTAGGTAGGCGCCCAATCGGCAATGACACGAGAATAGATATTTTTAACCCATCTCAGTGGCAAAGCAAAAAGATATAGAGACAGAGTTATACAAAGATAGAAAGATGGAGTAAGAGAAGCAGAGGAGAGAGCGTCAGTCGCCGAATACGGGGAGGGATGGGGGGAAGAGGGTGAGAGGTCAGAGAAAATAAATAGGGAAAGGGTATAAATAAATTTGCTGAAATATTGGCAACATAGCTGACGCTACGGAGGACCATTTCCCAGATGTAACATTTTTAAGTCCGAAACACCCAAGAGGGAATATGTAAATGGGACTTCTAGAAGAAAGTTGGATACTCTTTATCTATTTAGCACTTACCGGGTATTCCGGAATGTACGGTGTGTGTGCGGTTTCTATGAAATTTCACGCGAGATTTGCCATTATAGATAGTGTTATCACTGGCACTCCGTGGCAGCGGACGGATCTTTCTTGAGTCTCGTAGAGGATGATCTGATCACAAATGAAGATGATAATTACACTTTGATGGACTTAAAACTTATGCACAGGTGTCACCACGTTACCAGTAACGCTCTCTTTGGAAGTGGCACTGGTTTCCTGATCGACACTCCCTCGTCGAGGAGGTTGAACGCTCCCCGTGGATGCTGCACGAATTCCAACACCACGACGTTTCTTTGACTTCTGCTCGCTTAGTCTATCCAGAGGAAGGTCATTCAGATCCAAATTATAGACGTGCCTGGCGAGCACCCTCGTCAAGGTATCCAAAGTTTTCTGCAAGATGTCAGATTTACTTTTTCTTAAAAAATGATAATTCTATAATGATAAATGTAATGAGAATACACTGTTATACATACAGTCCATTCTCGTATTAAATCTTCCCATTGAGTTAAGGACGTGAGCACGGTAAGAAACTGATCCCAAAGCTGCGTCGAGATGATAACATTCAGGTTAGCCTTGATCCAGGTCACAATAAGAGTTTGAAAGATGGCAGGTGCCAATTTTCCACCAATGGTTTCCTGCTGCTTACGACGTGTCGACTTTTCACTCAGCACCAGCGATGTGATTTGTAATAATACCCTGAAGACGGAAGTATCGATGAATAAAAAATTGAATACTTAAATTTATATTCTTTAAAGTTTCTTTGGCCCGTTTAATTGAGCTCTACCTAAGTAATTGTTCCCAAGTGGCAGGTTCCAGTCTGGCATGCATGACAACATAACGATACACATTCAGAACTCTCTTGCAGCTATCAGTTTGTTCTTCCAAAAGTGTCGGCGATGAGTTACTTCCGGATGAATCCAAGAAGAAGACATTCGAAGCCTGGGTGACGAAGACTTCTAAAACATTTTGTAGTCCTGCACGAACGAATAAGTTTTCCCTATGAATAGCTCCAAGATAAGAATCATTCCTGAGGCGCGTCTGACGATAACTTTCTGGCGGACTTTTATCCACGTCACCATCTTTCCTTTGATTTTCCTCCGAGTCTCTTTCTTTATGTCCGTCCAGGGGCTCCAGCATAAATGGCGGAAGTTCCTACGTGTAAGTATTCAAAAACAAATCAACTTGTTCGTAATCCTTTTAGTTCACGTTGACTTAAATTCATATTGGAAGAAGGGAACATCTTACGTTCATTTGTATCCAGTCTTTGTAAACAGCAATTGCCTTCCTTATAGCACCAGCATGTGTAAAATCTAATAAAAATGCTTGCCTATATAGCTCATGAACGAAATTTACATTGTCTCTATTCCCGTAGAGAACTTCTCGCACCAGAGCTACGGCCGACATTGTACTGTCTTCCTGATTCTGATGATCTTGCTGACTGGCGTTCATTTCAGGTGGTACGAGATTAGGATCGGTTGCGTTCTGTGTCACAGACACACGTCGCAATTCCGCTTCTGTAGTTTCTTCATGAGGTGTTATACTACAGGACAATCATAATCTTTTTTATTAGCTGCTGATTAATATTGGATGGACGATATGCTAGTAAAGATTTGATACTAGATATAGTACCTTTGGGAAAGCTGTGTAAAAGGACCATCCTTCTTGGCGACATGTGTAAAACTAGCCACCCATTTTATCAACGTAACTTTGCAAAGTATATAATTGTCTTGACTTTGATTGGATGTCTTCCGCATGGTGGGCAAATCCAAGTTCGGTTTGTACAGTGAGAAATTTTCATTGAAGTCCGGACAAATGTAACGTAGATAAGTCGCTTTGAATCTTTCTAGCAGAAACTGGAAACACTTATGTTGTCTGGTATATTTGTCTCTCCATTCAATCCTCACGACCTAAATTATCGAGAATTGATTGTTATTTTGTAGAAGCCTTACGCTTTTTTGAAATTGAAAAAAAAATTATAAATAACATACTTGAGTGACCATAAACTCGAGCAGTGCTTCCAGGAATCTAACCATTTCATTGTCCAAAGGTTTCTCGCCGCTCTGTGATGGCAAAATAGGTCCGCTATCCACAAGACTGATGGGCCCCTGTGTTACACTACTGTCATGGAAAATGCTATGTCCCAGCTGAGTATCGTAGAACTCACGCTTCTCTTTATCGTCGTAGTTGGACGACTTCGTCGACTTATCCTTCCGGACGTCAATTTTGCGTTCGGATTTGTACGGTGATGGTAGACTGGGTGGAAAGCCAGGTACCAGACAGGCGAACATCTGATGTATATGATCGGGTGCATTGTCTCCTAGTGCCTGATACCAGAGGATAAAGTACCTGAAATCAATAAAAAAAAACGTCAGGCATGCAGCACCAGGAAAAAGTGGTTAGTCTCGAATATACACGGTGTGCTTTTCCGCTTATCGCTTACCTTATTGCCTGACGACGAAGCTTCCAGCTGTTGCCAGGATGAAGAAGCTTTCGCAAGATCCTGGCAAGACTGTGACACTGCCATCTTCTGTTGAGAAGTTCAGGAAGCAGAGTTAACACCTTCTCCAAGAGCAGCAGGACTTGCTCCAACTCTTCCCTGTGCGCCTTATGAACTGCCGATAGAGTAAAGTCGATATAACTTTTCAATCGGATGTATAATAATGTACGAAAAAAAAATGCAAGCAGACCTTAAGTATTGGCAAATTAAGATCTGTGTTGCTTTATTAGTTATTGTGAGAAATTGTATTTATGTCACCGAGTAACTTATTGACGTTTACAATGCGAAAAATTCAAGCAATGCGAATAATATTTGCATAAATACAGATAACACGGGAATCAAGGTAATCTATTTGATTACAAATACAATAGGTACACGCGTAATGTCCGATATATTAAATTCGAAGAGAACAGGTATTTTTAGTGGGATAGCTTCTCGGATAGTTAATTCCAACGAAAATTACTCAGCCCTGCCATAATTGACAGACAAGGAAGTACAGGTTGTGTGTGCAAATTATAAATTGACTAGTGTATCAGCCCGAAAGGGGCAACATGCACAGTTGAAATACTGGACTTACCGAGATGGAAGGAAAGTTCTGTCAGCATAGTGAAGTGAGGATAAGGGAAATAGAGAAAGAACAAGGTATTAGTACAAGACGATAACACAATGAGTTAACCAAGCACATCGTTTTCCATTTAATAAAGAACAGAAACGAGTAATTATAATTTATTTAAGTACCTACGTTATACACGATGACTTAGGGAAACTCACTCTTTTTAAATATGCATAACTCTAACTCTGGGTATCGCGACATTTTTAAAATAACTTGAATTTCTAGAATAAACTTTCAAAACACTTAAAAAATGGTAGTTGCGAGTCTAGATATCTGAACAAGAAAAAAAAAGTGAAAAGGAAAAGATTTAAAAAAAACATAGTATTTCAGATTTAGCGTCTTACCACGCTGACGTAGATTAGCCTCAGCTGATACAAAGCAGTCATAAAGAATGAAATAGACGTGACTGAAATTCCCTTCGAAGAATCCCTTCGCCTCATCGGTATCGACATTTTCTGGAAAAAAAGAGACGAGAAGAAATAGAAAAAATGGATACTTCCGTGAAATCCTCCTGAGTTCTGACTCTTGACATTGACGTAAAGTGTTGGTGCAGTCGAACGCATTAATAATAAATACTAGCTTTATCTTGAGAGAGCAGTCTGTGTTAGGTTCTGTGATGGCGAGTCATAGCTGAGCAAAATTATTGCATCACTACCCGTCTTGTTGACCTGTACTTATATAGTAAGTAGCACTTCTTTTTATCCTATTTTCTTTCACGATACCAGTGTCGATTTCAGATATCTCAAACTCGATATAATTCAAATAAAACTAAACTGAGGTACTTAGGTAGGTGGGTAAGTTAGACTGACTGTACTTGATGAAATTCATTGAGATGAATTTGCTTCAACAAACTATTTTAGTTTGTAACATTTTCTCTGGATTTCAGGGATAAAAATCAAATATACAAATACATAAAACAATTTGTTAAATTAAACAATTACAGGATCTAAAAGCAGGTTTTAAATTTTGTTATTATATAGTGAAATCAGTCTGTTTCCGAGTAATGGTATGCCAAATAATTTGTTATCTGTAAAAACTAGTTTGAGTACTATGGTAAAGTTTGACTGAAGTCAAACCAATAATCATATATTATTTTTTTAAATCCATAAAGCAATTAGAAAAAGGTATTAAAAATGTGAATTTAATACTAGCAAATGATAATTATTCTCCTAAATAAATAAAAAATGCCTTCTGAACTGCGAATCTGTACCGTCATTTTTTTTCTTTACCGTTTACGGATGGAGAAAAGAGCACGCGAAAGAAAGAGACAGCTGCCTTATACATTTCGTTTAACAGTAATTTCTCAATAAGTATATGGTAATCAATCATTTTTTTTACAGTAAACATACTAGACATCAAGCTTTCTGGAAATATATTCTAATGCATAGGTTAATTTGCTAACTTCTGTAAAAATTAAGGATATCTGACTAAATACAACCATTTTCAACTCTGCCACCCTAATTTTGCCCAACTTTGATAAATAATGTCTCTTTAATTAGATGTTAAACAAATTTTTTTTGAGACAATGCATGCAGCTGATTGAGTTCTTTCGATTAGATATTAAAAGAATATAGGGTCAACTTTATAGTCTTATTCTGCCATACTACCTTAACAAGTTTTTGCATTTGTATCTATCACTCTTTTGTAATATTAGCATCTAGTGCAGATAATGCAACTATTTGATTTTAGGGCAATCAAGAGTATGGGTAGTGACTGTATCCATGTATATTTGCATGTAATACGAGTGTAACCTTAGCTGGAGGTGGAGGCCACAGTGGGTTGGTGCGGTCATGTGGTTTGGTGATTAGATACTGACTGGCTCTTGTAATGCTGTCAAACTACAATCTCAGGGCTGAACAAATTTATTCTCTTTTCCTTTATAGGAATCAGTTAAGACTGATGAAATGACTTACTAGGACCACAAAAGTATCAGTTATGGATACTTTAAATTCAAGTTCAGTAATTGCAAACTAATATTAAATATTAACATACAATTTCCCAACTACATTCAAAGCTTATCATAATTATAGTATATTGTTAATTATTAAATGACAAGTCATAAAAAATATATACTTCATAACATTATAGTAAAATAATATTTTTCCAATAAGTACACCGAGTTCTAATTATTGTAAGTTTCTTACGGAATCGTGGAATTTGTGTTCTTAAAAAGGATCAATTGTATAGAAGTTTTCAAATAGTATTGAAACTCAGATTTGGGTCTTATTATTTCTTATGTGCAATCAATGGAACGATTAGACTGGTCAGAAAATGTGAGGAATAGAATTGACATAGGCATGAATGGAATGGCCTTTCTACAAATGCGTAGGAGTTGAATGCCAAGAGCAAGACTGTCTCTTAAAAGTAACTTGAAACAATGAACACTGTAAATACTTTGATACTTAAACAAATTCTGATTGCTTTCCAGGTATTTTAAAGGTTAAAATGCTCTAGATCTGCTGAGTTTTCAGAGCAGCATTCATATTTGATTTAGTGTTCACAATTTCTCATGAACAGGTTAGGACCGTTGCTGACACATCAGTACATGAATGGCTCTTCGTAAGAGAATAAATAAAAAGAAAAAAAAGTCATGTCGCATGTTGAGAAGATGATTGGCTGTTTGATACTGTTAATAATTGGCTTACCCAGAACTATCTTAAGATGTTTGAATCGCGTGGCACTGTCCTTCTTGACATCCTGGATTTTGAGTGTTGATTTTTTGACGTCTACGTGAAGTTTTTTGCTGAACATGGCTCAATGCTAGCCGCCGCCAGCCGCGCGGATAGACAATCTCATCGAGCGCACACAAAGTGGTCCTCATCGATTACACCCGATCCACTCTCTATACTCACAATCACCAGCACTATGAAAAACGGAACAGATTTGAGGACTTTACGTTCGATGTGGTGAACAGTCGTACGCGCACACTCCTCCGATCAGATGTACGTGGCAGCCATCTTGACATTCTCGCCGTTGCTCGACGTGCATTATACTGGCTGATACTGGCCAAATCGGACCAATGACATCATCGGCATTCGATCAATTTCTCTCGCACTTCCTTTCTTGAATCATATTTAAAAAGTGTATAGGTCTTAGTAGAATATCGGAAAGTCTCGATTTAAATTGTTCACATTATGTGAATTAGACGGAATCTTCCAGCGACGAGACTGACTCTTCAATGAATTTAGCAATTTCAATTATTTGAATCTGGCGGTGAATATCTATTTTACCGACACAACTAGTATAACGTCAAGGATTGTTAAAAATGTTCTGCCATTATTACGAAAGGTTCTTATCTTTTATGCTAATTTCAGAATAAAAATATCCTACAGGCTGACACTAGTGGATTTGCGTTCACTAAAACTTTGTTAACGTTACAGGCAATTTTTGGTGATAATTATATTTTGGTCGAATTATCGTTAAGTTAGAGTCTATTTTTTAAGTACTTTCACAGAAAAAACCACTCAAATTTACAGATCTTTTCTGCAAATTATCTTTAAGATTTTAGTGAATAGTTAGAGTACAATTTTAATAAATTATATGTAATATTACGGTATTTACCCTAAATTCCACCTAAAGTTTATATCAAATTTGCATAAAAGCACCGTAACTTTTAGTTGCTTTTTCAGTAAATTCAATCCACTAAGGGATCTCATTATTAGAATTTAGAGAGGGACTAACGTTAGTAAAAGACGCAGATTGAATGGTGATTTTCCAAGAATCTTGAAGTTAAGCTAGAATCAGTAGCACAATAAAAGAGATGTCGTAATCTATAAATACCGTATGGTGTGGCGTGCGATCACTGTGACTATACGTAGTTCTAATTCTTTTATGTGTCGTGCGATGCAGTAAAATTTAAAAGTTACTAGATCCTACATTATCGACACAGTTACGTTTACCATGTCGGTTAGATCACGAACGAGAAAGGCCGTTTCACATAAACTCGCTAATTGAAAACTTCGTATGCTTCGTATATAGATATGTGCAGTACCATAGGAACGAAGTGCAAACCCTTTCGATATAATGACAGATAAGGAGAAGATTCCAATTGAATTATTGTTTTCTAAAGGAAACAGTATCAACCATTATGTCAAGGTCAAGGAATTTTGGAAATTTTTAAATACCCAAGAGGGCTTTCATCCTTACAAGCCACCACGAAGTACAGCAAGGTTCTCTATGTCCCAGATAGACAATCGTGCGGCGTTACATAGTGAATTCAATTTGAGCACACATTATAGTCACACTCTTATTCAAAATCAGAATTTGATCCGGTAAACACATCTTGTAACAGTTACATCTCAACTAGATAAATTCTATATTCTTAAATAGCAATTGCGTATAAATTTTGCAAACTTGTTTGTTGGAGAATACAGTTTGAATTCAAATTGAGCCCATTTGTCTATTTGGGGCTGTAGACATAGCGATTCTTAATTGACAATCATAATTCAGTTACGATGATGAAAGAGCAAACGATTTCGGATTGCAATACTGCTTTACATTTCCACAATTCCGTCAAACCTGAAGAAAGTAAAAGTATATGGCACACCGTGTTACAAACTTTCCATGACAGTGGTTTAGATCAGACAGCTCTGACCACCGCCGACACTTGCAAACTCTGTCTGATCGAAAGGCACCTAAGGTTATTTTCTCTATTTTCGGCATCTCGTTGCTCATCAAATATTACAACGATGCGTAAAACATTTGTAGACACGATAAGGAGAGCATCGGAGACGCCAAAAGTAAAACTGGCGAAGAGACAAAATGCGAAATAGAGGCGTTTGAAAGGAGAATAACGAAAAATCCAAATCCGTGTGCATATGCAACACCTAAAAAGTACCAGCACCTCATTCATTAGCAGTTCATAAACTTTTAATAATATACGACTCCTGTCTACAACTTACGATCTCAAATCCAAATTAAAATGGTCTGAGAGATAGACAGAGGAGGTTTTCTTTGTCTTGCGTATTATTCTGGTTCAATCGAAGATATGAATTCCGGACATAATTGGCCTTGCTGGTTGAATTCCCAGAGCTCGCAATTGTCTATTCTCCGTTTTTCAATCGAGGAAGAAGCATTCGGGATCGAGAAGGTATATCAAATTTCATTTTTTACGTCCAAAAGTTTTCAGGTCGACGAATAGCAAGGTGTCCTGGATCATCCTTCATGGAGGTTCCTCGGAGGCCTTATGAATGGAAATCACCCAGAACGACATATGGCCCCGTTTTCTTTGAACATGACACGTTTGTCCTACGCGAAGCGGCTAATACTAAGATGTAAGTCTCAAAGATTTATTTAGTGTACCAAAGAATAACACAATTCCTATCACCGTATAATAGGGTAATTTATTACAAAAAAAGCTATAACGTTAAATTTTTATTTCTCGTTATTCTCCGACTGTGAACAAAGAACGAACATCGAAATAGGATATATCGTAGACGAATATGTGGTTGACCATGGGGTCATGGCGTAACAGGCATCGCCCCCTATAGTTACCGCCCGTTGGGCTGACTGTCAATGGCTCTCTACCCCTTGTCACTTTTCCCATTACAAGGAGCCACGTATTTGGGGTAGAAACGGTCCTACGTGGTTCCGGATCACAAATTTCAGCGGATATCGGTCATCGAGTGTGCCCACTTACTTCCGCTATTTCTTGTCCTTCGTTGCTTCGAAGGAAGTAAGATGACGCAGATCATCAGTTTCAAGGTGGGATCGTGTCTGGTTCTCTTCGGCACTTCCAGTTCCCTATTGGGAATTGCAATTAATAAGGATCGGAAGCCGATTTCTTTCTCCATTGAAATATATCTATGAAGGTGATCTTCCGTGTGTGTGTGTGTGTGTGTGTGTGTGTGTGTGTGTCAGGACGGGGATTCACGTAGAAACACGTAAAGAATTGAGCGCTGACGGAAATTCGACGAAGCACGGATGTTTAATCGGTGTTGGCCCGCATCAGGTTGATCGGGGACCTCCCAGCCGGGTGTTCGAAGGACTAGAGCCAGTCAGCCAGCCAAGTAGGGAGAGTGGTCGTAGAGAAGGAGGAGGAGGAGGTGGTCGTGATGAAGGTACATGAGGAGAAGGAGAATCGGGTGGGACCAGGAGAGACCAAGAAGAACCAGGAGGGACCAGAGGGAGGTTGTACTGAGCTGTGCCGAGGGAACGAACAATGGAGGCGGGATGCTCATTTGTCTGCAGGCATTGTTGTTCGCCCGAGCGGAAACATGAGCTTGTCTCTTTCTCTCTCTCTCTTTCTCTCTCTCTCTCTCTCTCTCTCTCTCTCTCTCTCTTTCCCTCGCATACACTCGTACGCACACTCTCATCCACTCTTCCTCGCGACGTGCCGATTCGAGTGGCACAATTCGAGCAAACCACAAGGAAGAGCCTTTACGATTCCCTCTATCTTCGATTTCTTATTTCACTTTGCGAAGAAACATTGACTCGAATGCCAGTAATGTTTTTACGTAAATATTATCAACGCATTGCGTCCCTGTGGCCATGAACGATCCGATGACAGGTAGTTGGTAGTAGGTAGTAGGTACAGACAGGTAGTTCTCGAGTCAGAAGCGATTTTCAAAGGATTCTGGACGTCTTCTGATTTTGAATAACATCGAACTGCGTAATGAAAAACGCGCAGAAGGAATAATGCCAAAGTAAAGGGATGCTACGCGTCATCAAGGTGGATGTGTGTGCGCGAAAGAGAAGCCGAGGACGAAGCTGAAGAAGGTGGCGAATGTGGCGAAGGTAGGGCGATGCGCCGACGAATTTGGAGGAGAAGAACGGAGAAGAGTGTGGGTAGTCTTCTGGCTCATTGGACAACCGAACAAATTCGTCGCGACGTCCTCGACGTCCCCGTGGATTACGTGGGCCTTATGTTATGGCCCAAAGTTCCTTCGAAGGGGGGACACCTTTCCCTTATCTTCGACATCGCTCGAGCTTCCTTCTTAACGGTTGACCGGAGACCGCCGTGTGTACGACGTGTACGACGTGTACGACGTGTACCACGATGGACGCTTCCCACAAAGTGATTTTCTATCCGATCGGACGCTCGCTCTTTTGTCCATTCAACGAAACAATGCGAAACGTCTTTACGCCATTTGCCTGATTATCCTCAAGTGCGCCGTCATACACGGAGACATCCCATGGAGCACACAATCTTTACTCGGAAACTGTTAATTCCTTCCACGTGGACCGGATCACCGAAACAGCTTCTGCACCAATTATTATGTAGAGCATCCATTTAAAGAGAGCAGGAGTCCCCGAAGTCCTTGAAGAGGGTCCTGCCCCATTCCTCCCTACCTCCCCAGGAGCTCTCTCGTTCACCGGCCTATCGTACGTTGCTCTCTTTGCTCTCTGAGCAATTTGATGGGCACATAATGCGATGTTAATAGAATGGACCAGTATTGGCCAGCCGGCTCCATAAATCTTGGTTAATTTGGCATTCTCCATTCTCCATTCTCCATTCTCCATTCTCCATTCTCCCTGCTCCCGGACTCGCTCTTAATTCTCTCTGGGCTTGGGACTCGATTTGGGCTTTCGCGCAACGCTCAGGGCGACTACCCGCCTCGGCCGAGAGATAGCAGCAAGGAAGAATGTCAAGAAAGTGTCTACAACGTGTCTTGGCAAAAACGCAGCGAGCCGACATTGCGCCTCGGGAGTCGATGCTCTATTTTCGGCCATTTTCTCGAACCTCCACTCCTTCCGAACCAAACGAATTCGACTAGTCGACGTCGAGCCGATTGAAAATCGACCCTTTCGACATTGCAAAGTCACGGAGGAAATATTAACAGGAGTCTCCTGTTCGCGCCGTCGGCGTCGCTCCCTTCGTCTGGGTCGCCGCCCTTCACATTTACTCCTCTGTCCTCGTTTCGTTCGATTCACCCTCCATCCTCATTACCCTTCGCTTGACTCCTCACCAAGAGACCAAGATGCTGAAGACTTCCCGACCCTTAAGCTTCGTTCACATTGACCGATAAATTTGCACTTGTGTGCGGCAGGAAAATGGCAAGCGAACGAAAGACAAAAATTCGCTCCTGCGGCTGGCGCGAGGCAAGTGGATGCGACAGTCGAGAGTGAAAAGTAGGAAATCAGTCGAAACTCAAGGAATCTAAGCGGCTGCCAACCTGAGAACCCGAAAACAATCGGGCGCGTCATTTTTCCGTTCTCGTCAGGGCGTCGAGACAAGACAGTCGCGCGCGCGACTCTGTAGCGAATCGCGAGGTGAATCGATGGATCGATGGATCGATGGATCGATGGATCGATGGATCCTCCGAGCAGGACATGACGCTTCATAGAAACGATCGAGTCACCAACGTGGAATTTATCGAGCCGACGAAGCCCCGCGCCTCTCGAACTTTCGAACTGCACCGATGAAAACACTCATTTCACGCGCATTTACTGCTCGAGTGGCTTTGTTTGCTTTCTTGACGTATTGTATCGTATCAGGGCAGAGGGGCCTGATACTCGTATGTTGCAGGGTTCGCCTCGTGCGCCTCAACGAACGCATTCTCCATTCTCTCGCAGCACAATTGGTAACGGATTATCCTTATTTATGAAATTATGACTTTATTAGACCTGGGCCAACATAGGTATGTAGGTGAGCTAATAACTAATTGGCCATGTTAGGTAGAAAAGTCCGAGCGGATACTGAGCAAGCGAATCGTGTCGCAAGCGAAAGTCATTAATTGTAGGAGTGCGAACCTGCCATTGAGGAAGGATTCTAGAATTCCATATAATTGGCCAAGATAAAGAAAAGTGCTGGCTGGGTCCTTCCGAGAGGATCAGAGTGAGTCCCATCGTGCCACCAGCCACAACAATAAGCGGCTGCTAAACAAACGATGACGCAACGCCTCCTCTGCCTCCCGACTACCGCGCGCTCTTCTCTCTCTCTCTCCCCCTTCCTACTCGCTATAGTCTCTGTCTCGACCACCACCGGATGTACTTTCGCCACCAAGCCACACACGTGCTGCTCTATCTATGTGTATTTGTATACTTTAGACACAATAAAACGGCCGGCACAGCTACGAGTTCCTCTAATGCCGAGGCAACCTTCGGCAATTTCGTACGAATGCTTCTGCGTGATTGGAGGAATATCGCATACGTAGTTGTAGATAAAGATTGTAGGTGTGTGTATTGGCTTTATTGGCACTATTATGTGCCTATACCTATATATCGATGAAAGACACGGGGTATTCGCTCCCGATTGTAATTTGCCATGTAAATTCGAGCGGGCCATGATTATACGCTTTGCTGCTAAACGGCATTTAGGTAGGTAGGTATCCCGCTCTACCATCGTTCCGGTGATCGAACCGGCGATCGATCGATCGATCGATCGATTCTTGGACGGCTCCGTTGGTATAGATTCTGATCGTGCCAGATGGTCTATAGGGCATCGCGCCACCATTATGTGCTCGCTCGAGCATCCGTAATGAAATTAAAAGTTACGAGGTCCACCGGGGGAATTTTCTAGGAAACTCGAAAATAATAACTCATCCATAAATAAGAATCAATCGATCGTTCGTTCTCTCGATCAGCGGGAATTTCTTTTTTCTTTATGAATAGCCGATCGTTATAATGAATATTTTTTCGTCTCCGTTCGCGGCTTCTATACTCGATATTCTACGCCAGACAGACCGAATTATTCCAATTTGCTCTGTATTCGGTCCAGCCACGTTCTGTCTAGTAAACGCTAATTAGAGTCTCTTAGCAGCGTCTTGGTTCTGCCTAGACAATGGAGCACTTTCCTAAATGGGAGGCTTCAATTTAGGCGCCGTTTTACGGAGCAGACTAGTCTGGCCCGTTCTACGACGACGACGACGACGACGACGACGACGACGACGACGACGACGTCTTCTCTAGCTTAAGCCAGGACCGAAGAACCGCTTAGACTTGACTCAAGTGAATAAAGATATCCGGATGCGTCGCCGTCTTCCTCTCGAACGTGCTGCTGACACAAAATGCAAAGTTGGCTTACGTCGCCGTCGGAGGAAGTGAATGAGTGGAGAAGGGCTGGGACAAGTTTAAGTATTAAGTAGCCGGTGCGTCCGCTGTCAGTCTCCGCTCTAATTAATCATAATTGACGGCCGCGCGAAGCCTCGCACATCGCACATCGCAGAACCGTGCGCGCGCGTCTGCGTCTACCGTCCACTTAGAGAAGTATGTATATCGGGCGCACGTACGTGAATTGCACACGTGCACGTATGCAATGCACAAGTGCATGCACCGTATAGCAACACCTATAATATGCAATTTCCATAACCTTGCATGGATGGTGGCTCGCCGAAGGGGCAAATGCGAGCATGTTTTTTGACATACGTAGGTACATGCAGAAAGATTTCCAAATTGGACAGA
This sequence comes from Trachelus stipa, assembly GCA_036026315.1. Lineage (NCBI taxonomy): Eukaryota > Metazoa > Arthropoda > Insecta > Hymenoptera > Cephidae > Trachelus > Trachelus stipa. Next base: position 2,378,185 of record JAYRCB010000063.1, read on the forward strand.
GAATTTCACTTAGCAAAATATACGATGGAATATTGTTGCCGTCGTCAGGGGATGGGCGATGCGACGCAAGGCGGAATCACAATTAACGATGCAGGTCAAAATTGAGCGCTTACATAATCGTCTATGTCGCTCGACGGACAATGGTGGGCAGCGTTAACGTTGGAGTATTTAGATGAGTTGACTCCAATTGGCGTGTACCGTGAGAATCCTGGATCTCGCTACTAGTTGCCTGTGTGAAACTCTCGTAGGACCGACTGGAGGCGACGGGGCGCGTCGCGACGTCGACGGCACGGTTCGAGTCCCTGAGTTACCGAGTCTCACTCGCTAATCATGCAAATTGCGTGGCGGTGCTACAATCTCCGAAGTTGCGCAATTCCCGGCTGGAGGCCATCTTCTCTTTCCAAAGCGTTCTGTAGCTGCAGCAAAGACCAATTTCTTAATTCTCTCGATTTTCTCCATTTTTCAATGGCACATACATGTACGAGCAAGAGGCGCAGGGCTTCGCTGATCCTGAACTGGAATGTCGGCGACAAACTGGAAACGACGCGCCGACGACGCTCATCTCGGGCCGAAACGTAGCTGCGTCGTTTATTGGGACATGGTCAGGCCACGAGGACATGCAGGAGTCGAACACGAATGTCGATCGATTTCGATCGATTTCGATCGATTTCGTGGGCCAGTTGCAGCTGCGTCGTCCAAGGTGCATATGGGCTGCTAGGGCACGAGCAAAAAGACATATCTACCTTACCTAATCGTTAGAGAGGCAGTGAGCTCGTAGAGAGAGAGAGAGAGAGAGAGAGAGAGAGAGAGAGAGAATGCGCAGAGCAGGGAACGAGAAGACGAGCTGTGCGAGAAGAACGGAGCTTCAACGTAATGATATGGTTTTCGGTTTCTGTATTGAAACACGATGCTCAGTGGGGTAGGTCACGTCACACGGATACGGTATGCCTTACAAATGAAAGTGTGTGCGCGTCTCCGTACACACAGCTACGCGAGCAGCACGTCGATGATGCTGATATGTGTAATTTCCCGCAGCAAAACATCAGCAGCTCTTGAGCTTTTCCAATGTTACTGGACATCTCTCCCTTCGCTCGAGGCTCCGGCAGTCTCCCCAGCGCCCCTTCCCCGGCTCATTCTATAATCTCCGTCAATCTTGGCTCCTCTCTCTATCTCTCTTCTCGCCACGCCGCTCCACATCTAGAGTTACTCATTCACGGGTTCGCGGAGAGACGGAAAAGACTCGTGAATGGGCTGCGCCTGCCTCCTGTTTGCTCTTCCACGCGTTCCTTTCACCCCCAGGAAGGCCGCGCACCTACTGCCACGTCCTTAGACCTCGGGAACCGGCACTCCCTGCCGTCCCTGCCGATTTCGGCCAAGAGACTTTATACGCGCAGCCCATTTACGAGCTGACAGCTCGCTACAGGCTACAGGTTACGCCGCTCACTATTCTCGCTCCTAGCTCTCGGCTTCGACTTCTTCAATTCCTGTATAGAATTACATTCCGCCGCAGAGGCTGATCGCTCGACCGACGACTGACTTTCAATAGTCATTCGTCCAACTGCTTCGCATCACCCTCTGTTTTTACGTTGCTCGACTTCCGCTGTGACGTACTCGCTGTCAATAGCTCAACTCGTATTGTACAGTTGTCGAATTCTAATTTCTTTTGACGGGCGCCCAGCGATGCGACTGCGTCCCAAGAACGAAAACTTAACATTGAAATCTCTATATGAAAACTATAACCAATATTTTAATAATTTTGATAATTTAATTGATACTTTGATATTACTTAGAATCGCTTTATATGTATATATTACGTTCGACTTCAGATTGAATTAGGTCTTACAGCGGCCAGCGATGAACGTTATCGCCAGGACGCTCACGTGGAGAGGAAGGGGCAAAGGAATGGAAGATACGATGTGCGATGTGGATGCCTCTTGAACAGGATGGCGGAACGTGCGTAATCCCGCATAATCCGAAGGAAGGAAATAATTTGGCCTAACAGCATTACGTTTGCGTCACCGCGGCCTAATCCTATAAATTTCACCCCGTAGCGTGCCACCCCCTGTGGTGAGACGGGGTATCGCGAGAACAGGCGCAACTCTCATTGGCGCTTTCGCCAGCCAATCGGAGCCCCGCGTACCCCCAGAGCTCTCCGTGTCACTACGCCAGTCCTGCGACATATGTTTGTCTGACAATGAGCGTCGCCCGACCGCTGCGGCCACTCGGCCCGCGTGAGCACGGCCGACGTGGCCAATTCAGCAGGGCCCTCGAGATATTGGGCCTCTTGGTAAACGGTCTCGAAGTTTCTTCTCGGGGAAGCCCGATTCACGAGATCTTTCGACGTTGTAATGGGACCTATAATAAAAGGAGGAACGCGTCGCTTTAAAACGGAAAAAGCTTTTCGATAAAAGATTTTACGTTTTCATCTCATTAAATCATTGTATAGTTTAACTTCCCAGACGTTTCACGTAAGCGTCTCTTGGCGCTTCTTCTTACTTCGGCGTGTCTCGCGCAACCGCACGTAGATACACATACACGGAGATAAGCAGATTTGATATGGTCGATCGATGCAGTTCGACAGACGTTTTGCGCTCTGGGAGTCTATAGTCTGATCGTGATCACGCGATATCGCGTTTGGATCGCCGTCGACGGATCGGTGAATGCTCCTGGAGAGCACGGAGGTCTGTGCTGACTGGGGCGTATTTCCTCCGCGAGCTGTCGGCTTCCAATCGAGCGACGCTGGCCGACGCTGGCCGATGCTGGCCGACGCCTGCCGACGCCCACAGCTCACACCTGGTTTCACTTCCAAACAGCTTCCATTTCGCATTGTCAGCATTCACGTAGTCATCGTCAAGATCAGCACTCGGAATCAACGCTCAATACCCCGTTACCCGACTTCGGACCCCCTACTGTTAGTGTGTGTACAGGAGCCGTATGTACATACTAAACTAATATAACTATAGTATAGTGCTGTATTGTCATACCTGTATAGTGGAGAAGAAGAAACAGTGTTCAAAGGCGTCATTCAGTAAACGATTGGTACGGTCGATTATGCGAAAGTGGGATTGAGAATAATCGGATCGCGGATGAGGACCGGGATGCCGGGTGTCCTATCCGGCGATAGGGCGTCGACAGGGGGGGGGGGGGAGGGGGGCTATTGTACTCGGAGATCGGTAGGACGCCTATAGAGAAGTAGAGGGGTTGATGGCTCCCGAGTAAGGAAGAACAGTGTAAATATACTCTACCGTATAGATAGGTGTAGATACAGGCATAGTAGTAGGCTGCGATTATATCTCGAATGCGATCGGTAGTTACTTAGCGCCTTCTTCCCGTCCTCACCGACCCGATGCTCCTCCTGATCGCTATCATTCTCGAAGGGAGAATCGCATGCATGGATATACGTATATCGTATACATATGTGGCAGCCCCATCCCCCTCGGCGCACCTCGTTACCCCATCAATTTATTATAGTCTGCAGAAGGGTGATAATGCATCCGAACACTCGGATAGGCGTAGGTGATACGAGCGCGTGGGTGCGAGGCGACGTTTTCAAAAAATCAGTTACTAGTCGGAGAGAACGACCTAGGAATTATTATATTTTGCTGACAGTCGACCGGAATTCCTGCTGCACTTAGTCGGTGCGATGAGCGCGGGGGGTGGATCTTCTTTTAAAAAAAAAAACAGAGGAAAGCTTCCAATTATTTCCGAGATTCGGTTACCAACAAGTACCAGGGGCTTGGGGGTTGGCGGGAATTACACGGCAAACGGGAAGCTGAGTGGGAATTTCGCAATTCCAGTGAGAAAAGGAGGAGAGCGGGAATGGGCGGGGGCGGGAGGAGGGTGTAAGGTGACACCTCTAGGACAACCGCGGATCTGGCTGCGCCTCACGGCTCTGTCCGAGATAATCAGATTCGTAATTACACTGGGTCCCCGGAGTTCCGACGTTCGCGACCGTTCGCGAATTTCAAAGTCATAGTGCAGTTAATTCGGCAGAGGGACTATCGAATCGTGATAAGTGTGGCGGAGGTGGAGGACAGGATGAAGCGTAGATTTATTCAAAAGATGGCGGATGCTGGTGCGCTCGATAGCGGAGTGCTGAGAGAGAGAGAGAGAGAGAGAGAGAACGAGTTGAAAAAGGAAGAAGATATTCACTCGTAAAGAGCCGTTGCTGCGTCGCATGTGCCTACAGGCGCATGCGAGAGTGTGTGCTCACGGGGCCCTAGTTTGTAACCGGACACCCGAGTCCCCGTGAAGGCCCCCTCCCCTTCCCCACCCTCCACTCGCTCGCATCCTCACGTCCTAAACTAAATCATAACCGTATTATGCGCCCGACAATGGCCCGCTAGTGAAAAGCCGCCTCTAATCCACCAGTCCATAGACATCTTGCTTGTGCTTGTGCCCCGACCTGCAGGGCCTCACGATGCGTTCAGCGTGGCCTCTCTCGAAGGGCCCTCGTCCTTCGGTGCTATCCGATACTACCGGTGCTGCGCGCCACGACTACGTAGGTACTCCTCCGTCACTGAGCTTCTCGTGCCGGCACAAATCTTGCGGAACGTCCCTACTTCGCCTACTACTTCTTCCTTCCGGGTGAAGATCAGCCTCTAGGAATTACGAAATAGCTGGAATCGTGCAATCTACCGGAGACCCTGACAATCCTTCCGACGCTCCTACGTTTCTCTCCCGACATCCCACTGTCTCCGAGGATCGGACCCATTTCCGGGAATCCTGCAGCAGAAATCTCACGGAGGATAAGTTAAGGTTGCCCACGAATGCGTCGGCTTCGGAATTTCAATTTCACAAATTAGTCCGTCCATTACACCCCTGCCTTAATCGTGGTGTCTGATCTCTCGTCGTTCTCTCGGCTCTTCCACGTTCCTCGTGCGGACGATGCGCCACCTCGTTCCGCTCCTCCCTCGGCATCCCCTCTCTATACGCGAGGCGGAGAGGACGAGGCTACGGAGGTTCCTGGAAAGCGTGGGTGCCTCCTCCAGGCAGACAGGATCAGGATCTGGGCCCCCACAAATCATAACGCTCGCTGGAAAGAGATGCGGGGGAGAGATCTGAACTGGGGTCCTCGGCTCATCTTCTTCCTCTACTGCGAGGAGGCTCCGGGTTTCCATCAGAGACTCCGACAAATTGTCCTCGCGATATACTAGGAGGGACTCGGCCCTGTTAGCCCTTACTGGAAGAGAGCCCGTATAGACGCACAAGCGCACAAACACAGAGAGAGACTCGCTTTCTTGACTCCTGGAAGAATCACAGATTCCTCCGGAGATCCTATCCTTGGTCGGACTGATTCTGGACTTTCTTCACGACCTCGTAGCATCTCCATACTCGTACTTTTTTAAAACCTCATCACTAAACCAATCTCCTTCTCAAGATGTGTTCTCCTAAAGAGTCGCTCGGCAGGACGAGCGTCTGGGTAAATATAAAAATTTCCATCAGCCGGCGATGGATTCTGCACTCCTAGGTCCAATGTTATATATTGGACCGATCGGAATGACCGGGGTAAAGTTCCGCGTACGTAAGTACTAGGCCACTGCTGGTAGCGAGAAGACGTGCCCGGTTACGACGAGTGTATACATACACATTACACATATATCCGAGAGAGGGCATATAACTGGTATACTATGTTCATTTCTAATGGGACGGATTTTCTTACCACAAAAGCCAAGAAGAGAGTGACTGATCGCGCCTTCCTCAAATAAATTACGTGGCAGCCTATGTGGCTGCATAAATTAATTTCAGGTGGCTGGCTCATAAATTCTCCACGAAATCATCTTCCCTCCTGCTCGCCATCATCGTCCCCTTCGCCATTGCGTCGGAGATGCCTCCTCACTGCTATCCTCAAAAAACCTTCACTATCCCATCTCGTCAATTGCATCGATGAGATTCAAATGGATCTATTACTGCAGTCTCAGACGTAGGACGGACTTGCGTTCATCCTGCACGGAAATTCCGGGAGAACCATGTTACAGGATGCCATTTATTTCCGTGCATGAACGTTGATATGGTCATCAGAAATGATTGCAACAGACGGACACGTGACTCTTTGATCTGACAGCACCTTGCCAAATGCTCAACTGACAGCCGCCTGTCTAGACGCGATGTGAGCGATTGTAATTGAAGCGCCTCGCAGAATTAATGATTTTGGCAAGGTTTACACTCTCAAAGGCAACCTCAATTCCGCGAACCCGCAAACATGCAATACAGATAAGAATATCCTGCTTAAATGCGTTGTGCTTCCTCGATAGATCCGATTTCCTCCTGTCGACAGAATCAGGACCACATTAATTCAGTTCACGTTGACAGGTTTACCCTCGGAATCGGTATAGCAGACGATATTTTTTAGTCGACCGGACGAACAATGCTGGCTTGAAAAGAGACGTCGATGCACTCTTGACTGCTTGAAACCGTTCGGAGGTATTATGTAAGGTTGGAGTTTGAAGGGTGAGAGACAAGAGAGAGAGAGAGATAGAGAATTGGGCTGCTCGCAGGATTTGGGGTACGGTGCACAAGGTAGGCGCAAACCTTTGTTGCGTGGGGCAGAGGAGGGAAAAAGGGGAAAGAAAAGGGCGGAGTGGGGGGGGGGGGGAGAATGGGTCAGGGGCAGATGCTCGGAGGGCCCGTAGTGCAGCTCACTTGGTAGTTACGCCTGAATGCCCCGTCATTACAACCGCGTAATGACTGCATTGTAACTGCATTAAACTTATTATGCTCCCAGGGGAAGCGCATCAGCACGAGCAGTTCCGATGACGTTCACACAAGGGTGGGGGTGGGGGGGAGAAGAGTGTGTGTGTGAGAGAGAGAGAGAAAGAGGACACCGGTGGCCCATTTACCTTTGCCTTCTCATTATTTTTATTTTATTTTTTTTTAATTCTTTCTCCCCCCCTACCGTTTCTCTATTGCTCTGTCATAAGTATTATCATACACGAGACACCCGATGCACCTGTTGTAAATTTAATTTACAACCGAACAAGCTTCATCCTAGGACGATGCAAATAAAATGAAATTCCTAGAAGATAATTGGATGGGAATAGAGAGCGGGTGGTAAGGGATAGTAGGGAGTGATTTCGTAAAGTAGCATTTTTTGTTGAAGCAGCAGTGCGCTAACAAGTAGCCATTGTGAGGCCCGTGTCAAGATGCTACTTGACAGGATCGTCCCCTTGACCGGACCCTCTTCACATGTATAAGTGGGCCCTTTCGGGGCACCGTGAGAGGACTCTCTCTCTCTCTCTCTCTCTCTCTCTCTCTCTCTCTCTCTCTCTCTCTCTCTCTCTCTCTCTCTCTCTCTCTC
>JAYRCB010000063.1:2396458-2409563 GCA_036026315.1 Trachelus stipa
TGAATGGCCCTTATGTGTGACACACACCGTGGGGATGTCAGGATAGTCGGAGTCCTCCGAAGGGAGGAAAGGGAGGACTTTGAAAAGAGCGGAGGGTTGTTCTTTTTGAACGGCACCGCCTGGAGAGGAGCTGGAGATGTTCAAGGCGGTTCCCTTGTTACTCCTTAGCGCGCGTATGGGCACACGCACACGTGCACAAGCGCACACGCGCACACGTGGCTCCTACGAGGAGGCCTGTCAGCTGACACGGCTCTTGACATCCTCTCGAAGGGGCTTTTTACGGGGGCTCTCCGAGCGCAGTAATGTTTTTGCATGTGTGGCCAGTGAAAATGGCCGGGCGCTCCTCCCAATATGGCCGTCGGCTTCGTCCTCCTGAATGGTACGAGTACACAGCACCGCTATAGATATCAAGAGTGTCTTTCCAACCGACGGGACTCGCAATCGGTCGCTCGTCTCTCGCTGCCACCCACTTCACCCTCCTTCGCATGTACGCACAATGCGTCAATGCGTAGCGGCCGATCACTTGCGCGCTTTATTTTCCTCTGATTTTCCGTACTTACTCTCGATTGAAAGATAAAAAGAAGGAGAATTTAGATTCGTCTCGATTCGCCAAAGGTTACATGTATATTAAAATGAAAATTTGATCTCGACACTCGTCAGTTATCGCACTATCACTTTCAGAATTTCTATTTGAATGTCGATCTCTCGCAAAGAGACATTGACTGTGCGCTGCTGGCCGTTTCACGATTCATGTTGCGCGTCGGAGGGTTTCGATTTAATGAGACGTCGCGCGCCCCAAATACGCAAGTTTTGCGCGTAATGATCCGGGGCCATACAGTGGCGGCGTCGGTGTCTCGGTACCACAGTAGAATCCAGGAGTTCTCTGGTTTCAGCCAGAGAATTCTCTCTCATTCTGTCTCCTTCCCTCTCGCTCGCACTCTCGCGATGATACACTCTCTGTCTCGTTCTCTTCGTTACTGTTGAACACTCGCGAACAGTTTCGTGGCTATTTCCGTCCCGGTATGGAGATTGCGTTGGCCAGAGAACGCGTGCCTGGCTCACGCGCTTGGTGAATGCGTGAACGCGTGAATGCGCGATGTCCCATTCCGTTCACTAAACTATGGTATGCCCGTGTACTTGAAGCTGACTTTTTAGAATTTGATCACAAAATAGGAAATTCCATGTTTACGCACGATTTGCATGATTTTGTGACTCCGTGCCTCAACTAAGAGCTCAGAATGATATTATGCTAGTGCTGGTGGTGGTGGTAGTAGTAGTGATATCGACAGACCTGCACTTACGATCAAATTATTAAATTGATGTCTAAATTATATTTATACTGGTCCACGGGAACTGTAGTTTCTGGTTAGTTTCAACGGAATAATAAGAAAAGATCTTTTCATCCTCCCGAATGAACGAGGAAGGAATAGAGTCAGGCATGTTCAACTGTTAAAACGCTACAAAATTCGACTTCTCTCAAGCGGGATACTTGAAATACTTTGCAGGGTTTTAACGCGCTAGCGCTGTCGGCGCCATCGAAGTTTTCCCATGAAAATGTCGTCCTGAAGGGGATGCGAAAACCATAGGACCACCCTTATATTCGTTCTTATCTTCAATACCACTCACGCCCTCGGCAGCTTGCGGCTTCTCTCTCTCTCTCTCTCTCATGGACGTCATCATCTATATATCTATCTATCCACGTTGCTTCCGTGCGGATCCCTCACGCCCTTTTCCCAGAGTAAATATTGGCGCAGCCACCCCCATCGGCAGGCCGTCGCGGCGGCGGCAGCAGCAGCAGCAGCAACCCCTCGCTAGCAAACGTGTACTCTAGGAACTACTTGCTTTTTGCTACGCCCCTTCTCTCCCTTCCTCTCACCCTTTCTCTCTCTCTCTCTCTCTCTCTCGCTCTCCCTCCGACCAGACGCATCGCGTCCCGACGCCTCTCCATCTGCTCCCTGGCATCCGAAGAATAGAAGCCCCCATAGAAAGCCCCAACTAGAGCCTAGTACGTGTGCAATAGAGTAATCGCCGGACTTATCACCCAATGATAACTAAAAATACCTATAGGAACTTACGGAGTTTAGAGACAAAGGAGATATTGTATATTAAGAAAAAGAAAGAAATACTTGGTCCACCATTCGCAGAAATCATCAGTCGAACCGCAACGGAGGTCGCCACAATTAGATAACGCGAAATAATAAACACATCTCAAGAATCGCCTCGGTGTTTTGTCTATCTCTCCTCTTATCGTAATAACAACGGCCGAGCCGTAGAGCCGCAGAGGTATTTGGCCAGGCATACGATAAACAAAACACTCGGAGTAGTCAGCTAAAGTATACATAGTCGTAGTCTCGCAAAGTCGGTAATATACATATTTCTAGCCCAGCTTCCAGGTAGACGAGATCTATAATCTCCAGAGTAATGATATGAAGTATTCACAAGATGCACGGAAGGACTGAGAAGAAATTCAATGAGGAACGAGAGAATTTTCAAAGGGCTGCCGGGAATTTCAAGGCTGTCGCCTCTCACTACTCTTCTACTCTTCTACTCTTCTACTCGCCCCACGTGTTTCCACGAATGGAAAAGTTCAGGCTGAGCGAGTTTTGCGACAAATGTGCAAAAGTAGGGAAAAAAAGATAAAAAAAGGATCCTATATCCAAGTAGGCCATTCCTCGCACACGAGGAGACGCGCGTCAGGACGAAAGCAGGAGGAATCGTTACGTCGGACAGGAGAAACACCGTAGAGATGGTTCCACGTGACGTCAGAAACTTACGGGTTGGTTCCGATAAAAGGGAGGCGGCGTACGAGAGCACCCGAGGGTGGCTCTCTTTCTCTCTGTCTCTCTTTGATTCCCAGCCAAAATGTCTCGCAACCCCCCTCCCCAACTTGTCTCTCTCTTCTTCTTCTTCTTCTCCTTCCGCTTCCTCTTTATGGGGTACATTAGTAATGTTTTGTTGACACGGGGAGAACCAAAAAGACGAGGCCATTACCGCGTGGCTGCGGCACCCTATCGTCGCAAGCTGCAAGACATCGTCGGCGGCCGCATCTCCGGCATCTCCAGCATCTCCGGCAGCTTTCTCATCGTGGATGACACTTTGTCACCGTGTGCCGATACTAGTAAACTTTGCATTACACAACCCTTTGGGAAACCTTCTCTCCTTTCCTAGGTGCCCCCCCCCCCCCCCCCCCACGCCCCGTCACAACGAACCTTTCTTACGCGCGGCCACAATTTCCGGCCCTTTTTTCCCCAAGCCTTCCCTCGGTTGCTTCGTTCTCTAGATACATAATCATCTTCCTCGGAAAGCATCTTCCTCTTAACCATTCTATTCACCTTATATTGTTGTTTCAGCATCTCAAGAAAAACAAGCGGACGCCTCTCGGAAACTTTTCGGCAGCCATAAAGACGGACGCACATTTTCAGAGCCTTTCCCGGAGCAAGCGCGCGTTACACAAAAGACAAAAGGTTTCGCGACAGTTGCTCAGGAAGTTTGAGCATCTTTTGAGGCGCGGCCTGCCGCCATACGGCGCGACCGCAACCCCCGACCTCCCCAGACCTCCCTCTCGCTGCCCCATTACCCTGAACCTTTGGATGCACGATAAAGTTTCCCATTCCTGGAATGACTAGATCGCGATGAGAACGGGGACACGAGAACACAGGCTGCGCGTACGAGTGGCATCGCGCGCAATCCTTTGTCGGTCGACGACCCATCAAACTTTTGAGAAGTTACGACGAAAAGAGTGGATGAAAAAAAAAGTAGTGGTGGGGGGGGGGGGGGGCAGGCTCGATACTCAGGAGAACTGGAACCGCAGAAGAATTAGTTGTGTGTAAAGGCAAGATGCGTAAATGGAGAAGACAAAGTCGATGCAAATAAGCAGAAACACTGTGGGACACTATAGCGAGTCGTGAGTTATGGACTCGTAGAATTGTATATGTTTGCACCTACACTATTATAATTTACAGAGTGGACGTATGCACAGTATGCACAGTATGCACAGTATGCACAGTATATCAATGAGGATATTAGTAACGGAATATCGCAGCGCATGTTTACTTGGTGGCAAAGCAAGAGATAACAGGAGTGTCGCCGTCCTGACTGGCAAAATGCATCCGCCGCAACTTTCAGGATCCCACCTAGAGAAACTCAGAGACTGCACAGTAGAGACACGCACTCACGCACACACGATCGCCGATGCATTATTTTTATCATTACTTGACATTAGCCTCCGAACGATTCATAGGAGTGTCCCTCTCTGTCCTGACGATGGACTCAGTCAGCACCGTGCGACGCACGCGCTAGGAAGCCCCCCCGTCCCGGCCCATTTCTTCTTTCTCTTTCTCTCGTTGATTCGCCATGTTCGAATATCAACTGAAAAGTGCGCATTTCTCGCTAGGATATCAAATAACGAGGAGCGTGCGCGTCTATGCGGGGTGACGATTAAAAGATGCTGAGTGTCGCGAGACGTGCACGTGACTATCACGATTACGAGGAAAAAAGTTCAGCAGCGTTTGCCGGGGACGCTTTGGCGTCGTTGCTAGTTTTGTACAGGAGACGTAAACCAGAAAGAAATATATCTCTGTTCCAGAACAGCCAACGATACGAGCGACGCTGGGCGTCCACGCAATCAAATTCAGTCCTAGCGGACTCTATCAGCAGCGCCAAATCGCTCGATAACAGTTCCCAGGGGATGTACGTCGTACGGGAAGAGAGAGAGAGAGAGAGAGAGAGGAGTGTTTTACGGCGCGTCGAACGAGACGCCCACGAGACGCCTCCTATCCCGAGGGAGTGCATCCGCCCCTGAGAGTCGGACGCGTCTCGTTTACTCGCGGCGACAACAAGAGGCGAACGATGCGCGATTTCCGAGGCTCAACCTGGAGGCAGAGATCGGAAGTGTTCTAGGCGCTAGAATGCCCGAAGACTCTCAGAAGCGACGTACGTGGGAAAACACGGAGGCCGATATATCGTATCTGCGATGCTTACAATATTGTCTGGCCATTCTCTTTTAATAAAAGGGTAAAAGGGTAAAAGGGGCGCGTGGAGGAGCAGCGGGGCTCGACGGTGCATGGGCTAATTTTTTGGGGCGTCCCTTGTGGGATTTCCTGTAATTAATATGTCGCGAATACTTTGGCTACGTATCCACGATACCTGGAACCTACTCGATATGGTCGACGTTAGGTAGCGGCTACGCTTTCTATGGGAATACACAGAAGCCATAGGATATTCGATACGTTCCCCACGGTGAGTTCTGGGGAACCAGCCTGCCACGGTGGTGCTTCCCACTTCCTCCCTCGAAGGCGCAGCCAGCGCACCGTGCGCTTCTTCCCGCTCGAAAGACCCCCTTTTCTCTCGGTTTTTCATTTTCCACTTTTTACATTTAAGCTCATCGTCTTCTTCTCATCAGGGTGGCCTCCCTGCGCACCGCGAGGACCGATTTCTAAGGGCAGCAACTTACAGCGCCGCACCCAGGCCCCCGGCACTCGAGGGTACCTCTGCTTTTGGATTTGTTGGCTTGTCTTCTTGTTCCCGCAGCTACATCAGGGCGTCCCTCGCGTCACGAGTTACGCCGGACGTTTCTAAAATCGGATGTGGAGCAACGACCTTCGAGACAACACACGAACCTTAGCTCTCCTCTTTGAATTCTCTTATTCGATTCTTGCTTGTGAATTGTTCAACCTCGAGTGTGTAACCGAACTTGATTCTTTCCGTGCGATTAGCTTTCTCAGAATCCCTTCGATCGTCACGCAGTTCGGTAATAGTCCGAATGACGTTCTGGCGTACCGGCATAGGTGCCCGGCGCACTGGCAAATTATACTCGCACAACAGGAAGATTCAATTGTCATTGATGGCCGTAGCACTTATAAATACGATGCCGACGGAACGGAGGTAAAGTCTCGAGGAAGCAGGAGCGTTACGTGGAGGTCGCAGGCGAACGCAGGAGAATCGGTGGGAATAGAAACCGGCGGCAAAGGCGGCAAATGCAGTAGCGTCTCAGGGCGTATTTACACCGCGAACGGGTAGTATTTAGCCCTGGAAGCTCTAGCGAAGGTCTTTATCGTTTGCCGATGCGGCCCATGCTAATTTTAGGCCTAGCCAAGGCGTCCCGGTGCCTCGCAGGCTTGAAAGGCTTGTTATTGTTTTAATAGGTCCGACCAGTCTCCCGTAGCCAATACCGACCGACGTCCCGAGCTCCTCGAAGGACCGGCACAACGACGCCTAGCACCGCTGCTTTTATGGTGCACCTCTTCACAGTATACCGCCGTCCCTCTCGGGCAAGACGTCGCGCGGTCGCGCGTACCCCCCGTGTCCAAATCGCGCCGAAATCGTCCGCGCCACTTTTATACGTGTATTCTATTGAGAATTCTACTCGGGAGACTCACCTGTGCTCGGCAGCACGGTCGCGCTGCCTTCTGTTCTTGAACCAATTGCTGACCTGGGTCGTGGTCAATCCCGTACTCTCTGCCAACTCCCGTTTCTCGCGTGGGGATGGATAAGGATTGGCTGCGTACCATTCCCTCAGGACGCTGCGGGACTTCTCCTTGAAGCAGTACGACGTCTCCTCGCCGTCCCAGATTGTTCTCGGTAAGGGAAACTTGCGTCGCACTCGATACTTTCCTTGATGCGACAGAAACGTTAAATTCTCTTAAGTCCGCGCGGCTCCCTCGTAATTCGTGAAAATTGAGACAATAAAACCGAATTTTCAAGACTCAATAAGAGCTGCGCGTACACAATCAAAGTGCGCGCACTAGGCGCGCGCGCGCCCAGTGCGCGATCATCAACACGAAGCGTCAGCATTTTATAAACGGGAAGGTACTAACCGACGGCACCGAGAGGCCTTCCTCGCAGTCTCTCCGATTCGATGTAATGGGCCTTGAGCCAGAGGGCCTGGAGCTTCGTGTGATTGTGAGGACTGAAGGTGTGACTCTCGAGGACCCTGTAGAGTTCCTTGAAGTTTCCCCGATGAAAAGCGACGATGGCCTTAGCCTTGAGGACGCTCTCGTGCCGATGAAGTCTGGCGCAGGCTGGCAGTGACCAGAGGAACCTGCCCAGCCTCTCGACGGATCCGGCCTGCTGAAGTACCTGGACAGACGACACCATCGCCTTGAAGACGATAGACAGGGGGGGCACACTGTTAGTCGGCAGAACTCATCCCGCGATCTCCTCTTACTCTAGTGTATCTTGTATGTGAGATTCTTCGATTGAAAATTCATCAGCCCCGTCGCTCTCACGGATTCACGTTTCACATGAAATTCCGCTCGGAAAGCCAAGTAAGAACGCGAATCGCGGTACGAGCAGACTGCGCCAAAAAAAGGCTTCTCATTCAACGAGCGACGGAGAGATTCGGCATTTTCTCTTCTTTCACGATTCCTCCAATGAGAAGATAATGGATCTTGTTTAATTTTTTTTCTTTATTTCTTCGAATAAAAGAATCCTGAGAATTTGCCGATACAAGACAACTAGCGCCAACGTCACACGGGTCACACGCGGGTCACACCACGGGTCACAAGAACGCGAATCTCTCAACGGCTTGTCTCTCTCGAGCAGCTCGCAATACTCTTTACTTCGAGGGCTGTAAGTTTCCCGTCGATTTACAAAACGCCTCAAGTTTTTCCGTGTGACGAAGGCAAGGAGGTTTATACGTCTAGCCGTGCGCGCGCGATGGAGACAGAATTGTCGAGGAACAAGAGCACCAGAGAATTTGAGCTTTTCTTTACTCTACCAGAGTTAACTCGGTGCTGCGTGTCCAGAAACGACGTCCTCCGACGCTCTCTGCACAGCAATCTTCCGCTGTCCCAGACGTCGCTACATTCGCGCTGATCCCCACGCTGCTGTTAACTCGTTGGATGTAAACGAATACCAGTTTCATTTGACCTTCGTCGCGTCTTTGACTACACTTTGCTTCTGCGAATCGACTAGCTCGACAACGTCCTGCGCGCTCGTTAATCGACACACGCATTCGCGCATGTTCGGACTCTTGGTCCTCCACGTAAATTCTGCGAAACGAATGGAAACGAGCGGACGATGAAAACCATTCGAGCGAGTCGACTGATCGAACGATGATAATTCTTTCCTATAAGTACGGGAGCTACAGCAACGAGCTGTAAAAGATTTATCGCGACGCAAAGAGATCATTAATTGCGAGTTCCCTCCAGTTTTACTTACAACTAGTTTGTCCTAACAATCTGTATCTATTCGAATGGCTCTTGTTGAAGGGGCCTTATCTGTCAATAAGATTTAATGCAAACCTGTGCCTCCCAGAGTTTCCAGAATTCGCGTTCTGCTCGTCGATCGATTATAATCGGATAGCCCCATTTAAGAACGTGTCCGAGGACACGTGGGAAAGATTTAGGACGTAAATGTTTTTATCGGTGAGAATCGAATCGAGGTCCATGTATCAGTCGCGCGCGTACTGTAGCTACGTATGCGCGTACGTAGATCCCGATGTCAACAGTGAGAATAAATGATTTTGCGCGTCGCAGAATTTATATCCGAGATGAAAGCGTGCGACGAGCCAATCTTGCGAGTAACTTCATCCTGAGAGACGGATCGCGCGCGCGCGCGCGCGCACTGAACGGCATCCTTGGCCACACTAACCATTTCGGGTTTGGGCTTCGTTAAGATATTTGACCAGTTAAAAAGCGGAGTCAGCCTCGAAGGCGCAATTCGGCAGCCGTTCGACGTGCAACGATCGACCGTAGAACCTCCCATACTCGTACTAGCTCGTACTAGCTCATGGACTTTCTTTCTACATAACGAGGGGGGTGTGGCTCGTCACGGATTGATAAACAATAATTCGTTACCGCACACGTAGTAAAAAAAAGGAACGAGAAGAAGAGAATATTTCGAGGCTGAATAAAGAGTAGTTGTTGAACGCACCTCGCAAACACAGGCGACCTGTTCCTGGGTGAAACCGAAGCTAGGAAGCTGCCCGTTGGACGTCGCACCGCCGGCGGAACTTGCCGGGCTGTCCTGGGGACTGTAGGTAGTCGGCCCGCCGGCGGGTCCGTAGGCCCCTGTTGAGTCGACCGACGTCGCGTGTGCACCCAATGGTGTCGGCGTACCCTGAGGACTATAATCTCCGGTAGAGCCGAGAACGTCAGTCACCGAAGAGGGTCCCATGCTACCGGGACCGGGACCACTGGACGTCGCTCCTCCGTAGGCCATCATCACCTCATCTCCGGGGACCGCACCGCCCCCTGGCACACCGTTTCCTCCACCCTCCACCGTGAAACACCCTCTCGAGCACTATGACTTTTGACGCACTTATTGCTACGTATCCAATAAACAACTCGAGATCAGCCTCTATTTTCTCTTGGTCTTGCCGATTCGATCAATATTTTCAAAGGGCTAAGTATGGCGCATATTCCTGTCGAAAGCAGCTTCCTCCGACCTCGTCCTTGTCCTCTCGATCCTCTTTCTTCGTTTGCCAAGCCTCTGCTTTTCCTTCCCGTCTGCCAGCGTGTCCACTTCTCCTGCGGGACTCTTATCTTTTCTTTCGGTTTCGCGATTGGATACTAGTTGGATGGCCATTTACGTCTCGACATCCTTGCAAAATTGCTAAAAATGTTTCATCCGTTTCCTGGAGCACTGCTGGACGAGGCGTGCGCAGCGTCTCATCCACAATCCCGAGATGACGCTGGTACGGGCATCAGGATCAACTGTCCTCCGAAGTCGATGCGATAATATTCTCTCTATTCCCTCAAATCTATCCTCGAGCCGCCAGCGACGATTGTCAAACGTCCAAAACAATGGTTTCCTCTTGATTGTCTTATCTTTCTTGTGCAAAATAAGAAATCTTGCAGAGGGATTACAAGGGAAGACAGTCGACAAATAAGAAAGGAAGCAAAGTGCCGTTGCGTTATCAATGAAGGAGGATAGGTATCCCCTTTGCGGAGGAAGATGAGGCGAAGCGAGGAGAGGAAAGCAGCGAGGAGCCCAGGAGAGCAAGAGAGTAGAGTAGAGAGAGTAGAGTAGAGAGAGAGAGAGAGAGAGAGAGAGGGAACCCCAAAGTCGGGTCGCGGATGTGGGGTAACTCCGAGCACTCAAAGATATTTTTAGGCTGCGTAGTGGGTCTCGGGTGTCGCGGCGGCTCGACGAGACGACTGCCGGCGCACTCGGGGATATTTCTCGTATTACCTCTCGCGAGAGCAGCTACGCTTTCCGTTAAAGTTCTAACACTGCATCCTCCGACGCTCTATTCTGGACACTCCTTTCGTTTTTTAAACTTCGCTACACTCTCTTACTTGTGCGCCATCCTATAGTCTCTCTCGCTGCTTTTTTAATTATTCCTTCTCGATCCACGCTTGACCGGACAGTATCCAGTGGCGATCGTAACTATTCCGTAATCCTCCAGGAGAGCACCGAGGGGCCTTAATTGTCTTGCATTACCAGACTATACTATATCCGAGATTATGGATGACATCTCGCCCCCCCCCTCTCTCTCTCGCTCTCTCTCTCTCTCTCTCTCTCTCGGTACACCTGTTCTCCTCTTTCGTTGAGCTTTCTAGTCTTTAGGTGCAATCGAGATGCCAAGATCGGTTCGATTAGCACTGGCGATTTTTCCGACTTTCGAGCACGACGTCGTCGTATCCACGGGCTCGTGTTTCGTGAGTATTTATAGCCGCTCGCTTCTCGCACGACGCTTCGTCTATTATTAGGATCCCGTTAAACAGTCGATCCTCGTTCCTCGGCACTCGATTACAACGATTCGATGTTTCCTCGTCGAGAATTAGACGATCTACTTTATTCGTCGTTCTTCCTGTCACTGCCAATCGGAAAGCAAAAGGATCTCCGGAGACTCGATTGGTGGCAGTTTTCAATCCTGAGTTTGCCACAATCACTGCGTAACGTTATCGCAACTATTAGGTAAAACGCGCGCACGCACGCACCCACAACCTTCTCAACTTGTATGACACCGATAAGCCTCACGGGGGATCGTGTGGCGATTCGCAAGGAGGAACACGCGGCGAACGATAATAACACTCCTGCGCTGCCACGCGAGAGATGCTGTCTTACGCACGCACCCGAGACGACTGACACGACTGACACGACTGGCGCACGCCGATGTTCCGGAGGCTCCTTCCTCTCTCTCTCTCTCTCTCTCTCTCTCTCTCTCTCTCTCTCTCTGTCATGCGCGACTGCCAGCCTATTGGCTGGGGCGGTACCGGGCTGACAGCTCGATCGCGCCTCTTCCTATTGGCGAATAGGCGGTGCTCGGACCACCATCCTATTATTCCATTGGCTCAGCCGACGGGGCCCGTAAATAAGCCTCATTAAACTTACGACGTCGACGTCGGCATCGTCGTCGGCGTCGATCTTCTCGCTCGCCCTCGCAACAATTTCCTACGTTGGCGAATAGGAATGATCCCGTGTGGCCGTGGTGGCCAGAAATCGAGTGCGGCTCTTGTACGTGGTCCTATGTCTCCTATGTGGAAAAGCTCGGAGCAACGCGGCACCTTCGCGCGTTCGTAAATCGCGCATCGTCAGTCCCACGCGTACTCGACTGTTGCCAGTTAAAATTGTCCCTGCTCTATGCGTCCCTACGTTTACATGCGCGCGTGCAAATCGATTTTAGGAATTCGCTGATAAAATGAATAAACCTGTCGTCGATTCTTTCGACGAAGCAAGATGTGCACGTAGCCTTCCACGTGGACGCACGTGACGTTTCTGCTGATCCACCAATCGGCTGTACGCAATGCCGTATATCGAATGGCGCGCACATGAGCAGCATGTAATTTGGAAGCGGTGAAAAGCGCAGGAGGCAAGCGAGGCCTGCGGCGAGCGGACTTGTCGAGGGAAAAAGCCAGAAGAGAAAAGGGAAACGACTATTCGCACCCCTTTGGGCGACCCCCGGATAAAGAATTAATGGAGAAACCCTCGTAGGAGGGAACACACGAGCAGGTCCTCGTACGTGCTCGCGTCGTCCACCCCGCGAGGATTCTTACGTGAGTCTTCCGGTTCCCCTCGCACACCTAGGAGATCGCACGCGACAGCTGAGGGAGCAGCGGACACTAAATCGCCTTTACGAATTACGAGTCCCTCTCACTCCCTTCTGTCTTTTATTCGAGAACAATTTGCGCGTATATATATATGTACGAATAGACTTCGCTCCAGACGAGGACGTTGTCGGGCTGCAGGTTCCCAGCGTCGCGGCGCATCGCACGTTTTCCTCCTCCATGAAATTTGGAGAATACAAAATTCCCCTGGACGATCGGCTCGTCGATCGTTGCCGGTCGCGTCGTCGCACCGATGGTCCCTCTCATTGTCTTCGTTTTTCAATCACTCTTTACGATTTTACGTTTTTCCCAGTAGGACAACGAGGTCATCTGCCTGCAATGAGGATACGAATTGAAAATGGCCGCAGGGCATCGAGGATGGCACCGCAGCCTGGATAAGGGACGCGGAGCGCAGAGGCTGCGCGGAAGATGCCGAGTAACGACGGCGCATTCTTTTCCCTCGAGTGTCCCTTCCTGTCTCTTCGCCATTACGCATCCGGGATGGATGACTTACTGACTCCACATCCCATACGGACGCGTACAGACGCCGACGCCGACGCGCAGTCCAGGATGGCCGATGGAGACAAAGAGACGGCAGAGGAGTTTCCCCGTTGAACAAAACGGCCCTCGTGTTTTCTCAGACTCGCGGTCCATAACCTGCACACTGATTTTCCACTCTTTCTCAACGTCCCGAGTCTCCCTGGAGCCTCCCAAGGAAAGAAAAGGAAAGAAAAGAAAAGGAAACATCTTGTGCGTACACACGAGGTTCTCCTAAAATAATGCCTGTCGACCACATTTCTTCGGGGCGGTCGTGCTCGACCTGTCCCTGCGGCCGGGACGTCATCGAGTGTTTTGCATAAAGTCCCCTTTCCGTGCTGACATGGGACGAGCGACCACGACCAGCCTCCAATCCTCTGGATTTTCTCATTGAAAGTCCCTTGTTGCTTTTCGAGGATAACAAATACAATTTTCAGTGCAAAGTCCATCTTCGCAATTGCTTCCGTGCTTGCGCGTACGCACATGGAAGCAAGACACACGCGCACCCACACCCACACCCACCCACACTACACACTACACACTATGGTCGGCCGGCCCCTCTAGCCCCTCTAGCC
>JAYRCB010000063.1:2425351-2469037 GCA_036026315.1 Trachelus stipa
AGAGAGAGAGAGAGAGAGAGAGAGAGAGAGAGAGAGAGAGAGAGAGAGAGAGAGAGAGAGAGAGAGAGAGAGAGAAACGCCCTCGACAAGTTCCTCGTGTGGTGATGTGGTCCCAGAGGGCCGATGGCTGACTGACTGACTGGCTGGCTGGCTGGCAGCAGGTCTTAAAAGAACTCGTTCACGGTCATGCAACAGTGCCCGAATTCCAAGTAGTCCGCGTCTATTATGTATTGTGTTTACTACATGAGACAATGAGAACGTGCGAACTTCAATTTTCCAGGATTCTTTCTACTATTTCCATTTTTCGGCACGTGGCAGGAAGAGACGTAGGTCCTGCGTGTGCGCAGATTCTGGCATTAGCTC
This sequence comes from Trachelus stipa, assembly GCA_036026315.1. Classification (NCBI taxonomy): domain Eukaryota; kingdom Metazoa; phylum Arthropoda; class Insecta; order Hymenoptera; family Cephidae; genus Trachelus; species Trachelus stipa. Next base: position 2,425,715 of record JAYRCB010000063.1, read on the forward strand.
GATATTCATTATACTGGCGAGGGCCGGGGGGAAGGACAGCGGGGGGTGGCCAGTAGATTTGTCAGAGAAAACGAAGGAGCTGCCGCGCCACGAGCCGGTTAGGGGATGCTTCGGGATGCTTGGGGATGCTGTGACCTCCCTCTGGGACTATAATCAACCCCCTCGTTAGAGTGTCTTATCGAATTAGTCTTGTTACGCCTAGGTGCCAGCAGCTTTTAATAATCCCTCTGTTAAAAGGGTGGGATCCTTCGATCCTTATTGCAATCTGGTGGCATAGAGCGTGCATGCCCATGATTCCTGAGACGTTATCGTGAGGCCGCAAAGTTTTTGCTTCGAAGGAATCGAAGAATAGCGACGAGAAGAAGAGTGAGAAGGTAAAGGGGAAGGGACGAACGTGCACGAGGGTCAACCTGGTGACCGACGTCGCGTCCGTCAATGCATGGCGAAACGGGAAACGAGTCACGGAGCTCAAGCAATACTCGTGAAGGCAACTGCTACGGCTATCCATTTGCTCCCGCAGCTGATAAACCGTCGCTTGTAATACCTTATTGCCCAACGTTATATTGGTGCACAATGATGTGGATCGGGGGAAGGGAGGGGGGGGGGGGTGACAGCGACAGATTTGAATAACAAAGACAAATGCATGACGCCACGTGTGGACGAAAAGAAGGACCAAGATTCGCAGCACATTGCTGTGACGAAAGAAGCTGAAGAGTGCTGAGAATTTAAGAGGATGATCCGAAAGATGGAGAGTGAGAGGAGTGAGAGGAGAGGAAGAAGGTGGGTGGGTGGGTGCGGGGAGGAGTTGCAGAAGGGGTGGAAACTGTATAGTGGGTATACTGCAGGCGAACGCTGGGAAGCAGAAAGAACACGCTACACCCTATAAATACGGTTGGTAATTGATTCGGTAATAACTAACTCAAGCCGGCCAAGGGATCTCTCTCCTCACCCCCATTCCCATCCTCCTCCCCCTCCCCCCTCCCGACTTCTCACCATAGGACGCACACGCGACCGCAACGCAGCCTCACACGAACGCAGGACAGGAGATACGTGCACATGCGCAGATGGACGGATGCATGCAGGCGCGCAGGCGTCCGGATGCTCAGACCTTTTTCTACCGAGAAAGAGTCTTCTCAGTCCACGAGCGTGGCCGCGTCTTCTTCCTCTCTTAAGTTTTCGACATAAATATGTATGTGGGTAATAATATAAGCGCGAGGGGCGAGGAGCGATGCTGTTTGGGACTTTGGGACGGGAGGGCGCTCTGATCCTTCGTGCCGTGTGGGTCCCCGGGGGACCATACGTCACGCCCTTCTTCTTGCGCGCCAGCGCATTTCGACGCATCCTCCACCATTTTACAGTACCTACGCTGCCTACAGCATCCCAACATCCCAACATCCCAACATCCCAACACCGTACCAACACTGCCAGCTGTCCCACATCCTTTGCATTTTCCTCTCTCGTCACGCGGCCTCCCGATAGCTTGCATCGCATCTTCGGTTTACAGTAAACCGAACGAATTACAAAAGTCACCCGTTACGGCAGAAAACTCACGTCGGCGCTGTATGATCCTTGAGCACTCGTAATCTTAAGGGATTAGTGGGGAAACTGCTAGTAGAGAGTAGCAGGTTACGTTTACGACAGTCCAATTATTAAAAATATTCATTTTCTTATATTTATACCTAAACGAATCCCGATAACGCTTCCGTCGTGAACTCACATTTCTGTGCTCTCTCATGCGGATATAGATCGGATACAGATCGGAGGGGTGGGAGATGGTCCTTGTTCGCCGTGTAAACACATTTTCGTCTACGTAGATGATCTACCTTGATCTAACATAGATCTACAAAGCACATGTACGGAAAGTCCAGCGACTAGGAGGAGGATGATGCAGACTGGAATGTAGAGTTTTCGATAGCGAAAATAGGAATTGAAAGAGACCCAGTCCATGTATAGATCCATAGTCTACCTGCTGATCTACGTAAACTGGCTACTGGGTACAGTGTGCTGGACTTTTCATAGATGTCCATTGTCGATCCATGTAGAAGACAAGTTGCTCACACGGGCTGGGTCCAGTTTCATTTTAGGCAACTTTCGTGGAATCGCTCGAGTCCTGGTGATATCGGTGCGACGTCCTCGAAGGCAAAGGGCGTCCTCTAAGGGCGCCCCTAGCGCGTAGTGTGAGGTTAGGTGTTAGAACACGGTAATTAACAACGGGGAACGCCATGGAGGACGACAGGGACGAGACCACCTTCGGCTGCTCGATGGTTAACAAGATTTACTGGCAAAGGGCTGCGTATTTATGAACTGCGCCTCGCGCTCAGCACACGCACGCACACCCTCCTACGACGACGAACAGGTACCTACGCACGAGCACGCTCGAGCATCAGCGCAGGCAGCGCGGGCAGCACAGGGAGAGGGCAAACGAGTCGAGCGCTAACCGACCATCGATCATATTTCGTGGATAATATTAGAAGCTACGAAAGATTCAGGCGCGATCAGGCGCAATCAGGCACACGATTGACCATCCCATCACAACATTTGTTTTTTTTTTGTCACCGAGGATAAAACACCAATCGGACAATCAGTACGGTATTGGTGTCGTACGTTAATTCTCTGGTTACACGAATTTTATTCGAGAATGTATTGAAAGGAAATATCGGAACGGAAGTCTCCGCGGGAAATTTGAAGGTTTAACGGTGCGTTAGGAGCGATCGATGCGTTATTGGAATTGAAAAGCCAGTTTAAGGATGGGCATAAAAAGCAGCCCGAGCCTCCGGTCAATCATCGCGCAGTTCGACGCCTACGGAACGCAGGTCGCGCACGAAACTCCGTCGGCCATGTATGAGTGCAAGAGATGCAGGCCTGCGCGCGTATAGGCGTGTCAAAGCGAGTGTCTACGCATGCATAAGTGTGGTACCGTGTGGTAGCGCGGACGAGAGAGAGAGAGAGAGAGAGAGAGAGAGAGAGACCCGAACAGAGAAGAGGGCTTCGCCCTCGGGCCCTCATAAACAATAGCAAGGAGTAATTGATTCTCTAATAACTTAACGCGCCTCCACGACGAGCTGCCCTTAACAGCTTTAGGTAGACATAATGTATTGCCCGGTATACGAGCCAGGATTTAAAGCCTCTCACGAATAACGAAGCGTCCTAGAAAAATCGTAAAAAGGCCAGCAGGACAATGCGGCTCTCGCTCGATTTCCAAGCGTCTCGTGTCGACGCCCGATGTCGCGCGATATCCTCGTGAAATTGAAGTTCGATAGGAAAGCTCAGAGATGCCACTGAGATGGTTACCGGATAAAATATGTCCCTTGGTAACGTATTACGCAATGGCCCACCACTACTCACCAGGTGAACGCGACTGGGAACCAGGGAGCCAGGGATGACAACTGGTATACCTGGACAAGCTAGTACTGGGAAATTCGAGTGAAAAGCAGGACTTGAAAAATGTTGGCTCGCTGTAAAAATGGGAGACGTGTGCCAGAGAGTGCGGCGTGCAAACGAGAAGCAACGCGCTGCTACCCATGGGAGGATCGTTATCCTCCTCCAGGCTGGCGGCGCGACGCGGCCTGTCATTAGGATCGATATATCTCGTGCCTGCGTAACAACATCACAAACAAATGACACCGAGGGCCTGGATTCGCGGCCATTAGCGAGTCTGCGCGTACCTTCCTATCCAGGACGAGCCTCTCGCGTCGACCTGCCTCTTCCTCCAGAACGACGATCGTCCGTCCTCGCTCTTCCCCAGATTCAGCCATTCTCGCCAACTCGCTTCAACAAGATTGCCCCCACTGCTCCCAGTTCTCCCAGTTCTCCCAGTACTCCCAGTACTCCCAGTACTCCCAACACTAGCAGCGCTCTTCCATGTCGTATAGAGACACCGCGACGAGCGCATCATCTAATAATTGTACTTCCTCCTCCTTAACGTATTATTATCATTGGCCAATATTTCCAGATTTTTAGCGAGAATTCTTTCTGGATACGGGATATAGGCCAGATGTACCAATAACTCCCAGAGGAACAGGTACAAGTCGAAAAGGGCGCGCTGCAAGTATACGAGGATACAGCGCAAACTATCCAGGATATACGTGGATGTGTCGGTACATAACCGGCGGGCATCTACAGTTCTCGATAGCTCAACGAGATAACCGGAAAGTTTCAATAAAGAGAGCACCGCATCGGTGAGCTCTTGCGAGATCTTTTGTCCTTCCTTTCTCGAGCGTCCCTCCTCTCTGTCGCCGGTGCACCGTGAACGCATCGCGAACGTGACTAAAGAGCCCTCGTTACCATAATCGGTCGAAAGGCCTGCGCCACGAGATAAAGGTGGCTCACTGGTGCGGCACTCGGATACATCAGTCTTGCAGTTTCACAGGTCGGAAGAGGATGGCTGGATGATGGTGGTGGTGGTGGTGGTGGTGGTGGTGGTGGTGGTGGTAATGGTGCGGCAGTGATGTCGGCGGTCGAGAAATGTATTCTTAAATCTGCAACAACAACAAAAACAACAACAAGACCTAAAGATGGTCATCAGCGCGCTCGTATAATAAGATCACACCGTGCCGGATCGTACGGGGCTCGTCGTGACCCGTAGTAAAGTACCGATCTCCTGTAAGGCTATCGGTGCTCCAAGTTCTCCAAGATCGAGCAAAATCATCGGCACATACGCATCCTCGCGTACACACATAACCGCCTAAGGTACTGCCGTTTCTTAACCCGGCATTTCTTATTATTCCAGTGTAACGGAGACGCGCGTGCGCGCCTGCCTCACTACCAACAATAAGATCGATTCCCCAGACTCGCCAGACTCGCCAGGGTCTCCAGAATCGACGTAATCGGTCACAGAAAATCATTATTCGATATAGTCAATCAAATTGGAATCGATGAATCGTTAGCTTTTCTTTCCACTGCCGATTATTGCCCACAATATCTAGCTGACCGTGGAACCAACACTACTGGCAGAAACTTCTTTCTCACTCAATTCTGATGATCATAGCGACGTGTGATCGAGTCATGACTTATTCCCTGTGAATTCGATCTACCAGGTATCGATTCTGTCTCCCTGTAAGCCTTACTTTACTGGAATTAAGCCGGCCGGAATATAGTATGAGTGGTAGGCCAGGAGTAAAAGAAAAGTGTATAAAGATCGAGAAGCAAGATCTTCAGGGATCTCAGGAGATCTCGGGAGATATTACGATAAATCCCACCACGGACAAATAACGACAAGCCTCATTACTATAAATACGTCTGTGGACGCAGTCGTGGCCTGGCACTCCATACCTATTCCAGAGGTCCGTTCGTGCCTGCGTGTGGCACTTTTCTCCTGCTTCTCGTATCTTTTATTTCCTTACCTTCTTCTTGTCTTCTCTCTGGCCTTATGAGAGCCTGTGGACTCACGGAGTGACTTTGGCTCCGGGCCAACGGGGGGTCTGGTCTACGTGGACTACGTGGGCTACGCGGTCCAACGTGGTCCAACGTGGTCCCACTAGGGAAAGTAGGGAAAGGGATGTTCGATCAACGAGGTATGCTGCGAGTCATCAACGGTAGCCAACGGACTTATCAAACTCTCCAGAGCTGACGGGTCATCGCTCCGACTGGAAATCGATCACAAATTGATATTATATTAAGACTACTTTCGCCAGACATTAACTCATCGTCTGTTTCGAGGAGGTTCGCTGCAACGGGTATACGAGTACGTAGGACGCAAAAAACTCGGAAGGAGACTCTTTCACATTTTCATCTACATTTCTGGTGTGGCCGACGAACGACATCACGAGGAAGTCTCTCGAGTACAAGAAATGCTATCTGGACAGTGCTTTATTGGATTTTACCATTTTATCTATATCAATTTGGATATGAAAGTCTCTCCTCTCGACATACCTGCTACCGTAACGGCGCATGTATGAGGAACTGGAGTTATATATTTTTTGCCAACGGCATTCTCAAATATTTTAAAATATTTCGAATATTTTAATATCTTAAACCACTTTGTTACTACGGATGACGGATTACTCTTTACATCTACATATATCACGTGAAGCGCTACGATGGGGGCAACGTCGTTAGTTCAAGAGACTTTCGCAGTTTTGAGGAAAGGCTCGTCTATTTTGTATAGCGATGAAAGGTACAGAATGGACGAACGACGGATGGCGTTTCGCGCACCTCGTTGGGCCCATGATACAGATAGTCGAGGTATAGCCACTAGCGGTTCTGCGCATTTGCACAGTGACGTCGCTGGACCATCTCCGTTCCAATTGGCTGATTTTACGTATGTGTCTCGTCATGCCGCAAAAGGAGTTCAGTTCAGTTCCAGTTTGAGGAGCCATATCCTTATGAACCGAAACGTAAATAAGTTCTCTCAAAGCAAAACTGATATCGCTTTGAACGTGACGTCATTGGTCCCTGGGCGATCTTGGCCAAAATACGATCGCTAGTGGCTGTACCTCGTCCACCTCGTCTATTTGTATCAGGTTGCGCCAACGTCGACCTCGCGCTTCTAATCTCTTTCTCTCTCTCGCGTCCCCTTTAATCTGGTTTCTATACCATAGCCGAGACTGCCGATTCCCCTCGCCCACACTGAGTTTTGCAACTCCGTAATCAACCTCGTACGCCAAGCCGCCAGCCAGGATAACTCAAGTCTCCTTCTTAACTTTTAATTATGGCGTTTGCGTCTATAATAAACAATTATTCCCAAAGCGGGATGCGTCGCATCCCTCGATTATATATCGTTCTTCCCCAGGGACAGATTATCGTAGCTCGAGTATCCTGCTGTTCCAGGCGCTTCGCGATACAGTAATTCCACTCTCATTGTTGTACATATAGTGCATAGGCCGCCATAGATATCGCACGGTTGTGTCACTATGTGGGCCACTTGACGAAATTTTTCAAAAGTTTTTTGATTATGTGCTTTGGATAATTTGCGTAGTTGACATACAACACAAGAATTTTAATAATTCTGTGTAGAAAGTACAATGTTCCTATCCCCATGGGATGATTTAATTAGTGGTAGCTGATAGCTATGGCGTTAGGACGAGCCGTCAGGAGTCATAGCGATTTTAGTAATGGATACAAACGAGAGGATTTCGTGTTGGCGCCACACGGGGCCATCTGCCACAGTGTAGTATGTACAATTGTACATCCCTCGCAGTGAATACTCGAGCTCAGACGCCCACTCGCTTCACGCGTTCGCTCTCTTTCCTTGTCGCAGTTGCGTGAGCGAAGGGATGCGGTTCACACCCTGAGAAGCATTGTTGTGGCACAATGGTCAGTGACAAGTCACCGGGGCACAGTGGCGGGCCATGACGTGATAATCCAAACGATTAGTGGTTCGTGTCAGGAATGATTTGTCGAATGGGAATTCGAACCTCGGTAGTCGGAACAGTAAGATACCCTTGTATCGTGGATGCAGCTCCGATGGCTTGCGCAACGTATAATGAACTCTACCTGCCTGCTAGGTCGAGGCTCCATGTGTATACAGACTCCGCGCGAAGAGCACGAGCGGCGTGGAAGACTGTAGTTAGCGACTATTAATATCATCGATCGGGATCGATAGTTCTGCCTCGCGAGGCGTCATAATGATACGGTCGGATCGCCCTCGTCGATGCTGCTACAAGCTACAAGAGTACAAGACATCCGCACTCCGGGTCTCACCACGCATCGGCAATATCCCTGTCTGGGTTACACGTAGAGCGAGGCAAACTGACCCCTAGGGAGAGAGCCGCGCTCGACCAGCACCAACCACGTACAAATAATAATATGCTATTAATATATTGGAAGAGGCGAAGCGATAGGACGATAGGGCGATAAATCGTATTTCGCCGTCAGGGCACGGTAAAATATCCGTAGGTACCGTTCTTCGGTAAATTGCTTGTAAAAATATTTTCAAATATTTCAACCTCACGTAAAGAAGGCTTTCTCGTTCAGCTTTGCTTGTGGACTTTTCACGTGCGTGCACGTAACCCGCGTGTCTTCTTGACTCTTGCGTCTCGACGAGGAGTGTCCTACGAGTACGCACGTATCCATGTTTTCCTCCAGATGTGCCTCATCGACGTAGAGTGCGTTAGCATGCACCAGTGTTAATTGCCTACCTAGCCGGCCGGCAACAATTACTTCGAGTTTATTCAATTAGCATAACTGTCGCACGAGAAGTCTCGGGGTTAACGGCAATCGCGTGCACCAGACGCAACACTGCTAATACCAATGATCGTTATTGTGATTAATGTCCGAGTTCTCAGAGGGCAACCGGTCTGTCACGTTGTAGCTACCTCAGCTTCATCCCTGGCAGCTGGCACGTGTACTGTTATTCCCAGCGAATACGAGGGGATGAGTATTACTTCAGACGGGATCATCCTGAATCTCGGGCCGCGATTATTCATCCCACTGTGCATTCTAAAATTTTTACGACGCAGTTCGCACGTTCCGATACTCGCTTTCAATTGAATCCAATCGAATACAACTGAATCTAACCGACCAGTATGATCCAGAAGAGAAAGGATATCGGTCTCAAATTTTCCCGTTTTTCGATACCATAAAAGGACGATGATAAAACGAATAGCACGGCGTCGTAGCAGACTTGAGCGGCGATTAGGAGCACAGATTACCTTGCGTCGGTGTCGTCGGTAGGCCAAGTTTTAGCTGGTTTTACCGATGATCAAGGAGTCACGGTTGTTTGCTATCTCTCCGTGGCCTAGGGAATTTGAAGAGGTGCGTTCACAACGATGCCTCCCGCTATGGCACTAGATTGCACTAGGCCAGTCGAGCAGAGTCGAGGCCATTTCAAGCCATTCTATTCCCCGTGTGTTTAATGGTGTTTAGTACCGGGTCCAGCCGCCGAGGACAGCTCCTCGAGGAGGCAGGAGACAGCAGGAGGCTTGTGTCTCTCTCAGGGCGCATCCTCCGGAAAAATAATAAACAAAAGGACCGACGGATCTTTCCTCCCGTGAAGGTGTTTAATAATGTGCCGCGTCCGAACGGTGCTCGTTTGAGTGATCCTCGCGCCTGGTTGTACCAGTGCAAGGTGAGTCAGTTTTCGAGATACTCGTTGATTCTCTTGCAATAATCGGTACGCTCTGCTACGTAATTAACTGTCGCTCTTTGAGACAATATGGATTTACTGGCCAAGCCTCACGACTCTTTAGGTTATGTTGACAGTCCGTAAAACTGGTATATATCGCAGTGAGAAGGATTCGATATGTTGAGAAAGCTGTAAAAATATTTCTATTTCCGTACTTGACCGCGGCATCTTGCATCCACTGCATTCTGTTTCCATCGAATTTATTACCCCATCGATGGTGCGTGAAATTATGCAGTACAGCCGACGAATAATTTTGATTTTGTCAGTGATACTTCAAATTACGAGTCATAATCGCCGCACTTTCTTAGCGAGGCTTCGCTATTTGTGGGTTCTTATTTCTAGTAATTTCGAGGCTTACACCAAATGCTCTCGTCTATTCCGAATGTCGGTTCTGTCGGTTGTAAACCGAACGATCTCGTTTGTGCATTTGCAAAGCTTGTTATGTGTACTTAAAGTCATCTGCTATATTTGCCTTCCTTTCTACCTTCGAATGTTCATAAAGGCCGACTTGTTCCTTCTTGCGTATTTTCCTTTTTCTTGCATAATTCTTTACTTTGAAAGTCATTGCTTATTTTAGGAATGTCAAAGTTTTATGTAGTCAAATTGATTTCTAATTGGGATATCCTGGTTATTGACACTAGATATTTGAGTTATTTTCATTTTGTTTAACTATATAAAGGAACCGTGTGCATGCGAATGTGCATACGGCTTTGGCTTATCTAATGAAATAGATTTTTTTTTTCTTTCATTTACAGCTGTAAAATGACAGAGGGTGGCACATCCAGGATGAAGCGCAATGGTGCTCGACTGTTCAAGAATCCACCGCAGCCACACATGTGTATACAAGATTATAGGAAGGTACTCATTTCTTCTTGGATATAGCTATTGCATTTAATCATTTAATTTACTTGACTGTCTTATAAGGTGTCGTCTTTTCCTGTTGATGCAGTCTATCAAATTTATCACAATTATTATAAGAAAAAGTTGACAGTAGGAAGATAATGAAGAAAAAAGATGTTACGAAGTGAAGTAGGTGCACTATATTGGAAAAGTTTTTTCATGAATAAAATTGACAACTTATCGTTGAGATGATACAAAGTTTTTAATTAACGGTCATACATTTTTAACTTGAATAATTATTAGTTGTTTCATTTAAGACATTGAGCAGTTCTTAAGATAAGACAGTTGGCCTTGGTAAGGACTTTTTTCAAAATTGAAAGTACATAATAATATGGAACTACTTTTTAAGGCATTGCATAATATTTGTTTGCAAAATTTCTGAAGTTTTCTGTTGTATCATTGTTAAACATTAGTAATAAGGAATTAATGGTCCTCTTTTATTTATCTAGGGATTCACAGAACCTTGTTACGTTAATGTACTATCATGGGGAAAAATTGCAATGCCTCACAGTCCTTCGGACCCCATACCTCTTTACGGTGGCATGAGGGTCTCTCCCCCTCGAACAGAGAATCCTCAGATGGCCGTGTTTGCAGTGATGGTCAATCCAGAGATTCTTCGACTGAATGGCAAAAACGCTCAGGATCCAAAGGTAAGTAATTCTTTAAATATATAATATAAAAAATATTACTGTATTTTCAAAAGAAAAGATGGGTCGAGAGAGAGAGAGAGGAGGCAAGGGAGAGGGAGAGGGAGGGATAATCTATCCCAGATTTTCAAGTACACTCGTTTTTCCACAGGAGCGTTCCACACTAATAGAACTTCTTCTGGATTTTGTGGAAGCTATGAACGAGGACGTAGTGTTCACGAGACGGTATACAGTCCTGAAGGACCGGGATATAACGGGAGAGTTGAAGGAAGTGTGGATGGCGGTTCAGGCTAAGCGCGATCGGGAACAACCACCTCAGCAAGAGACTTGGATAGATGCACAACCGCCTGTACCGCAGTATCCACAGTCTCAGGATCAATGGCAACAACAGCAACGACAACAACAACAACAACAACAACAACAACAGCAACAGCAGCAGCAGCAGGAATATGTGTCGCAGCCACCTCAGTATCAGAATAGCGTCTCATACGGCAGGGTAGCAGCAGAGGTTTCAAACTACGAGGGATATGGACACCAGCCGCAAAATGCTCCTCAAAACGATCAAGTGTATCAATCTCGACAGATTCTGGCTCAGCAGTATCACGGTATTGTTTCACAGATCACTCAGGATCGGTACAATTACCGAGAACGTGGCAGGCAGAATGTTCCTCAAAATCAATCTCAGCAAAACTGCCCGGCCTATCCCGCGCCACAATATCAATTTCAGCAGCTACCCCGACAGATGCTGCCCCAGTACGTGAACTCAATTATGCATCCAACCACAAATCCAAACTATGGTCCAGCAAATAGTGCCAGCGTCAATCCTGGAATGAATCCCAATGTCCCGGGACATTATCAGCAGTATATACCGTTACAGCAACAAATGGTAAGTCAGCGACAAATAGAGAACGCGATGCATGCTGACGTTCATCGCATGCAACAACAGATACACGTGAATCACATGCAGCCGGTACCACAGTATGAACCTTCCGGTACCTTCAACGTTCAAGCATCCTCATCAATGAATGTCCTCAGACTCGGCAGGCCACATATGGGGGTAGCACAAAAGAACAATTCCTGCAAGAGGCAATCTAACTCACCGACTCACTCGACTAAACAGCTTAGCTGCATCAATTGTCAAAGCAAGGATCTACCTGAGAACGGCACCAAACCTAAGAGTCCAGTCAAGGTGCTTCAGAGGGAACCACCGTTGTCAAATGATCGACAGAGCTTTCCGCAATCTTTGTCCCCGGACAAGACTAAGAGCTTTGAGAAAGGTACGGAAGACGAATTGGATCCACAAAGGAATGTGCAGGTGACGGATCTCGACGAGGATTTCACCAAGGGCAAAGATGCTTCGGAGAGCGTGGAGTCAACTAAGAAACAAGGAGAGGTTAGTATCCAGGAATCCACTGTCATGTCGAGAAAAGAGATTGACAAAAAGGATCCTGATGAGTCGGAAAACACTCGAGACAAATACCCTACCGCGGAAACAAGGGACGAGAGTTCTCCAAGCAGTTCGAGTCCCAGTAGTAAGTCTAGCAAGACGAGAATAATGGTGCTGAAAAGAAACAAGTCTGGCAGCGAGTTCAAAGTTGGTGCGAAGGATCCGAAGATAGTGAAGAACGGCGGTGCGAGACACGCGGATCATCAGATCTACGAGATCGAGAGTGAGAGGTTAGGTGGAAGAGAGAAGGACGCGGATGAGCAGTTCAATCATACTCTTGTTGAGCTCGAGAGAAAGCTAAATGACAGCAGGAATGGTTTCATCGGGAAGCAAAAGACAGGAGAGAGCCCAAAGCGCTCTCAGACGGTGAATAACATCATCAAGAGCGTCTTCAAAATACATCCTGGCACGTCGAATAACGATGATTCATCTAAGAGGAAGACCAATGGCCAGAACAAGAGTAACGGCAAGTCCGCGTCGAGTGACAACGATGAGGTGTATCAGGGATACACGATACTGAGAAAGGCCGAAACTACTCAAGAAGACGTTATGAGCGAGATCGCTCAGATATCTATTCAAGACTGCAAAGACACGAGCGAAGTCAGCGCCGTGCTCTCGTGATAGCCTAGTTATAGGAGGTATTATGTGGTAGACCACAGGTAAGAAGTGAATCAGTGTACATAGATAATTTACCGAATAAAGTGGTAAAGTGATAGCGAAATAACTCGTGCGTTTGCACATACTTGCGTATGCTTACGTATGTTTGCGTATGTTTGCTGCGTTACGAGCCTTCATCTTCGACGTTACGCAAAGGAGCACGCTCTCTTACTCTCTCCCTCGAGATTATTCGTATCTCGAAAAGCCCGTCTTTGAGCTCCTCGCACGTCATTTTTGACATCTCCATCCCCATTAACTGCTGTTCGCGGGTGCTGGGGCTACGCTGCACATTTCAAATTCAACAGTCACCTGCTTCTGATAATTCCAAATTGTTCGAAGGAGATATCTCGAGGGTGCGTTAAGCGAGTAGCTAAGCAGCTCTCGAGGGACCCTGCGAAATCTGTAAAGAGATAGGAAAAAAGCTTCGTAGTTAAACCGAGGAAAGCTACAAGGACTGGCGTTCTCGGATACACGTGGACGGGACACGGAGAGGCCCAAGAGAATGATAAATCTCTACGAAGCATCTGTTACGCCTCAAAGAGCAAATCGTGTAGATTCACAGTGTCCCAGGCTCAAAGCTGCTCCCGTGAAGGACTGATATTGACTATTTTTTAAATTAACACTGTAAGCGAGGCACCACGACGACTCTCACTTATATCCCGAAGGACGTAGAGGACGGGGTCTAGTAAATCGAAGGAGGGAAATAGAACGTTAAGAGAGAATATAGAAGACAAATGAAAAACAGTTTCGGTAAAGTAACACGTAAGAGACGTAATCGTAAAACGACACACCGAATCACTTCTTACGGCGGCGTCTATCTTCCCCGCGTGTTTCCAACCAATAATATAAATTAGAGAATTTCATTCTGATACGATGGTCGTGAAATAGTACTGTGTTGCCATGTACTTAATCCGCGCAAATCATTCTACACCAGATATACGCGGAGACGCACGTACGATATGATGTTTCATCCATGATGCAAATAGACGAGGTACGGCCGGTAGCGATCGTATTTTTGTAAAGATCGCGCGGGGATCAGTGACGTCACGTTAAAAGCGATATCAGTTTTACCTTTAGGGGATTTATTTACATTTTGGTTTATAATAAGATGCCCCTTCAAAATGGAACTGGAAATAGATGTTGCTGCGTGACAACGACGACGACGACGACGACGACGACGACGACGACGACGACGACGTCACTCTCCAAATGCGCAGAACCGCTATCGGCTATACCTCCTCATCTATTTGTATCGTGGCTTCGTCCCCATAGGTCTTGCTGCATGTCCGTGAATTCACATTCACAAGGCGCCATGGACGAAAGGATGAAAGAGGCGAGAAAAATCATCATCAGCCAGTAATTTCATTGCGAATTTCAAATCAATCTGAATTTCCTCGATGTTCTCAACTTCTATTTCGGAGAGACGTTCAATAATGCGTTACACTTAGCAGCAAGCCGACCGAATCGAAAAACAGAGTTGAAATGTGCTTGAATGTACAGATACATCCGCACTTAAGGTCGATAAGCCGCCAATAATAAAGATCTTCGATGTGGATGAAGTTAAATGGAGAAAATAGAGGCCTCAATTACTTTCGGTTTGTAAATTGTACGCTTTGAAAGGGCGAGGAGATATGCATATGGATTACCTCCCTTGATCCGCCTTCATGGAGATACTTTCGTTACGTTTTCTTCCAACGAGCCAACAACCGAGTCGGACAACGCTTACTTACAACTATGTAGTGAGATATCGACGCGCCTGCGCCGACCAATACATTTAAACAGTAATGTCGAATTCAACGAGGATGCAAAGTTTCGGTCTATCCATAGCGAACAAAGTATTCTCCAGACTGTAGAATCTCGCGTAGCTGCCATTTTCGAAGAATCAGGTTTAATAAAAATCTGCTTATTGTAGGTGTAGGAAAGGCGTGCGAGGGACGGGAAGCACTGCACCGGATGAAAATTGAGAGATGCCTGACACTGCCAGGAACAGCGGCTTTTATTCCGTCGTTGGTGTTGTTGTAGGAATTAAAGAAATCGGGGGAAGTCTTATACTATACTTATGCATACTTAACTTCTTTTTCTCTCCGCCTTGCCCCCCCCCCCCCCCGTCTCTGCCTCCGAACACAGTTTTCGAAGAATGCATAGAAGCCCTTTTTAACGTGTCGCCAAATTTCGTTATCGAAAAACGACGTTGCCGAAGGACTCGTAAGACGAAAGAGAAGAGTTCCCCGCTTACATCGCCAGTAGATACATACAACAAATGCGCATTCTAAGTGAATGGATTTAGCTGAGAGAGAAAAAAGCAAATAAAAGAATAAGAACGGTTATGAGAACCTACGATATCGTCGCGTTACGACTATTTACGATATTAACGGTTATATTGCCCATACATTTTATTTAGACATTTTAGCGTACGAGGTGCTTCTTTTTAGTAACATTAAGATCTCACTTTTTGTAATGATACAGAATATGCGCCCTGAAGCCATGGAATTTGAGAAGATATCGTCATATATTACGAATAACTACTCTCGTCGTTGATTGGTTGAATGCGATGACGTTCGGACCATATTTCACGGCTGGTATTTATATTACGTGGTGGTATATACATTATGTACCTATAGTTATACGCGGAGAATAGACTTTGGAGATATTATATCGAAAAAACTGTGTTTGCCATTACGAAGTGTGCATAGCGGACATGTAATAGCTCGTAGCCGTTCATTTCGGATGTTTTCAAGTGAAACTTGAAGGAATATCATTTTCCATTGAACAAAAAGAAAATGAACGAGAAGCAAAAGCGAAAGAGACCAGAGAGCTGTGCGACTTGGTCTTTTCTCTCTCTCTCTCTCTCTCTCTCTGAAGACTGCTTGTTGATTTCTTTTTTCGACTCTACAAAGTTCGGCAAACCCAATTTTTATTGTTAATAAGATATAGAGTAAGGTGGAGTAAAGACAGACCCCTCGAGAAAATGCAATTTCAAAAATATATCATGATTGCCTCACCTTCAACCAATTTTGTGAGTAGCCCATTTTGTCCCACCTTCCCCTATTCCAGTATTCACGTTATTTTAGATCATTAATATTATTATAGTTTATCATTACTATGAACATTGTAATCTACTATGAGTATTGTAAAATATACGTTTCTCTTTCTTTTCTTCAAAACTACTTCTCATTTTCCGAAGACTCCCGTCGTTCTTATCAGTTTTCGGAATCGTTTGCAAAATTCAAATATTGGCTCGTTGGCGTGTGAAAAACTATTTGGAAAATCCAGCTATCAGCTATCCGGCCGATCATGATTCGATTAATTCATTTTGGTTAGAACTGACAATGACGCGACGTTACATCTAACAGTGAATTTAAAGAACCGCAGATTGAATGCAATTTCACCTGAGTCGGGACGACGAGAAGTCGTATTTGCTCGACCCCCTCTTCACCTTCCCCTCTCCTTGCTCTCCTCCCGCGAATTACGGATATTTTCACGCGTACCAATGTGCCCCCATTGTTGAGCATTCTTACCGGTCGCTCGATTGGTCGATCACCACGACATTAATGAACAATCATCATTGATTTTAAGAAGAGAGCAAATACGCATGTACTACATGCATGTATGTACACATGTAAAGATGTCACGATGTAAATTGGCGTCGTACGTAATAACCTAACCTGACCACTGGAATGCGCGACCTGATCGTAGCATGTTGCCTGCCTCCAGCTGCCTCCACCCGTCGCCTCAGCTTGCTCGGCTGGTTGCTTTGCTTACACCGCGTGCTCACATTACTTAGAGTAGGTATACTTTCACTCGTCCGCGCTGCCTTCGCGAGGACACTTTACTCTGAATTCCTTTGTACACTATTAGATTAGAAAGCTTTCACTTTCCGTCTGTACGACTTACAGCGCGCCACTTTCTCTGCAATCAAACGTGAATCAAACTACTCGTCATCAGGTCGCTATTAAATGAACAGAAAGGATAAGAAATGCGAGAGATTACTAATGGTAAATATTATGGAAACGGAGATTCAAGAAGCGTCTGAAAAAGGATACTTTCCTTCGATGAAGACATTTCCTGATTGATCCTATGCATCCTCCTGATGTAGCGCAAAAACGGCACATTGATTTAAAAATGAAATTTCTTTCGAAAAAAAAAAATTAAATAAATAAATTACGGTGACGAAAATACCCGTAAATGTTCAATTTCCTATTAAAGTTATTCCTTCTTTTTTTTGACGTTGTTGGTATTACCGTATCGTGTAAAACGAGTACGAAAATCGAAACATGCACGATCGAACGTGAACAAGAAAACAGCGCAATATGAATAAAGTACAGATGCATGACAACGGTAAAGGCACTAGACGCGATTGAGAACGTACAGGCAGACGTTTCTCCGGAGATCCCTGGACTGGCATCACGAATCACAAAGCGTGTCGGTTGAGGCCTCGGCCGATCTCGAGAGAGAGAGAGAGAGAGAGAGAGAGAGAGAGAGAGAGAGAGAGAAAACGGCCCGTCGATTCTCACGACTCCGCGTCGCTCAGCCTGAGGACCTACATAGGACATTGCTTGTTTCCCTTTCTCCTCCTTCTCCTCCTCCACCACCGCCTCTTCTACTCCCTTCGTACACTCTCTCGCAGTCATTTCTTCGCAGCCAGTGGCACATAATAGTTTCCTCGGTTCGTTTCGTTCCGCAATACTTTTAACACAATAAATTTCATTTCTTTTCACCGCGACGTCTTCCTCTTCTCGATGAGTTTTTATGGACATTTGCGATGCCTTTTATATGTCACCGTCCGCTCGGCTGCGTGACATTTCTTCTGAAGATTTCTCGTGCAGTTTTCATGTGAGCAGCAGGGACTCCGCGCACCCTTTCACGGATACACGGATATTCGGAATTTCATCTTTCTACGGGTCTCGTACCTCGTCACGTGGATATCATTGTTCTGGCACGTTTCACATGTATGTCCGATAACGCTCAACAGCTGCTCTTCGCCAGTATGGAACAGAAAGGTGAGCTTCGATCATTAAAAATTTTCTGAGTCTTCAACTGGACAAACCACTTGGTTAGATCTCGTTGGTCCGTTCTCAAACTGTCCATAACGGTCCCTCTAGTCCTTGAACAGTGAAATATTCACGAAACTCTGTACCAGCCTCAGTGGGGAGGCGAGACGAAGGCCATCGATAGCAACATGCATAGACTTTATAGTCTATCCTAAGGTCCATATAGTAGAGTTTCATATTAATCACATTGATCCGACACATTCTTACTCGGGTCTTGCGAATTTTCTATATTATCCTTGACGAAGATACGTGGGACAGACAGTACAACCGGCACGGTAAATCGGATTCTCTCGACTTGGACGGATTCGTAAAAGCGCCAGAAAATAAATTTACAAGCTCAAATACATGCACGTAGGTCTGAGAACATCGTGCTTAAGGACAACTCAACCTGTGTGGATTTTCAAATTGCTCGGAAACTTTCGCTCGAGGACAGGAGAATAATATAATAGGAACTGCAATGGAGTGACTGTTACACAGAAATCCGAATTAGGAAAAGGATCTCTCGAGGAGGAGAGAAAGGCAAACGAGAGGGGAGGGACGTAATACGTGTGCGTCTAATTTGTAAGCCCGGTCCTACGCGCAGCGACCGACAGAAAAGAACGTGCGTTGACAAGCACGGATAGACGAAAACGTTTCTACCAATACAACGTCATTCCGTAATATCGCGAAAAAATTTGAAAATCCGGTCTTGTCTCTCGCCAATCAAGTTTTCCTCGGATTCTTTAGTTCGCGTCTCATTCCTGCGAATGGGAAACTGATAAGATCGGCGGAACGAAAGAGTGGCGCACATTGAAATAAAAAATAAAATGTCAAGTACAAGCGTAACGAAGAATTGGGAACTGGAGAGACGTGGAACTCGTTGATGTCATTCCCTTCGTTCATATTTATCATATAGCAATTTATACATATAGCACCGACGTCTCGTCGCTGTAAATTGAAAGATTTCCAATTGGCGGCTATCCGCTTGATCTTACTCGCAATTCCCGACACGCGCGCACTGCACAGATGTTACCTGTTTCGAAGTTCCAATGGCCGTGCATACTAAAGCGCAGAGCCATCTACAACAGTGTCAGAATCGTAGATCGCGACGTTCGAGGTGCCTGCTGCCATTTCGAAATGAGTTACTGGCGTCGTACGGCCAGGTACGACCGTTCAAATACTTGTCATTGTTACGTGATAGGTGCTAATGGTCGGGCGAGAGCTCTTGCCGTGGCGTACAAGACACGCGCGTAACATGTGTTGCACTTTCGGCTGACAAGTAAAAGGTATAAAAAGTACAAGTAGGCAAACGTATCGCGTGCAGTCGGATGATTTATGCCTATAGAGGCGAGGGCGCAGCTCATTCTCCTCCTCGACTTTATGCTTCGTTTGACGTTAGATGATGTAGAGGAACGTCTTCGGATCTTGCTGAAGGAAGGAGCAAAGACGCCTGCTGACATGGAGTTGCGCAATTTGGAATTGCCATCGTATTACGATCCTCGTAAATTTGATCTTGGACAGAAGGCCTTCTACGATAACGTCTTTACGATGATGATTGCCAAATTAGCTGGACTGTTAACCCTACTGGCGGTGCCCTCCATTCTGAGCGTACTGAAGTATACAAAGCAAAGTGGAACGCCTTGCACGGCCTTTCGACGCTACGTCTCCACTATACTTCACACTTTCATCTGGTACGAGAAGTCGCCGGACAAGGACAGTCGGTGAGTTTGTTCTAGCTGAGTCTACGAAATTTCTTACAAGTTATGGCTAAAGATTAAAGGCAAGCACGTCGATTCTCTATGAATTTTGCAAGCAACTCAAAGTATCCACGAATTATGTATCCTCCATTATACTCTTACGCAACGTTTAGTCTTGATATTTTTACCCATAAAATCCGCTAGTGGCTCTAAATAATCCTACGGAGCCTCTCTCGATCGACCTCGCAGATTCTTCGAGTCTCTAAGAAACGTGCGTCGCAAGCATTGCGTGGCGTCGAGACGAGCCGCACAAGCGGGACTCGAGAGAATATCGCAGCTGGACATGGCGCTCACCCAATTTGGATTCATCGGATTCACTTTGCTGAACGGCGATCAACTGGGTGTGGTCACCAGTTCGGAGGAACTGGACGGTCTGGTTCACGTGTGGCGAGTCATCGGAAGCATGTTGGGAATGGAGGAGAGGTATGTTGTCATTTTTACCATTTGATCGATGCTGGATCCTCGAAAAAATTGATGACGATCTTCAATTCACCAACAGATTCAACTTGTGCCAAGGCTCCTTGGAGGAGACGCGTGGATTATGCAGGAGACTCCTCGACGAAATCTTCGTGCCCCACTTGTCACTCGTGAACGAGGATTTCCTAGAAATGGGCAGAGTCCTCCTCGAAGGACTGTGGCCAGTCAATCCTCACCTGGATCCTCGGGCGTTCACTGCCTTTACGCTTCATCTGGTAACGTCATCGACGACCAATAACAATCACTCTCTTGTCATAGGTGAGAGCTTACGGGGTGGGGGGGGGGGCCTTTTGCATATTCTTGCTTATATCTTATTATCCTTTCTTATGTTTCTACGAGTAACGACGAAAAAGAAATGATCATTTTCAACTTGATGATTTTCAGATAACACCACTTTGTCACTCTACAGTCGATTCATTCTCGGACTTCAACTCTTTGTTCACGATAATCTGCTACCGAGAAGATGCTGGTGGTCCATTATCTTTCGAACATTTTTCAACGGACAAATGAGACTCGCCATTTTTCTCACCGAAAATTATCCGTTCCTGGCTTACTGGACCTTCGGCCGAGAAGAGTCTCGCGTTAACATATACAAGTGTCACCTCGAGTGAACGGTCAGCACCTTAAGAGTTCCGGCTCGGCAGAACAAAAGACAGCGTTCAAAGTTCACTCTTTACGATGTTCCAATGATCGTGGAAGACGTCGCGCACAAGTAACGGGAAACTTGTCATTTACGGGAAACAAGGTTTTAGTTCAATTCTCTCCTTAGACTCCTTAGTGGTCCGTCTATTGCGCCACATGCTGCTACCCTTTGAACAACGGGTATAATAAATTCGCATGTGGCGCATGCAGAGTTAAGGCCGATTCACACATTTCAGTGCCGTATCCGTACCGTGCACGTTCGTGCACTGACGTAAAAAATTATTTCATAGTTCTAAGTAGGACTGTTCTCACATTTCAGTGCCCGTTTCAGTGCCTTACCGTCCGTGTCAGTATCCGTGCCTGGACAGAGATCTGCGACGATATTTTCACTGAACGATGGCGTCACTGAAGCGTCTGAATGGGTTTCAGTTATAAACAATGGTAAACTGCAACTCGATCAAGTTAACCATCAGTCTAGTTGCGTCGCTTTTACAAGACGTTCGAGTTGATCTTTTCATTTCGAGACGGACACGGCACTGAAATGTGTGAATCAGCCTTCAATCTCTGTCGAGTGGATCGAGCGGATCGAGCGGATCGAGTGGATCGAGCATCGCAGGAATGTCCGTGCAAAATGAACGACGAACATAGACAAGGACGCATCGAAGTTAACGCTAGCGCGCGCAAGAAGGTTTTCACGGTGACATAGTGTTTCTTTGCATTGGATAGTGTCCTCAATTAGATTATTATTTGATAAAATTATTAAGATCGATTTAATTATCGCTGTAACAGCGTGTCTACAATGTCTCCGAGCAGATGAGCGTCCGAACAAGGTGAATTTTTATAACTATCCGAAAGACGTAGGTTGGCGTAGGTTGTCGTAGGTTGGCGTTGCTCCTTAACCCTAGAAACTGCATTATTCTCTGACGAGGAAAGAAAAAAAGTAATTTCGCTCGTCAGGATCTCTCTCGGCGTGTGTTTTGCAGTCCCGAGTGATCACTGATTTACGATCGTCGTGGCTAGTTTTTTAGAATCAATTGGCAAATGTGATAATGGCCTTGCGTCAGGTCACGCTCCTCGTGTCAATTGGATCGACACTGACTGAGACGTTGGTAAAAAGAGGATACACGCCTTTAGCGAATATCTACAGCGCTCAGTCAGCTTTCGCAGACGGGATGATAGAATAAAACGTTTTTCTTATTTTTTTTGTTTCTTTATGTATTTTCATTCGTCACATCACGTCTCATTAACTCGTGTATCGATACCTGCGTTTGTGAGAGAGTGAGAGTGAGAGTGAGGAGAGAAAGAGAGAAGCGCGTTACGCGCAATCCCCTTCCTCGCGTTCTTCATATATATATGTATTTGCCATTAATCATGTAGGAATAATCGGAGAAATATCCTGCCTGCGGGAGACTTCAATAACGCTCGTGCTGTTTTTACTTTCTTTTGTTCAATTCCTCGATCCCCTTCGCTCCGTCCACCTCGCCATAAGGCTAATTGCCAGAGTGTCATAACCGAGGACGGCGCATGGAAATTTCCGTGGCTTCGACAGCTCAGACCTTTAGTGTAAAAAATTCACAACGGTAGAAATTTATTGCTACTGTTTGATTTCGATTCGACTACTCGACAGGCGTGGAATCTCGAGTACCTTTTGATAAATGCTTAACGTCGAATGAAGAGCATCGGATGCCTCTGCGGTAGCGAGCAAGTGAGAAGAAGGATCGTCCTGAAGGGTGACTGCCAAAGGACTGGAAAATCCTGCTGGAATTGCGAGAGGGAAGTGCGAGCGAGTCACGGGGTGGCAGTGACTCTCGCCGTTCTAGAAGCGAAGCGCTTCGTCCTCCTGGTCTTGGAGGTGATCGTGGACTGGCGAGTAATCGAATTCGCTGGCGGCGCAAGATCGATCGTCCTCGTCTTCCTTGGGAGCATAATCGGATTAACCTCGGCACTAGGAAGTCTCCACTTTATTCGCAAGTAATAACGGACTCGCGATGGGTACATTTTATTTTCACGAAATTAGCTGCAGCATCTCTTGCGCAGGCAGCACCGAATGCGAACCAGCCGTTCAAATATTGAAAAAGTATTGAAGCGCCTGTCGCTCACATTAATCAGCTGTGTCGTATTGAATGCAGCAGCTTTGGCACTGGTGGGATTTGACGTCAGTATCGGTTCCAAGGCTCAAATGAAACTTCTTAATAGCACGATGCGCCTGTACTCGAGTTCGGCCGAATGGAGACGAAAATTGGATCTGCTGCAGTTCGATTTTCAGTGCTGCGGCTCGCTGTCCTACGTCGATTGGTTTCTCTTCGATTGGCAGGTTTATAATTTTAATCTGCAATTGGGAAAAATCAGTCGGACTCTATTGATTTTCTTTAACGAATGACGATAAGAATTCGGATTACGGCCCAAGGGACGAGACGGAGACGCAGGATAGAATATCGGACGAGGAATACAGAATGCGCGCTGTGCCATTCAGTTGTTGTAATTTGAAGACGATGGTACCTTGCGTTCATTATCAGATGACGGACAGCGATCTGATCAGCATAAATACCAGAGGATGTGCCACGCCCCTCGGCGATACAGTCTTCAGAAAGGTTTTCGTAGGTTCTGCCATGACTGCACTGCTAATAATGACTCAAGTGTTTTTGACCTTTCTTTTGGCGAAAGTAGGTTACCATGGACGCTCAGTTATTATCGCTCAAGATTACGTCATCTTTATCCTTTTTATTATATTATAGATCGCCTCCTGGTCCCTTATAGGTCCCTCCTCCTACGAAGGCGTCGAACACACCAAGCGCCACTTGCCAAATCCCAATATATCGGGCAGGTGAGCGCGGTCTCGTTTCTCCGTAAAGAGGAACGAGAGTAGCATCTTTTATTTTACGATACTCGGCTTCAGGTCGTCGTCGTCGTCGTACATCGGAAACGGGACTTCTGCCGGTTATCGAGATGAGGGCAGCAGTCAATCCTCGAGGAGTCGAACGAAAGCACGTAGAATGAGAAGACGAGATTTCAGCGAGTCCTCACTGAGTTCGCGAGATACGTCGTCGGGAATGGAAACTTCGAGGCGATACCATCCAATAAAGAAAAAATCAAGTTTTCATGCAAGACGCCATAACCGTGATAGAAGGAAAGGCGTGCATTCATAAATTCCATAGCTGGCAGGAGATTGAGCAAAGTTCCTGAAAAGTGGGCGAATTACGAAATGCAAATATTTGAAAAAGTTTGAATTTTAAAAACAAAAAACCCTATTTGAGAATGATGCGATCTACGAACTTATGATAATGACAATAATGAGAATGACGAAGGTGACGATCGTGACACGACCGAGAAAAGATGTGTCGTTCCAATTGGGCAACACTTACCTCAAGGTGACGTTGGGTTGGACGAAGGTTTCGCTATTTTCTGCATATCAATTCGCGATTACAAAGTGAAAAATATTTATTGCAGCGGGAATATTTGGCGATCGGTAAAGGAACGAAGAGGGAGGAGAGCGAGCGTGCGCTTGAGGCTGATTGGCGATTGGCGGCGGTGACGAGAGGACGCACGCGCGGTATAAACCTAGTGCTCCTGATGATCGCGATTATCGCGATGATTACGATCATCCTCGTGGAACGGGAGGGACGAATCTTACGTCGCAAATTCATTGAGCGACTCGGAACGTCAGAACCAGTCGGTACACAGTAGTTCGCGTTGCGACGAGGCACAAAGCAATTCGGAAGTTTCGAACGGGCGAGCGAGTTACGTGGACTCCGGAAAGATTTAAAAGCTTAGCGGCGTCGCAGATATCGTTTGTCGATCGGTAAGACACTCATCCGTCAGGCGGCTTCATTCCTTACGGCTTGAATCGGACCATTCGCACGAGTCAGGATTTTTAAAATCCGTGGATCTTGTGCGCCTTGTATGCTTAAAAGCGACTCGAATGAAGAATTAAAGAAATTCAATGAATTGTCGCTATTCCATTGTCATACGTAATTATATACATTAAGGAAGAAATAGGAAGAATATTAAGTACTGATTTATAAAGGCAAAGATATTTATGACTAGCACGTGGCTGTCGGACGAAACATCTTGAAACTCGCTTTTTAAATGACGCTAGTCATTAGGAACCGACTGCAGTGAGTGCGAATAATAAAGGAAAACCAAAAATGTGCTCGCGTACGTGTTAGAGTTCTCTATTCGTCAGGAAGGAGTTCTGTTGTGTTAAAAAATCCAAAGACTGTAGTGCCACAGTTTGGTAATGTGTCGCAAGACAGTTCTTCTCTCGCGACAATAAGAAAGAAATAATTCGACTGTCGATCAGAAGAAATCTACGTCTGACGTTCTGGCAGTTTGGCAGTTTGGTTCCTGAGTATGGAAACAAGAGCGGGGTCCGTTCGACCTCTCTATCGAACATGTCAAATGTATCCAGGTATCGCAGTGCTATCGCGTCTCGGCGATCCTGCCGACTCCTGGCAGCAGCGCACTCGTCCGTCCCGTATACCATATCGCACAATGCCGTCCTCCCTGACAATCTCCTTCCCTTGCACAAACCGACAGAGAGTCTCCGCTGGCACTGAGCTCATATCACATAGTAGTAGGACTTTAATAGAACGCCCTTTTACCGTTTCGTTGCTCGCCTCTCGACACTGAGTTTCACATTTTTTGCGTTCCTTCCTTCCTCGCTGCTGTCGAGAATCAACAAAGAATCAGAAGAACCACGAATCAAGTACACTCGCTGTTGTAGCTGTCGTAGCCACACTCTCGCGCGTATAATAATTTATTCGTTCCGGCTTATCGTTTTAAATTTCTTCCTTTCATCTGTGGCACACAACGTATGTACAATTGTACATACACACATTTTGTTGCATTCTGTGCCTCAAACAAACTGTTCGAGACGCAATTAATTGGCCAAGATCCAAGGAAATGTTCGACTGTTTTATGATTACGTCACAATTTTGGCGTACTTATTACCTGTTTCTAATAATTGTTTGTTTGGCACGTTTCGTGCTGTTCCAATGTTAATATACTCGTCGGACTTCGAAAAGACTCGGGACTCATTTTCTTTAATAGTAGATTCGCAATTTTGTTTCCCATACCTTGTCCATAACTTGCAGTGACGGCGTACGTGACATAACTTATGTACTTCGCAGTGTATGAGAAACAAGAATTCTCTGGAATCTTTCGCTAGAACATCATGCACGGGCAACTTCAACCTGCCATCGGCCTAGGTTTGAGAAAACTAAAACAAAGTCATTATTTCGTGAGGGTTCCATCGAGCTACGCAACAAAACATTGTGTGACATTACATCCAACCTGAAAATTTCCTCGTAACATGTGTATTTCAATACTATATCGAGAGCTAAGCGAGGAGTCTTTCCAGTGAATTTTTGAAGAAAAATCGAGTTGGCGTCCCGACGCACTTCGAATGAGACGTCTTGGCTGAGTTCGCTGGTGTCGAATGCGAAGCGCGTCGCACGATGCCGATCGAGCAGTTCCGTATCGTCTCGGAGGTATTCGTGCGCGTTCGTGCGCGTTCGGCCGGTGTCGGAAAGTTGCGAGGCGAGGCGCGGGTCTAACCAACTTATCTTCCGTGAGCAGGGTCCGCGTGCCATCATTTTCAATCGCTCAGTTCCTGCTAGTTCGCCACTTCGTCGAGAGCGTAGCATGTGCCCACCAGTCCACAGCCACGTACACGTCTACCTGCCGCACCATCAGCCCCACAATAAACTTGTCTCGTACGGCTACCGTTAGGGTCGCCGTTTCCGTTTGACCATCGTGTACCATTCGAGCCTCTCGAGGCTGGCTGTGTGTCGTTGGTTGATTAATACTGTGCTATTATGATCTTTTCCTGGATATTCTAGTGTAACATACGCTCGTGGTTTATTGAGGTGTTTAACGACTTGTGACCGCGCGACTCTAATATCTACGGGATATATTACGCGGGAAGATACGCTTCGGGATTGTGCAGACGTTTTCAGGAACAGAGAGAGAGAGAGAGAGAGAGATTAAATCAGTCAAACGGACGGAGGAGAGAGTACATTCTGGAAGTAGAAAAGAGAGAGCGGACAAGCTGGATTGAGGAAAGCCAAAAGAAAGAACAAGAGAAAAATTTTGCACGCATCAGAAAGAAAGAAGGAGAAAGTAGTACGGAGCAATAAAGAGAGACGGACGTAGGTGCGTTTCGAGTGTCGAGCTTCAAGGGAAGGAACGTTACTTCAGCGGTTGAGAAAGATGAGCTGCAGCAGCGTACCAGTGACCACCAGCAAGACTTGTGAGACTCTCATAAGCAAATGCGAGATACCAATCATCGACCTCGCTCATATGGGTAAGCCGAATATATATGTAGGCCCTAAAATACAATTTCACCGTCGATGTATCCGACAAATAAACTTTTTTCACAAGCTATGCAGATATAAGCCGCTTGTTAACCGCTGCACGTTCTCATAACGCATTCATCTAATTTAGCAGCTCCTGGTTTTTCCTTAGATCTGACGAACACAGCTAAAAAAGTTTTTTTGTTTTTTTCTTCTTCCTCTTTCCCTATATTTCACTTTGCGATGGTAGATGTGTTGTATACGGGGCTAAGAGCGCGTACGTTACTTTCACCGTGAGCTAATGTATGTGCATACGTTCTCATAGAGCCACGAGGAGGAGTCTGGTGTCAGTGACGAGCCACGCTATAAACATGTAACCCAACATAACGGAGATTGCCATATGCTGTGTCAACGTGATTTTTATGACTTCCTCAAACCTTTATGTTTCACTCGGAATGTCCCAGGGGGGTGAGTCGACGCGATTGTAGTGGCAAAACAACGCAAGAGTTTTCAAGAATTGGCGCGCGTTCGAGCGACATCCTGTGACGTAGCGTTTGTGGAATCGCTATTGTTTTATCGCTTCTCCACAGCAATACTTGTTCCCGCATAATAAGTCGATTATCATGCAAAAAAGTTAATGTCGGTCCCGCACGAGAATGTCGAAAGGGGGCACTTTTACGTCAATTTAAGAAAGAGAAGATTCCCTTTGACGAGCTTCTGCCATTAATGAATGCGGTATCAATGTACAGGGTGTTCCGTGGGAAGCTGTTCAAATTAGTCAGCTGTGATTTTTAATAAAAATTAATATAATTAATAAATTTCCTCTATGCAAAACTATTTAACATTGTCCCATTCTTCCCTGCGTTAAATAAAAATAACAGCTGATTAGTTCCCGCAAGTTCCCATGGGCTATATCCTGTATAAGGAAACATCACCGTTCTTCGCGATATCTCATATCGAACGACAAAGTCAAAGTCACGCGTGCTCTGTATAAAACACGTTGACTGTACAATAAGAAAGTCAATCACGTGACATTTCGTAGCGTCACGATAGTTATTACAGACGTCATGGATAATAAATACAGCGAATTAGAGTGCTTAACGTTTTGCAAGTAACAGGAGTATATGGCTACTGACTTTAGTGATAATCGTGAAGCAGCCTCTGCTTTCTGCGTCGCGTCGTGCGCCTGTACATACGTATATTGTGGTGGGTGATCCTATGCCTGTGAATATGAGAGTGGAGCAAATGTATAACGACGACGCCAAGTAGTGGTTACCTGGCAACGGGCACGATACCGACACCCAGCGTCTTCGTTCCAGTGAAACAGACCGAGCGAGGTCTCTGGCTCTACGGGGTCAGAAGCCCCAATCTCTCGGTCTTTCCCCTACAGTCTATAACTCTTATCCCGCGACGCGTATTCGAAAGGACGCTGCCCCGATTGTCTTCCCGTCCCACCCTTCCGACCCTGTCTACCCTCTCTACCCTCTCTACCCTCTCTTGCTTGCTCCTCTCACCACTCTCGTCCTTCTCGATATTATAGGCAGGGCGCACAGTCCCGCCGACGCATCTCTCCCACCGGGTGTTACGTTCTCAGCTTCCCACGATGTGCACAGCCGGCTCTGTCCTCCTAGTTTTCTCGTGTACGTTCGAACCAGTTCGAACACATTCACGGTTACCGCTCGTCGTCAAAATAACCGAGCACTATGATAGGTGCGCACGTACGTTCCCAAAAACACGCACGCACACCACACACAAACGCTGCTGTCGTTATACTATAATGCGACACGATGAACTGTGGAATTCCGGAAATATTCTTACAATTAGAGAAGGTGAATGAGAATCCATAATAACTTTCGTCGTACTTCCTTTCTCCGTTCGTCTGTCTTTTTATCTGCCTATTGGCTGGCTGAGTGTGGTGCGTTCTTTCCTATTTTCGATGATCTAGGTCAGAACGGTATGCTGTTCAGTGCCATGACCCGAAATTCTTCTTGGTCACGTGTTTTCAGTGACTCATTTGGCCCGACCTAATGGTAACGATTATACCGAATATCGTCGACTAGACGACATATATATATAATTATAAATGAACGGTATTTCCTTTTCAAATTTTAATGACGCAAAACTCAATGCTACAGCGGACACAGCAACTCAGTTGCAGCTAAAGCATAAATGCTTATTCGTATAAATTATCACGTCACATTCACGTATCACGGACGCATACATTATTTTCCAAGACGACGATTCGAATGAATAAAAGGATCATATTGTTCAAACGAACATATGTAAAATTGCAGCAGATAAGAATGACTAGAAAAGGCAAAACACGCGATCGAAAGTCTGCAATTCGCACCTTGGAATTTAAACGTGCGAGGTCAGAATGTCACGAGGTGCCTCGTCCAGTCTCTAATAGGATTTTCCGCGTAAAACTCGAAACTAGGTTCCATCTATAAGCGCACGAGATTACACAGCTTACTGCTTGCTTGTACCACATGGCGCATTGCAATTCCACAGAGGAATTTATATGAGAAATTCATTCGAGCGCAATGCGAATGATGAAGCGAAGAGTGCATGTATGTACATAGTATAATAGCATATGCAGCCCATGTAGCACAGGTAGCTTAGGGTAGTATAGGCAGTATGGGCAAGGTAGGTAGTGCAGTTTTAACTGGGAAGCAGACGCATTCGTTACTTTCTTGCATGCAGCACGTGCACGCGCGCACACGTGTCAGACATGTGATAAACTCGATGACAGTGATAGCTGGCTCGCTCTATGGTCGTAGGTGTAACAAAGACCGGATAGGGCCCAACCTTTGATCGAGCTTTAAAAGGCTCTTACGGCAATCGACAGCCTCACTGGCTGCATCGGCGAGAGAGCCGAGTCAGCCTTTCTATTCGACTCTCGTTCCCGATGCGCTGCTTGGCGCGATGAACCAGCAAGGGTCGCAGCGCAACGAATACGACTGGTTGCTGAGAGACATGTCTCCATATACACGTATACACTTGCGTACGTAATTGTACGGGGATTGGATCCCAAGGACCCTTGCCGTTGGGGGGGGGGGGGGAGCGAGAAAGAGAGAGAGAGAGACGAGACGAAAGAATAAAATGAGATCGTGTTTCTTTCGGGTCGCTTCATGATTTTAAATAGACTGTCGCTTCGCAGCTGCACGCCACCGCTTAACTTCTCCTGCCTATACGGAGAGTGCTAGTTGTGTACGGCGGAGAGCCACTCTGTCCCCCAAGCCCGGTTGTGTATACGTATCTTCTTTCGTCTCCTTCTTGTTTCCCTCTACTTTGACACAAACGCGCGTGCGCGCGCGCGCGACCTCAGTAACGTCCCGCGCGTCATCGTCTTCCGTCGTCGGCATGATTCGACTTACGTGGGAACGTTGAGAAAATTATATCGATGAAGATCCTCGAATGGCGTACGCTATATCACAAAATCAGCCTAAAACCCAATATTAATTTCGAAAAGAAGGAATCCAATCTCTGAGTCTCTTGGCCACGGTCGAGAGAGAATCGACGTGACGATTGAGGGTTTTTACTATACTCTGACAAAAACGTACTCTGGAACAAATAAATTCTACTTGGCTCAAAGCACATACCGTTTAATTGCCTATGAACCTATTATACATTTATTTCAGAGTTCAGAGTATGGATTTAATATGCCTATACATATAGTCTCCACGAGTCCACGAGTTCAATGTATTTTTTTTTAAGAGATCGAATGTCATCAAGTTCCTAGGAAGTCACACATCATTTTGCATAAAATGTTTGTTACAAAGTATGCATGTGTTTGGTTTTTCACTGGAATATATTTTATTTTTCTATTTTCAGCATATCGAAAGCCGTCCGCGTTTGATTTTCTAAGATAACACCTCTGTAAAGTTGGCCCCTCATTATATAATATTAATAAAAGAAAGTTAAATTTCTGCTCGCCCTCTGAAGAGTTCTAGAGTTCCTGAAAGTTTTCAGAAATAGTTCTGTCCATTAAATGCAAAAAATAGCGATATTTTGAAATGGGGGGTCAACTCACGGCGCTCCCCATTTTTGAAAAAATGTAATTTTTTTGAAAGTTCTGAATAGATTAACAATAGTTCTACAGTTCTCTGCATTTTTCATCAATAGTTCCAGTCATTATCCGCTTGAAAATAAAGTTTGAAAAAATACGTCAGCCCCCCATCTTTTAAAAAATCATATTTTTTTCAGTGTTCCGAATAGTTCTCAAAGAGTTCTACAATTCCCTATAGGTTTTGGGTACAATACATATCCAGATTTCGTGAAAAAATCATTTTGAAATAAGTATTTCAAAAAATCAATTAATAGTATAAAATCCGATACCCATGAAATAGTAGATGGATTAATCAAGTCCAGGTATTCGTTTTGTAGAACTCTTTGAGAACTATCCGGAACTTCCATTAGAATTCCCGGAACTCTCTCTCTCTCTCTCTCTCTCGCTCTCTCTTTTCCTCGTGATTACTCCGACGTTGTGGTTATCGAAAAGTAGACAAAACTTCCGTTAAACGGGCAATCGGTATCTTATCTCTCGAAGTTTCCAAGAATTGCGGAATGAGCGCCGAGTCGAATCTCAGCCGATATTCTTCGAGTTTGGGGCACACGGAAGAAGACTGGAAAGTTCATAATAATTATTATACCGTAAGCGTTGCGCTCTTTTTTCTTCTCAGTGACGCAGATAAATGGGATCCCAATTCTAG
This sequence comes from Trachelus stipa, assembly GCA_036026315.1. Taxonomy (NCBI): domain Eukaryota; kingdom Metazoa; phylum Arthropoda; class Insecta; order Hymenoptera; family Cephidae; genus Trachelus; species Trachelus stipa. Next base: position 2,457,341 of record JAYRCB010000063.1, read on the forward strand.
ATCGCGAGTCGCAACGAGTGTTGTCGTTTAGAGTCGCATCGGCACGTCTTCCTTCCAATTGATTATTTTGCGTGAGATCTGGAAATGCAAAAACAACTGCACAATGCCCGAGGATACTCGCGGTTTCTTACATTCGAGACACCGTGCAGCAGTTAGTATGCGGGTCTCCTTCCGCACCGTTCTGCTTCTGTAGCCTGGGATAGGCCTTGTTTCTTCGAATGATACCTGCATTACGCGTTGCGCTGCAGTCGTCGCAGCGCGAGGCACTCATTGTTGCGTCTCTATTACCGATGCAGCAATGGAAATAACAGCGAGCCACTTGGCGCACTCGCGAAACGACAGGACGTTGTTGGAAGGCGGGAAGAGCAGCAGCCTATAGACTATACAACAGCACTGGGCGGTGACCATTGCAAAACCAACGTTCACAATTGCACATACATATGTAGAATGCGCTAGATCCTTTTCATTTTCACGACTCTAAATCTACTGTTCGGCATTTTAATCTCGGGTGCTCGTACTTGTCCCTATTTTTCTCGTCCTCTTCTTTTACATTTCTTTCCATTATTTTACTATCGGTAGCCTACCTAAGGAATATCATATGCAGAATCATTCGTGATAATTTGTCGCTTCCTCGTGTGTGCATTTATCGATGTATCAGAAAGTAAAAGTAGAAGGGTGGTCTGGATTTGACATGGACAAAAATTAGTCGCATGGAACACGCAATGGGATCTGCTACCGCGGGAGGAGAGCCTCGTGATGTTATATATTATACGTATATGACAGCGAAAGCGAATGGCCCTCCCCTCGCGCGTCCTCCATGCGCCACTAGGAACAACTGAATCAGAAGCTAAAGGCGCGTCCTGCGTGTCCTGCGTGTGTGCAGTGCGCCAATTCGTTTAGTGCAAGACTACAAGTGGAGGGACCTCTGCACGGGGACGCGGCGTTTCGTTTAGCGGATGAACCTACCGCAGGACACACGGGTGAAGGCACAAGATACCATATCGAATGGGGAGAAAAGGAGAGCGGGCAACGAAAGAGGCACAACGAGCTATCGTCCTAGGCAGTCCTAGGGACGGGCTCAGGAATGTCTGGTGACGCACACGCATCTGCGTGGGGCCGACAGGAAACGCGATTCAATGCCAATCTGCGATATGGGGCTCCGTGATATCGACGCTCGAAATACGCGTCGGATAATCGTTTGATCGAGTGTGCGGTCTTATTGATTATTTTAAACGATTAGGAAGAATTGAAATAATCGAATTTACAGATTATCTCGGACGGATAAATCTGGTGTAAATAAGTTTTGTGCGCTTTGAGAAGATTTTAAAATTGTTACTTCGTTGAGATTGACAAGGGACGCGTGGGAGAGAAGAGGATGGTGGCACAAAATTAAATACAGGATATATTGGACCGGAAGTAACAGCGGCAATAAATAATAAGCGTGCGTTACGAAACAAAGACGTTGAAATATCGAATTGCAAATAATGTTTGTCCATGAACGTGTTTCTCTGTCCCCGTACATGCATGCCTGGACACATGTGCACATACGTCGACATATCGCAGCACGACGTACGATTCATCGAATTCTCAATACGCATCGAGATCGTCTCTTAACGAGGTTGTCTCTGCCTAGATTTAATTTTTTCTCGTGCGATGCGACGAATGCGTCACGACGTCGCTGTGCATATTATATTATACATATATACATCTTCGCTATACACTAGTGGTGTTGCGACATCAGAATCTGATTTTGACAGATAAGGAATTCTGACGCACAGGGAATATTCGAAATTCTACCACACGTTGTTTGGTAACGTAAATAAATATATTAGGAACTATTCCATTAGATATAATTACACCGATCATCAGTTCAGTATAAGTATGCGCGACTTAAGTATAAATATATACTTATTTCGTAGTATATATTAGTAATACAAATAGTAATTTCGGAACGGTTTGAAGAAATAATATCGATAACATTTTAGGTAAATGAAACTAAGTCATAAATAATTCCTTTTCGAAAATTTCGACTATCGACACGTGAGGTCTCGGAAAGCGAGAACTTGCGGATTCCTTCTGTTAGGTCTCCAGGGTCTTAAGACTTTTGCTCTAAGAAAATATTACAAAAATCAAGAAAATATAGGGGATACGCGGAATCTTTTTCACGTTAGAGACACAGAAATCATCCATAGGCGGAGGCCCTGGGAAAAACGCGAACGCAAACAACGATAAGAAGTTAGCGGTATGGAAAAGATATCGTGACTCGTTACAAGATTCTTACAGGTGTTATCAAAACTACTGAAAATATAAAATTCGTACTCGACCACGATGGTAACTCAGAAAAGAATGTTGTACACGCAAAGTTCACTGTAGGGTTGGGACTCGTGTCGTCCCCGCTAACAATCAAAAGTAGTGTCCTTAAATAGCGACCAAGATCCTCGGGAGGATTTACAATACTCGTATTACTACGCCGCTAAAAAAGTCATGCCGTCGGAACTACTCCTCAAATAATAAACACTAAATAATGCTAGAGTGAGAATTGTGTGGCTCAATCGCCTTATCCCTATGAGGTGGACTTGGAAAACATTCGGTAGGTGCCGGAGCCTTCCACTGAGCAACGATACACGATACACGATACATATTTGGAAGGACGGCGTAAAATAAAAGTTCGAATCGCGGACTAACTTCACTAGCCATCACTTTGACATACTGGTCGTAAGCTCGCTAGCCAGGCGAAACATAGTCACAGCCTCGCTGCCGTAGCTCGGGGTATCCAGTGGCCCAGTGGCCTCTGGTGGCAGTGAGATTCCGGCAGGCCTGTCCTCGACGATATTGGCTGGGATCCTGATCAGTCCGATAGGTCTGGTAGTTTCCTGCCTCCTGTGGCAACGGGAGCGAGCCGGTGCCTCCTCCACTCTGGGGCCCGCTGATCATCCAGCACGAGGAGCCACGAGGAGCCACGAGGAGCCATTCGGAACTCGAGACTTGCTCGCCTTCGGTGCTAGTCCTAATACTATGGACTGTCGATACCGACGATACAAAACGAAAGATGAGCTCAAGGGCATGGTGCTGTCCTTGTGCCGGATGACCATCCGTACTCCTTTTTGGATAGGGTCGAATATAGGGGGTGGAGTCGTCAGGTCGGCACGACAGCTCTCCACGTTCCTCGACGTAAGATCTGCTTATCCTCCTTCGGTGGTTTCTAGTTGTTCGGATGGCTCGGTACCGGTGGTGCGGTCGTGACGTATGAAATGTTTGTACAATTTGGTATTAGCCTAATGTTCACTAATTAGCCTACGACCCTGGAATTCCTGGTGGCCGGTTGCGTTAGAGTTTATCGGAAAAGGGGACGTAAATGCGTCCTGAAGTTGAAAAACGGATGTTACCAATACGGGACTGTTTGTCAAGTCCTAAAATAGCGCAATAGCTATAGGATGTGCTATGCCTTTTAATGAGGAAAAAAGTGAAAGGAGGTGGAGGAGGAACCGACCGAATCGCTTGACTTCTAGTCCGAGTTTTGAAAATATTAATATTTTATTGAAACGAAACGTTTCAATAAATTTTGTGTCTCGATTTGCATCGATTACTCGGTCTGAGAAATAAAATTCGCTCGCAGACAGACATGATCGAATGGTCGATTTGATTAATAGCAGTGACGTGAACTCTTTACTGCCGATAAGTGCATCTTATTTGTAAATAGTATCACGCCTAAATGTTACTCCGTTGCTAAATATACAGGGTGTTCGTTATGGAACGCACTGTAGCAGCACCGTTGCATTCCTTGTCAAATTCTGAGGAATACGTATATTTTCATTTTTTTATTTTATATATCAAAGTTTCGAGATAATCGAGGTTGAAGTTGCAGTAACGCGACCAATCAGAACGCGTTTAAACGGAGCGTAGATGACGTCGCGAGCCAGCCCGCAAGGCCTGCTTACACTAGGCCAATAACACTAAGAGTATCGTCGTAGTGTCCCTGTTTATCTGCATGTAACTGAGTGAGATACAATCGGTCGCTGTAACAGGTAAATATACAATTGAATATCGCGCCGCTTATATGTTCCGTGTTACGTTGCACTGTAGAATGGCCTCAAGTGTCAGTAGAGATAGAGTTAAAAGAAGAAAGTATTAAACCGATGGCGATGTGCAGCTGCGGGAAATCTTGTCGATCGTCATTTATTTTTGAAGAACACGAAAAATCGTTTCGTTAATTTTCGCACATCACCATCCCGATACACTCGTAGTGTCTAGCGACACATCTTGGCATGAATTTATAGCTTTTACGTAACGATTCACCATGCGGGGACAAAAGATATGACAATTTACGAGCGTTACTTCCAACGAGCTCGTGTCGCGCGTCTGGATGACGTGTCTGTAGAATTGTACAAGTTAATCTTTGATAGTACTACACATATACGTAGCGTCACATTTCGCAGACAATAATATCAACTGCCGTTCAAGGTTCAATTATAAAAACAATATCGTGCAGCGCTACACACATCTTGCATTGTCGGCATAATGCAATGGGAATTTTTGGGAATTTTTGAACTTGATATATTCATCGACCCTGCTACTTTTTAAGTGTCTTACCGTTATAGGCATACCGAGATTCGAGGATTCATAAAGTGGTGGACCCCTTTACTAATTATTTTTCGGGAAACGAATGAAATATAAAAAGATCATCAGTGGCTTTCTCAGTTCCGATTTTGAGGACATTCTGCCAAACCGTAATATCTATCTCGCTTCAGCGGGCAACTGCACCGACATACACATATATGTAGATAAAAATGAAATGCACCAGAAAGGTATATTGATTAATTGTCCCTGATAAATTTGCAAGAGACAGTTTCGTTGAGAAATGTCGACTCGGAGCCATGTAACTTTTGCTATGCAAGTACAGCGACCGAGCGGTGCGACTCCATCGACGACTTTCGCGTAGCGCGTGTCCAAGAAGTTATGACTTGATTGACACAGGCCGTGCGGAGCGTCAATGGCGCGTTAAAGATAATTCAGGAACGTAGAAGTCGGTCGCGCGTATGGGGCTTATATGTAACTGCACGGTCATGAGTAACGCTCCTAATGCGTGGGTGGGCGGAGAGCCAGAAATAGCCAAATAAAAGGTAGAATCAGCCAGCAAGAATTGCGCGCCGTTCTTCTAATCGAGAGACAAGGACTCGCGCGCGCTTCCAGGCGATTGTTTTTCTGCTCGATTGACATACATGTGTACGACGATATAACCGCGAATCCAAATTTCAAATCTCCGTCCGGCTTCGAAGGAGATCAGCGCGAGGAAGACTGATTGCCGTTTGTTTTCCATATGCATGCAAATCTCACGTCTATCATCCTCGGGAGACTAATGCTTTGAACATTTTACGACCAAGGTCTCCCCTTCGTTTGAGGTCGACATGGTCGTGACACAGACGGCGGTTACTGTTCGACGAGAGACGCGCGAACACGCCTGGTCCTTTTTAGACTGAAACTAAATATCGCATGGCGTGTGTAGTGCGTGAGCATGCACACCTACCACTTATCCCTAGAAGACGTCTTTGCACCTTGTAACCCAATCAAGTGGATTGGCACTTCCTCGCGAGTCCAACTCTCATTTGCATGAGCAAAGCGTGCTAACGTAGTTGCACAAGACTCATCGTCAGTGTGATACAGTATACATACGTACAGTACGCACAGTACGCTTGAGCCATCAACTACTTGAAACTATTCTATAGCTGGATCCCCAGTCCACTGCATATTTTGTAAATGAATCTCATTCCACTGAGGAGGAATATCTCCGTATAAATATTTGCCAGTTAAACGTCTGAATCACGAATCACCTTTAGACGGAAAATATTGATATACGCACGTTTATGGAAACTAATCGCGCGAGAGAGAGAGAGAGAGAGAGAGAGAGAGAGAGTCTGATCCCGAAGCGACGTATCTTCGCAAGAATTTATGATCGACGCATGCTGCATCTTGAATGCAATAAAGATTTGGTAAAATAAGAAAAATGAAGGATTAATGGAGCGATACGTTAAACGCGCTACAATTAGTCGCGATTAATACTGGGCATCGGAGTACTGGCGATCCTAAGCAATCGAAATCCATTAATTGATCGCGCGTTACCGTTAGTCGATGTATTTAAAGTTGGCTAATTCGTACGCGTACATGGTGCTCTGCTTCTATAATCGCAGTGTGTTCATTCGTACTCTTCATCTTGACGTAGAAGGTATCATTAAATGTTTCGTAATAATTGAAGGAACAACTCTTAATTAATTGTTAATATTTTTCAGGTACCGAAAGATGTCCACAAAAGGGCGTTGTCAAGCAAGTTGGTTCGAAATTGGTACGAGCCCTTTCTGAGAAGGGACTGGCTCTCCTGGTGAATCATGGAATTCCCGATTGCAAGGTACTTTTTACCGATTTAATCTCTTTTTCTCTCATAAATTTTTAAATCTTAGATATATGTTTAATAAGGTGAACCTTTTAAGGGCTCCATATATTTTTTTTTCTAGTTCTACCCCAGTGAAATTGTACGTGCGTGTTTCGAAAATTTTCAAGCAAGTTATCTCTATTGTTTCTTTTCCCTCGGACAGTCGCGTTACATTTCACTTATAGCCGCTTGACCTTCCCCAAACAACACTTAAGAAAATATAGTACGTGAAAGCGACCGACACACGCATTGCCTATTTATGTGAGGAGGGAGGGGGGAGAGAGAGAGAGAGAGAGAGACTCGCGCTTTCCATTCCATCAAGGATAGCAGTTCTGTTCGAATCGCCGCCATTTTCATAATCATTCATCATTCATTTCATAATTTTCTCGGGAAATTGGAAATGGTCGTGTTACCAAAGTGGTTGTTCGGAGGGTGGCTTGACGATACTTTGCTCTTGCGAATTCTGCTCACATCACGACACGACACATACAGCACATCAACAATTGTAATAGTCTCTCGTCGGTCCTGCCATATGATCTATATTTGTATTACTAAATTATATTCGTGCGTCGTTGTGACGAACGACTGCAGTGTTTATAATATTTTGATGCATCCTGATCGCAGTGAGTCGTCGAAAACGTTTAAATTTTTCCTCTACATAGCAGTGAAGCGTGAAAATGCGAAATTTCGTTGAGAAATAATCAAAGAATCCGTTAAAAAATTGAATAGGGTAAACGTACCGTTTGTGGCCACTGTACCATTAGTGGCCATAGTAAAAATTGCTATATTAATTCATTATTACTTTCAATCTATTCAATTAAGAAATGAGATGCGAAAGTATGACTGAAAGCATATTTTAGATTGAAAATTGAATGTTTAAAATACCTAATTGTTTAATAATTGATGCTCAAAGTACTTTTTACCATTTATGGCCATCGACGTCATTTATGTGTAATGAATATGGCCAAAAATAGATCAAATCGATGGCCACAAACGGTACTTTTACACTATCAAATCCGTTATTGCGCATAAACACGAAGAACCCAATGATTTTTCACAGTCCATTTCTATCGCGTCTCAATCAGTATCGGACGTCAACGTTTCTGAGGGACTCCCGACTCCACGTTTCATCCATATATGTATGTGTAAATGGTTGCCACGTTAACTTGCAAAATAACAATCAATTTACGCTCTTATCTCTTGCTCGGACTCTCTCTCTCTCTCTCTCTCTCTCTCTCTCTCTCTCTCTCTCTCTCTCTCTCTCACACACACACACACACACACGCGCACACACACACACTTTCTTTCTTTCTTTCTCCCCCTCCCGCCCTTCCTCTCTGCAGCTTCTGTCTGCTAAAAAAGATAATCAATTAATTAAAGGAACGACGATCCTCTGTAACTCGAAGGCTCCTGATACACATCACGTTAACAGGCCGTGACTCCCAAAGTCAGATGGATCGAGGGGATTCTTTGTAATTAAAAACTCATCGGTTGTTCCATTTTTCATTGTCATTGCCATTTAATCCTCAGACTTTCTACTTTCGATGATTTCTTGATGATCGATCGATTCAGGATTTTGTATTTTTTAGTGGGGACGAGTATTTAACGTATTGCGTCACACATGTTTCCAAAGCCATGATTGGCCGAGAGTCGTTGAATTATCGCGCAATTTGAATTTCTTCAATTTTTTGTTCGCAGATGATAATGCTCTTCTGTTCTGATATCGATGGTAAATATCAAATTCGGTATATATCGTGTCGTTTCGACTGCTTATGGTAGGTTACTTGTTCGCGAAGGGCCGGACCGCGTGAGTCGTGCGCGACTCCACATATGTACTGTCGGTGGTTAATTCGGCACTTTCGTTGCTCTAATCCAGGATAACGGCGCGCGAGACTTGACGAAAACGAGTTTTGCCATCGCCAGCTGTCTCTACGCGTGCTTTCGATTGACGCTATCGACATCGATTACCACTCGTACTCTCAAAATAATGAATACTCAACTCTCGTCGCGTCTTACCGCTACATAGCCATATTAGTTTCGCACTCTTTTTCTCCAACTCTTCGTGTCGTCATCGTAAAATAGAAAACACGGGACTGTTGAGAATATATATCAGACAAATGCCATTTAATGTCCGTCCTTCGGTTTCGAAAAGATAGTATTTACAAATTTGGCATTTACGTACTGGCACATGGGTCATGAAGGATGGTGACAATCCTTAAGGGAGTTGCAAAGTTTAATGAAATCTCTATATAGTGCACCTTACGTGTCTATGCTTTGATTGTAGATGAAGGCCGTCTACAGGGCCCTGGACTCCTTCTGCGAGCTACCGGAGGACGAGCGTGTCAAGTATGAGCGGACTTCGCCATCGAATCACGGCTACGTAAGGCCTGGACTCGAGAAGTAAGTAACAGTGCAATAGTCCTCTAAAGCTGCTGTAGTAGCCCCTCGTGGCCCGGCTCGAACGACGATCTAAATTGTCGTTTGAAATTGTGTCACGAGCAGGTTCTCTAAGGAGGACGACGAGGAGGCGCGACATGCTTTCAATGTGACCGGAAGCGGTGGTGTGCTCCCGGAAGCGGAGGTGCCCGGGTTCAGGTCGGCTGTCGACGAACTTGCCCGGGACTTCAAACAATTATCGGCCATGTTGCTCACTGTATGTAATCCGCAGTAGATACAAAGGAACTCAAAGGAAATAAAATCTACGCTAGAATCTAGATTCTTCCGAATTAAGATTAAAGTCACGACACTTCATTTTTAAATAAGAGCCCAATCTAATCCTAATTCAAAAAGCACAAAAAAGACAGACATTTCTATTATCACGAGTATACCATAACAAAATTTCTTATTCATGGATAAAACGCAGTTGCATAGGTATCTAGAATGTGTGGGTACTAAACGGTACATGTTATATATACCTGCCCAGAAACCTCCAATATGTTATAGCTAAAGATCGTGCGCGTCTCTCACTGCCGAATACGATTCGTTAAACGAGTTCTCAATTACAGGCCCTCGCAGTGGGACTGAACAAATCACAGGACTTTCTGCTTTCAAAGCACAGTAAGATGTTGGGCCAGGATAACGTTTCCACTCTGAGAATTCTCTATTATCCGCCTTTGGGTACCCTGGTGCCTGGATTAACACGCTGCGGAGCGCACCAAGACTACGGGACATTTACTTTGCTAGCTCAGGTACGTGGTGTCGCCCTCGTCTTATCATCAGAGCCTTGCTGCGCGTCCTCATTAACGTCAAGTCTGGACTCCCGCACTTTAAATTCTTGTACTGCGCGAGTTTTCACTCTTTGTTATACTCTCTTACTCTCACTCTTTGTTATTATACGTTTGATTTTCTAAATGTTGGCCCACTTGCAGGATTGCGAGGGCGGACTCGAGGTTCAGACGCCACACGGTGAACGCTGGGGACGTGTGGGACATTTGCCAGGAGCCATTTTGGTGAACACCGGTGATATCCTGGCCTGCTGGACAAACGATCAACTGCCGGCGCTGCGCCATCGTGTTGTCGTTCCCGAACATTGTGGCCGTGGACGACACTCCATTGCTTTCTTCGTTCATCCCGATAACGAAATCCTGATAGAGCCCTTCGATACAAAGCTGACACAGTTAACCGGACAGGAAGCAGCGGCGGCGGCGACAGCGGCGACGATAACGGCACCATGCCGTCTTCAGAAGAAGAAACGCGGCGTTCTCACGGCATATCAACATCTTCAGCGTCGATTTCGGGAGACCTATGCGTCCTAATCGTGCAATCTTCTTGCTTGCTTTACGTGCAGTCGTTGGATCATTCGATATTGCAATGCTCGGTGCGGTATGGCCTATAAATACGAGAGAACATCTGTACTTTAGCACTTACCCCCACGGATTAGAATACATAAGGCATTTGACAATTATTTTCTAACTCTGCTCTTTTCGAATTTATTCAAGCAATTTTCTACGCTCAACTTTTTTAAGAATTTTAATAGACGATGCGATAAGTCCCGCAGTTCAATTCGAGTGAATATCTTTTCTTATGAGCATCATTATAAAGGTTATTAACAACAACAACAACAACAAACGTAACCGCCTGAAGAAGGTGGTTCTGCCATAGAGTTGAAAGGCTTGTGAAGCGTAACACTTTATATTCTATGGCATGCACAAGTATTTGTTGCGGATGTTCTATAGATATAGAAATATCAATTCTTATTTACGCGACATTTGAAGATATACATTGCGGTGGTGCATTCGAGGCCATATCGTGTAAGTAGGCTTGTTGTACAGCTTATTATTGGAGGCCAATTTTGTAATTGTTATATTAATAGACAATTGGTTTCGTGTGGGAGAACGTAAAAAATAAGAGTTGGAATTCTGAAAAGGGAAGAAAAAGGGATGTGCGGGTCGATAGTTGGAGGCGACCTAGATGGTTGAGTTAGTCTGTTCGAATGAAGCGATTGCGCGTTGTTTTACGTAGAGCAAATTGTTACTGTGAAACAAAAATTATGTAAAGAACTTATCAGCAAATCTGACGAATCTTCGCAAAGTATCACTACAAGTATTATTTTGGCCTTTGTATTTAATTCGTGACAAATGCGAAAGCTTAATATATGTAACTCTCTCTCTCTCTCTCTCTCTCTCTCGAAACTGTGCTGTACGTGCATAACGAAGGAAGGCAAGAAGGATGAGTGTGCGCGCATGCGCGTGTGTATGAGTGTCCTATGCATTTGTGCGCACGTGAAGTCACGAGCAATAATACACAAATTTGTACTTAATCTTGATTTTTATTACCCATTCATTTTCCAATAATGTCGGGTAATTTGTAAATGCCCATTATTCGGCAGGTACGTGCTATGTACAATGATTACTACACTATCACTTGTTGCACACGTGCGACTGACTGCAGAACGTTTTAAATAGGCTTTCAAATTAAAATCCTGGATCCCAATCAGTCTCTTGTTTTTTTTCAAAAATTCGAAAACACAAGAGCGTATCGCCAGGTTTAAATGACACTGTTGGATCGTCTAGTCTGAGACCACATTCTACTCCCTTCTTAATCGAGTCCACTTCATTCTTTAGATGCCTCATGGATTTCAGTTTACCTGTTGAGATACGGTTTACGCTGATTTTACGTTTTCTTGGTATATACAGGGTTAGTAAGTAGAAACGCACCAGCAAAAGTTGACCGCAAGTGGCCGACACAGCGGTGTGGCCTCTTCAAAAAATGACATGTGACTGTGACCGATTCCCATAAACGCAAACTGACAGTTCGCATAGCAATAAGATTTT
>JAYRCB010000064.1:0-18580 GCA_036026315.1 Trachelus stipa
GCACCATCTGCTCGGGCTCGTGTCGAGCGAACTATACGAATGATACGAAAAATCGTGGGAGTTGCCACCCCCTGATCGGACACTTCACACGACAATGAATCTTCAATCGACGATCTTCGGCCCGCGGGCTCAGGTGAGGCGGGGCGGTACCGGAACGGGACGAACGTTGACGAAGGCAGCCGAGCTCTCCCGAACGTCGACGCGCAGTGGCGGAAACAACCGAGTGGAGACGAATGGCGATCCTGTAGGCATGGCCCTCGAAGCACGCTGGGCCTGGCGAGTAAAGGATACTCGGCGGCTTCTCGGCCGCACGCAAGCACTGACGTAGGCCATCGGCAGGCCTTAGGCGGGCCAGGGAGGAATGCTTCGTCTCCCTGCCGGCCGTATCGGCGGCGGATAGACCTAGAGGACAGTCATCGTCGACCGACGGAAACAGCGGAGTCCGCTCCCAGGTGCTTCAGGGCTTCTTCGGCGTAACGGCAGCAGCAGGATTCCGGCGACAGGTCGGCGGAACCGGCAGGCACATGTTGGTCGGTGGAGGCGGCGTTGGCTCCTTCCACGGTTGTCCCTCCTTCCAAAATTCTCCAAAAGCGGCATCAACAGCCAAACGGTATCGCTAAAAATCCCTAAACTCCACAAGCATACGGTCCTGTCATCACGCCCTTCGGTCGTTGTAGAGAGACTCGAGAGTCGAGATGAAAGATAGCGTAACAAAAGCAAGAAGATAAGGCAGCATAGATGGAAAAATCAGAAATCATAAAGGACGATAATAGACGCTCACAAACGGGAACCTTAAGACTAGTATTTTAGACGGAATTGCGCTGGTGGATTGTCGTGCGGAGCTTATGTAAAGAGAAAAATCGTAATTTATAACTTTTGGGACGCGATTCGGGAGAATCACGTCACATTATCTATGATATCTCGAAATTACTCTTACCTTTTCTCAGCCGTTTCATTTACCAACGAATTTCGACATTCATTTTTTAATATTCATTTTCGGCATGATAAGAGGTAAACAGTGAAAACCAATATTTCTATGCATTTTTTCTAACTTTGAAATTTATGTAAATATACCCATTTGTTTGCGTATTACGTCCATACAAATGTTTAGGGTTCGGTTGAACGGAAGACCTTGCTGCCCCGCCTGCTTGTCGAGAACGATTTGTGAGGGGCGGCAACTTTTTTCCACATCACCGAGCAACCATTCGTGTTTATGCGCGGCTATGCGGAATCTGTAACATCGACAGAGGCAATGATCACGAAATTCTATTCCCGGACACGCGCTACGATTTAGCGCCATGGTTTGGTATCGCTTAAAACCGGAGCATTGTGCATCTCCCCACTCATCTCTACATCGACATATAGTACTAGATGGCTCACTGTAGCCGCAGAAAGTGTAACCGGGAGTAGAAAGAGAGAGTGAATCGTTAGTACCGTTCTGTCCTTCTCTTGGGCAGGAGCGGAATCAGGAATAAGGGAACCCCGCGCAGTAAAATGTATGTTTCATAATGAACTTCATTTATATATTTTACAAGTTTAAGAATTCATTTAATCTTATGTTAACCATAAAATTAAGGGTAATATTTCTACTTTACTTGCTTGTGAAAGCTTATCATATTGGGCTCAAAATACAGGTCTCGCGTTGGCCCACATGTAACACAATGAATCACTATTTTTAACATTGAATTTTGATAAACTCAACTACGATAAAGTAATCACGACAATTGATATTTGACTCGCGGAGGCTTCTGTCTCCATGATTCGACTGTAACAACGTATATTTACATCTTTCACATGGTTCTTATTTTGCATATTACAGTCGTGAACTCCTTCCATTGAGGAAATTTTCGACCAATAGAAAAATGATAGAAAAGGACAGAACGGTACTAACGATTCGCTCTCTCTTTCTATTCCCGGTTACACTTTCTGCGGCTACAGGGGCTATAATGAGCAGTCCAGTACTATATGTCGATGGTTGCCACCCCCTGGCTACTGGCGATGATCGCTTAAGCATGCTCGAGCGCTTAAAATATGAGGAGGGAGTGATAGAAATCAGCGGTAATGCCCTCTTCACGCTCGTAATAACTACTGTTTATAATGCAGTGAGCAGTACACACTGAACAAGTAATACAATCACATTGTGTTTCTCGTTACACAAGCAACGATAAAAAATCAGTAACTCGTAACAAATAACGAATTGTGCCCATCTCTATTTTCATCTCTCTTGCAAGCATATTTTGTACGATAATTGGAACGTGTTCGGCCACTGGGACATTTACCTTACTATAGTATTATATTTAAAAATTCAGAGTGCTTATGAAATGTAAAGTCATTTCTATTTCAAATTCTGTTTCATTCAACTTTATCTTTCTCTATGATTCCATTCTCTGCGATATTTGCACATTTCACTAATTCATTCAGCGACTCAGAATCTACAGAATACAATAAAAAAATAAGTCCAAATCCCCATTTTTTCATATCCTCTTTTCTATGCCTATATCCAAAGTTCCAGATGAACTGTTGAAGCTATCGACTTGAAATTGACACGAGAAAGTTCCGCATGTAGATTGCACAGTAACATTAGCAGATGTGCGGGACTTCCGATTTTAAAATAGTGCATGCTGAAGTCTCCGAAAATTTAGTGTTGTATGTCTATAACTATTATATTATTACTGAACTGTATTAATTTTTTTTGCGTTAGCAAATGCACAAAAAGCGTCCGAATTGTTTTAATAGTCATGTTGAACCTGTTTATCTTGATATTTATATAAATATTTTCATTGCAGCTACTGTCTCCACGGCTACACATCAAATCAAGAAAAGCACCTGAACCAGACGGTTTTATCAAGCATTTTTCAAAACTAGATGAGGATGCCGGGAGCTCGGTCTTTGTTCTTTGGAAATATGGCGAAATCATGGAAGTCTATTCAGATCCATCGGAAAAATTATCAGATTTAAATTTAAAAAGAGGTCTGGCCAGTCTCTTTCAGTATAAAACTGTTGATGGAGAAATTCAGGAACGAGATGCATCTGGACTCTGCAATGTGTCATATAATTTGATTAGAGCACATTCTATAAAGAAACAGAAAATTATTTGCCAACAGAACGTCTATGCCCCGGCAAAAGAGCATCTCATACCTATAATGGGTGTTGCTGTTACTAGCTCCCGTATGTCCATGTATGAATTAACTCAAGCATTTTTACCCAAGTCCATTATTGATTATGAGAACCACACAATCAATTTAAGAGGCAAACAAAATGTGGGTACTATCATTACTTCGCAAAGAACGTTGACATTACTTCCGGGAAAATTGGATGCATCACCGGTTCAAACAGATACCGTAAAGGATGCCGTTGCTCTTCTTGAAAAAAGTTTCAGAAAGATTCCGATTGAGTTGCAACCTGAGCCTGTATTATGTCCACATTCTGGATGTATAACGGTTAGTATATTTATTCGACTGCGTCAAAACCAAAACCAAAAGTATGTGACTATGTTTACGTATTATTTTCTAAAGCATAAATGATTAGATATGATTTTGCTAAACTAGGTGTTTGGTTTAACCCCTGAAGTACCATCGCCGTTGATATACGTCGCTGAATTTGTGTCTCATCGCTGGGCGAAGCGACGCATATCTGTGGCGGGATTTATGCCAACATTATTATCGTTGTATATTTTAAAGTTTTATCGGTATTGTTATGCCTTTATGAGTTCTTTAGGATCACAAATAAATAATTGCACCAATTTGGAATTATATAAAGAACGATTATAGTTTATTGAAGTTGGTATAATGTAAATACGAAGGTGACACAAATCTAATGGTAGTAGGCACAATGATACTAATTATTCACGATTATGGAATACGCTCCAGGACTTCACTCTTAGCTAGAAACTTTGCGAGTGACCGCTGTGGCTCACAAAGTGTCTCTTATGGCTCTTATCTTAACGCCTTATGCATAAGGTCAGCATTCGCCTAATGCTGACTTTGCGTCTGGAGATTAACTATAGCGTGAATCTTATCATGGGGCATAACAATATATAGGAATCGTAAAGGTTCACTAGACGTCTCTGGATTCCCAGTTCGCGAGTATTGGTTCCTATTTTAGGTAGTGGGGGCCTCCTTCACGGGTTGTCCTCCATAGCTCAAAGGTCCCTGTCACGCAGAATGAATAATTGCTCCCTGCTAGTTACTCCGTACGCGTAGACCTATTAACGTAACTCAGATGATATCGTGCGTAGAGTTGGACATATACTCGCAAGGTGAGCGGTGAGGTAAGCGGCAACGCGCACAGCTAAGGGCCAGCTGAAGCCCATGACGTCAATCTGCCTTCGGTCCTTCTCCCTCTAGCGTCGATCATCCCTCGCTGGTTCTTTTTGAGATCCGATAAGCGCGCGAATACAATATTCGCGGCATGAGACATAGCAAAAATGAAACAATAGTTTTAAGTTATTCCACTCATTCCACAAATCAGGTAAAATCAATTCAAAATCTGGTAAACTTCAAATGATTGACCTTTATAATCATGTTCATGCTCATTCATGTCCATGAAAAAGCAATAGATGGTCAATTCGATTTTTTATGGAGATGCGTAATCAGGCAGCAGTTAACAGTTGTATTCTTTATAATTTAAATGCAGAAAATGAGATGATGGATAGCAAACATTTTTTAAAGCGACTATCTCTAGCACTCCAGCATTATCTCACATCTCTATGAGATAAAAAGCTTCATGGGTTACCTAAAACGGTAAAGAAGAATATATTAGATATTCTTGGCGAGCGCGAAGAGCCTGATTTAAATAGAACAGATAAGATCAAAAAGCGTAAAAGTTCGCCTTTTTCTCTTTTAAAAGTTGATAAAAAAAATTATTGATGCGCAAAATGCAAAAAACCTGCATATGAAAATCATATACGTTTTTTTTGTTATGGCCGTTTCCACAGAAAACCGTTGAAGAAAAATTAATTTTCATGCTAAATAAAAACTATTGACAAATCATTGCTTTTTAATCTCATGTCCCATTGTTGCAGTGAAAATTAATTGACATTAGTGTGCTGGCAGATATATATTAGAAAAACATGAGAAAAAACACTTTACAGTGCATTGAATAAATTACCGTTTTTGAGGTCGTGTAAGGAAGCATTTCCTTTTCAATGAGGGATATGTCATATATTTCCTCCCATTCCCTGAACTTTTAACTTTAATTTCATTTTTGGATGTTGTATTTTCTTTAATTCTTTGAAAAATTATGATTTTTTAACGAAGCCTGTGCATGATTTTGTTATAAAAATATATTTAAACAAATAATTCTGAAAAGATATCTTTGAATACTTTTAGTAGAAAATTTGAAAACATCTGATGATTTTTTACAAATTTTGTTATCGCTATTTAATGTCTAAAAATTACGATGGACGTGAACAATCCACGTTTATGGTATTAAAGTGCGAAAAATACCTTTTATGGGATTAGGGTTAAAGGTCTAAATCCATGAAATTAATTTTTCCTGCAAGATTAAATATACCTGATGAGATCGTATGATACATGCGGGTGTGCCTCAAACAAAACCTACCTAGATAGCAACGTTCCAGATAACACAATGTGCCTGTACATGCAATTTAACTGCTTTTGAGCAAACATTTGTTGAGAATATGTTTCAAATTCGCTATGAATTATAAATTTAAAAAAATAATGCCACTAAATATGCAACAAAAGCTTAGCTATATTTGTAGCAAGTGAACTAGATTCTTTCGCGCTGTTATTTTTGTGAGTGTATGCTGCAAGAATGCAAATAAATGTAATTACTTTAATAAAGTAACAATTTATTCACAATAAATTAATTTTTTTAATTGATACAATATGAATAAAAAATGACAAAAATGCTAATGAAATCTTGTTATTGGAATTATAATACTTTGTTTATAATTTCGATTTGTGTTATCTAGGTATTTGCTCAACATTTCTCTATATAGCCTAAACATTTCTGCATTAGTTCAGTCTAAATGATTTTAGTCTATCCATTTTCTTTATTTCATTGAGCACTTTGTATTATAGCTTGAAGAAATACTGGAACAAAATCGGGAAGCTCTCGAAGATGCTGCAATGGGGTCGGTGAAGTCAGCAAGTGCTCTCCTTAAGTTAATATCATTGGTCAGAGATGCCAGCCCTGAAGAACTAGATAAGTTATTAAAAAGTCCACGCAATACGAAATTTAAATCGCAATTATATAATATTCTGGGATCAGCAGGGACTCCCGCAGCACATCAGACGGCTATGAAAATTCTTGAACAAGAGAAGATAAGTGATGATATTGAACGATATCTGTGGGCGTTATCTATATCTACTAATCCTAATACTGATATAATTAAAGATATTTTAAGAAGATCTAAAGAGACGATGCAGAATACTAAAATTTCAGAAACTCTTGTTTTGACAGCAGCTGCCATGGCCAGGCGAGGTGGCTCACCAACAATACGTGAAAAAGTCAGAGGGAGTTTGGAAATCCAACTGGGTAACTGCTTAAGTGATGAATGCAAACTTAAATATCTTAGAGCTTTACGTAATTTAAGAACTAAGACCACTATTCCTACCTTATTGAATTATGCTATCAATGAAACTAATTTGGTCAGTTTAACGGCTTGGCGTGCCTTAAGATATTTCCCAAAGGAGGATTTATCCCAAGAAGTAAAAATCATAGCAGCCAGAATTTTTTATCAAATTTTATATCCCAGAAGAAGCATTAGCACCCGAATTGCTGCACTAGACATTATATTGAAAGCCGATCCTTCGAAGAAGGACCTTCAAGGTCTCATTCAATACCTTGCAACGAATGACAGCGCATATGAAATCCGAATATATCTAGTTCAACGAATGGAACAAATTGCAGAGAACAATGTTAAATTTGCTAAAAAATTAAAAGAAGCGTTCCAATCTGTAACTATGAAGATCCTAAATTACAATGTGCTCTCCCTGAAAGGATTCAGTAGGGCCTTTACTAGAAGTTTTTTTAAATCTGCCGAGACTAATGGCTCATTAGTCACAGTTCAGGAAGCGAGTTCTGGACTTCTAAAACGTGGAATAGTTGATGTTATACTGCAATCTGGTGAAGATTATCAGTCTCTCTTCTCTTTAGAACTCTACAGAGGAGGGCTTGGGAGTTTTGCATCATCCTTTAAAGACAATTCAGATACACCTGACGAGGATAAAGAAGTTATTGCTGGAATGGATATAAGTATTCTCGAAGTTGACATAAGACCTTTCGTCTTGTTTTCTAGTCAGAGAGAACTCATAGGTCATATATGGTCTGGAACAGCATCAAAAAGAACTCCGGTAATTCAGGGACTTATTAATTTTTCTGAACACAAAGAGTTTATTCCAATGTCATCAGGTTTTGTCATTGAAACCGATGTTAATGGAGCTGCTAGTTTAGATTTGGCTGGGCAAGTGCAGCTTAGTTTATGGTCGCGAAAAGCACAATCCCTCGCAGATATGAGATCTGGCATAGCTATTATTGGATCTAGTAGAGTTCACTCGAACTTTATTCAGAGTTCGGTGGAATTTACACTGAGCATGGAACCTAAACTGGAATTAACTACTGACGGGCAGTACTCGGGTTCGGTTTTTCTGTGTATGAGATTGAGTCAACCGAAAACTACGATACGGCATAATATTTACAAAATAGAAAGGATACCAGGCAGTAAACACAAATTAAGAAAAACACGCAGGACCGAGCTTTTGCTGCCAGCAAAGTCCTATTTTCTTGACATAAAAAACAACGAAATGTGCTCAAAACTAATCCAATATGATTGACCACTAGTTCTGTAGAACTTACATAATATTCTATAAAAGTACCAAATAAAAACTACTATGGGGGATTGATCTTATACTTAATTTCTTTCTAATGTAGTACCATATAAATTATCAATTAGCCCACATCATGTAAATCGTATAATTTTACTAATAAAACAATATTAAAATAAAAAATAGTTTAAAAAAGGATAAGGATAGTTTATTAAAGAGGAAAAAATAATATTTTCCAATGTTGGAGTGCTCATCAGAGCTTTGGTGGCTAACGAACCCACCTCGTCAGATTCACGCAGTCGAATCTGGCGCGAAAACGATAGTGGCGACGATCAAAACGTCACAGCACCAGTAAAATATCATTAGTGGCCGTGATTATTTAACCGGTTATTTACCAGGATATTTAACCGGTTATTTAACCACTCACATCATTATGCGTAGCGCACTACATTGGGAGCGTTTTGAAATGTACTGAGAGTATTGTAAAAGTATTTACTTCTCTCTTAGATACGTATGGATAAATAAGGACGCAGCGTTGGTTACAGTACTGGCAGTACTGACAGTACATTTCGGAACGCACCCATTGTATATACTACTTACTTTAACCGAATATTTTTGAAACAACCAATAGGTATCGTTGTATCATCTTTGGTTGCATTTAGCATTTTGTCTTTCTAAAAGCGAATGTAGTTGATTGGTCGAATCCTGCCGCTCTGTAGTATATCCACCAATAAGCTACGTCTGCCACGTAGCACTTGCCTACGTAGCCAGAAGCTGCCCTGATTCAAATGTTCTTAGTGCGGGAACACGGGCGTCTCATGAGTGTTGTATCAAGTTTACTCTCGTAAAATTTCGTGATGATACATATTATATCTATAAATCATCAGATCTTAATGAATGCAGTGTGAAGGGTCACGAAGTGTATTCTATAAAGTATGCTGATGGAAAAAGATATGAAGCACATGTCATAGTTTACGATGGTGAGTGCCGAATTTCTCATTGTTTCGTTCACCCATATAATTCTCTACTGGCCCACTTAGTTTTGCATCATGTCTAATCACTTCTCAAAAATAACTACCCATGTATTTTGCCTGTCTTTTTTTTCAGAAAGTATCACACTCCTTGGAAAGATGAAAGTACATCTCACACCTCAAGCCAATCTGATAGAAATTTTAGGTGAAGGTATGTTTCTATTATACAGAATTATAAACACAATTAAGAATTGCTTTCTTGAGTTGATTAGTCACACTATTTTATTTTATTTATGGTATGTTTTGACAAGTGTGTTCTGTGTAGTCCTTAGAATATTCAATAACTTCTTAATATACAACAGACTAAATCACATTATAATTAAAGTAAATAAAGTTAGTTATAGTGCTTTCCAATAGCATCTGCATTTTTATTTCTAGAGCCTTTATACAGTTTCAAAATCCATAACATCATCATACCATAAATACTAAGTCTTCTGTGAAAAACTTGAAACTGTTGATTCTCATAGTGCTTGATTTGCTACAGATAGCTTTTAAATAAAAGTTGTAATATTAATTTATACATAAGGTGTGTTTTGGTTTGTTTTGGGTCATTGGATGGTTCACAATTGATTTCTTCCTTATTCAGAAATCGACACTTGACCATCCGGATACGTAAAACGAATCTTCCTTGACACCAATAGGACATGTTTGTATCAATGATAAAGATATGCAATTTTTGAAGATAATTGTTGCATATTTTATTATACTTTCAAAGCTTTAGAAACCATAACTATTTGCAATTAATATAATGTTTAAACATATTTTTGTAAAAAAGGTTCGATAACTTCAAAAGAGCCTTTTGCCAGAGCTTCGATCTCAGTTTATCTGGTATTTTTTTTAACTAAGTTAGCCTATAATGTAGAAATTGCTTAAACAACTAGATTGCCATCATCTTACTTATAAATCACCAAGGATATGCATTGTCAGTAACTCTCAGTTGTTTTAAGACATAATTAAAAATATATTTAGCGATTTGTAAACACCCTTGCTCTCCTTCTATGTCGCTTTCTGACCTATTCATATAATGTTTCTACATATATTGATGTGTTCATTGTAATGGTTGGTTATGCAACTTTTTGTATAATTTGATCTTTTGTTAGTAAGATCTTGCTAATGACTCCTTGAAATTGTGTTCTGGAAATTTATATGCATTTATTCATTTTTTTTTATTTTTCTTCCATCAATAATATATTGTTCATAAGACTCTAATGTTTAAAGAAAACTATGCTCTTCAGTTGGAAAGTTATAGTTATGTAAGTTTAAATAAGTACAGTGTTATTATTTTATGAGAACCAAGTAAATAATATTTTGAATTCTAATTTTTTTTATTCTGAAATAGGTAATGTAGATGAAAATATTGATAACCTTTATTGACATCAAGTAAGATTATTTTAATTAATTAATTTTAACTTTAATTTTTTAATTTTTTTAATTAATTTTAATAATTAAAATTCTTTAATATGAGAATCGAGGTTATTCTACCATCCACGGAGATCAGTGAGTTGTTTTGTTACGTCCGACTCGTCCAATACCGAAGGAAAAATACGTGGAGGACGAACTTAATTATTATTTTTGGGATTCTTTACGCTTTAAAGTGCTTACGCACACCCAACTGTATATCTGTTGCTCACTCCAAATGTGTAGAGCGATGATCGTGATCGAGATTTCATGTAAGTGATGAGAGAAAGGAAATAAGTGTCTAGAAATTACTTGGTTGATTCAAATGAATGGTGTGAATATGTAATATCTATTATAAATCAGATTATAGAACAACTTAACAAGGAATGGATCTGGTAGGGTCTGTCTTGCCCCTCGCTATTTTATCTGCTAAATGACGATGGTCGCTCTATTGCGTTGTTTGTGTTATAATGATCGGGTACAAATAGTGTAAATGTAATGGTTATCTTTACCGTGTTATGTGTATGTACAGGTAAGCTAATGTGAATATGTGTTATAGCAAACGGTATACGTATATAATATGTTGATATAATATTGGTAACGTAATAGGCTTACCAGTGGTGGTGTTGCCATGCCTTCTCCTTGTGAGTATAAAATTTCCGCCCTTAATTACGGGTAATATGTTAATTTTCACTTATTGTTCATTGACTCTCACTAACCAGAATATTTTTAATTAATTTATACTTTTAAATTGCGCGAGAAGTGATCCTATATGGGAATTCATGCATCGGTATGCAGGGGATAAGCTTACCCCCTTAAACGTGTTTTCCCGCAAAAAAGCAAAAACATTCAAACTGTAATTTTACTTCTTCTTTCAAATGGTATGTGTTTCATTAAATTCCATTCGTAAGTTTTTTAAACAGGGTGAAAAAAAGGATAATCGAGGGGTGGCTCACCCCCACAAGAGACAATTTTTTCTAATGTCTAGGTGCACTTTATATTACTCGTGATGAGAAACATTTTAGTTTTTGTTTCATTGAAATCGGTTGATCCCTTCTAGGTGAAACTGCATTATCTCCCCTAGACATGTCGAACTTTGGGGGTTGATTTCACCCCCTAAAATCATTTTTCCGCCGATAAAAAAAACACGTATCTCTTACACTGAGAAAAAGGTTTGGTAAACTGAAAAAAAAATTGTTTTGAATTAACTAAATCCGGCGGTTACGGGTGGCGAAGTAAATATGTAGTTCAGTTGACCAAAAAGATGTATCAAAATCGAAAGAAACATTTCGTAGGAATAAATATATATACACTTGATCGAACAAAGTAGACAATCCATTCAATTGAATATTTCATTATTTTTATTCTATACTTGGTTAAATGTACCCAATATACGATTACGTTACCAAAATCTTTACTTCAATTAACAAATTATTTTTTGTATCCAATTAAAGTGTAGTCCGCAGAGAAAAAAAATGCATTCAATGTGAAACCAAAAAGTTTCATCTGAACTATACAAAATATCCTTGGTATTCAACATTTATGTTTCTTGATTATGTATGTATTTTTGTACATTCAATATTTGGTCAAGTGTACTAAACACACATTTCACTGAATCAAATGTATAGGTTGGATAAGTGATACATATTTTCCGATCGGATCATCATGAAGTTGACCGGAAAGAGAAATGCATTCAATGCGAAATCAGAAAGGTTCAATTGGACTATCAAAGAAATCGATACTGTGTAATATTTGTCACGACTGATCATGTATTCTTTTCTTTTAAATTGAATATCTGGTCATGTCTACTCTATATACAGTTCAATGAACATCTCGCAGTTGACGGAAAAAGAAAACGCATTCAATGCAGATCGTTTATGGTTCAATTGAACTATCGATACCTTTAACAGTACGGAATATTAATATTCGTACAATACTATAGTACAGCTAATTGCAACTATATGTTCTTCAAATAGTGATGAAGAATGAACTAGGGCTGAAAACGCTTTCAGTAAGTAATTGACTTACTGAAATATAAAAATAAAAGACAAATAAAATATATCGAAACGCATTTTATTAAATGTCAGGTCTGATGTACATTCATATGGATATATGTAATAATTCTTACTTAAAAAAAAATACGACATGCTTAAACGAAAACCGATCGATTACCGATCGACGACATATCTTGTGATATACGTTGTGTCTGCATACTGTATATCTCTTGTTACAAACAAACGAAAAAACAAAACGAAACAATACTTTTTATGGTCTTTTATAAATGAAAAAGAGTGAGATACAGATGCAGGTTAATATTTATAGTGGAATAATCCATATATTCGTGTCTATAACTTACAAGCTAATACAAAAAATCGCTGCTTGTAAATACAGTGTAAGATATGACTTCAACGTCTATAAATATTCGTGCTTTTATGCTATTTAAAATCGTGTAAAGTTTCATTATCTGCACGGTACATAACACAGACCATCCGGCATGGTATATCTGTTTTGAGGCACTGGGGACAACAAGTCTTTTTGATTTACACAATGGTGCGATCCAATTGTGTTTTTGACACGAAAAGCATGAACATGTTCAGAAAACTCGAGTGTCACTAATCTTAGGAGTACAAAATATACGTTTGAAGTACTACTTATTAAAATATGCTTGATTTTGCCGTATATTAATTTATCATTTTCTCTATCTATTGTTAGAATCATATTTTTGCGATACACTGTCCCATTAATCTTTACCCACGTCGGTTTGAAAGGAGCGTTTTCGAGATTTTCGGGTAAATGCTCTTTAAAGAAATCGTAATCCGGAAAATCATGAAGCTTGGCGTGTGTGCCAGGGCCAAACGATAATCTGAGTTCAAAGCCTTTTCGGGATGCAAATCTGTGACTCAAAATTAGTTGCTGTCTTTCCGCTAGCGAGTAACAAATGTTCCTGCGTGAAAAGATGTTCCGCGCCTGAATTTTCAAATCTCTGTGCTTCCCTTCAAACCGTATGCATGATACTTCCCACAGGGGGCCGATTAGCAATATAATTCGTGGATAATGCAATAGAAAATGAAATTTGGGCTTCAGTTTATCTTCGAACAACTTCAAATATAACGAATGATGATTCGAAATCAGAGCTTCTAAAGATTTTATTTCATCGATATGAACAGTCGGATTCATTACGATGCATAAGATCGATCGTAACATTTTGTATAGTTTCCACGCTTCGTTATCCGTAGGAACTAAATCGCCTATCATTAATCCGAGCAGTCGCACGAGACAAAGCATTTCTGAACTAGAAATTATAAGATTTCCAGTAGCCAACGATTTCATTTTTATCTCAGGCAAGTGTTTTGAGCCACAAGCAGTGCCGTAATCGAAATACTTAATTCGATTATTCAAGTCAGATAAACTAAGTATTTTATCTACGTTGACAATCCGATGAAGAATTTTTGCCATATCATAGCGGCATATACCCTCCAAAAGATCGTGCATAACGTCGGCATAAAGATTCATTGTCATGTGGTAATGCGCGGTTTCGTGAAAAACACATTCGTCTCTGATACCTCGTTGACGTGCGGATAAATCGTGTTCATAATTCAACTTGTCTCGAATAAGACTAGGATCCTCTTTTATTTGTTTCTGTATAACGCTTTTCTCAGCATAGCAAAATCGGCATGAGTATGTAGAATTAAAGCTTTCGTGTAATCCAAATATCGAATGAAGACCGAGGTTGTCACCTAGTATCAAAGATAAAACAAAGTAAACTTGCTGCGGTGCGCCATTTACGTTTATCGTTATACCGGTACTTTCGAGAAAATTCAATTCTTGTACAAGACATCGGAATATATTCGAATTTCCAAAAGTCTGTTGATCTTGTGTATTATGCAGTTGAACCAATAGTATATTTTCAGTCATTGACATATACTTTGGTGGTATACCTCCAATTCGACAATAGACGGCGCCGATTTTGTTTATGCCCGTATGTGTACCAAGTGGATTGTTCACTTCAAAATCATCGAAAAAAATCAACAACGGCAGAACTAATTTATCTTTAAATTTACTTTCAATGTCCGTCCAAAGTTGGCTTCCAATTATGCTCGAAACCAAATACGATTGCTTTTGTTCGTTTATATAAGTTATTATTGTTTGGAACACGTTAGGCAGCTCTAAAAAGTGATGTAAAACTTTTCTTAGCGGAATGATTTGTGCTTCTAAATTTTTAACAATCATTTGAGATTCACCTTGAGAAAAAACTGCATCGTTACCTGTGCCAACGATAAATGCCTCTGGTGATATCAACCATTCGCTACTACGAAAGTATTGATTTCTTTTATATTCCGTTGAGAATTCACTAAACGACTTTGTCAAAGTGTCAAGCATTCCATAGAAATCTGTATTCTGATCGTTTGCGAAGCTGCACTGTTCTTTTAGTACATTAATAGGTGATAATAACTGCATTGC
Organism: Trachelus stipa; assembly: GCA_036026315.1. Lineage (NCBI taxonomy): Eukaryota > Metazoa > Arthropoda > Insecta > Hymenoptera > Cephidae > Trachelus > Trachelus stipa. Next base: position 14,681 of record JAYRCB010000064.1, read on the forward strand.
ACTTTCAATAATATATTGAATGATACTCCGATTGATGGAAGGATTAGCATACAAAGATCCTACAAAAGTCAATGTAGTCTGGTTTACAATATCGCCGAATTGGTGAAGATCGATACGTGTATTCTCAATCGAAACATTCTCGATTTCTCGCGATACTTTATCATTCATACTGACATCGCACAAATGATTTTCTAAAGATGTCGAATCAATAGACAAAGAATCTTGAGAATGTTTTGTAATTAAATGTTTTTGATAGGCAGAGACACAACTATAGTTTCGAGTGCAGTGAGCTTGATTACAACGTAATACAGCGTAAGTTGCTGGATTGTGCTTTAATTTCAAGTGACCGATAATAAGCGGAATATTTCTTGACGTAAATTGACAAAGAGGGCAAGCAAAGTCCATGTTATTTTTTTTAATGAACAATTAGATAAACGGCGATTTGGGACAGTGTTTATGCACAATTGAGTGACGAAACGATTATTTGTATAATACGAAATCTTCAATGCACTATGTTCAATACGAAGTACGTTATCGTTATATGCAATATGATACGTAAAAATTAGGTACGAATACTCTTTGGCAAGTCCTGTTTCATCACAGTTTCATCAGATCATTATTTCTTAGTACCAGGTAATTTAGCCAACGGTAACCTCATCAAGTATTTCCATGATGTACGAAATTGTTTTATCCCACTGCGTCGTAAATCGATACAGAGCCAATTGTATTAGTAAGTATATGTGTTCACTCTCTGGTGGATACTGTACGTTGAAGATGTGGAAGCTTTTGAAGCAAACGTCGAGAGCTTTCAGCGGCGAATCAACCTTATACATAACGCGATCGGCAATCACGTAATACGCAGAGATTTCTTGGAGAGTTTGTCCGACAATCAGAATGTAGGGCTGGACAGTGAGACCGTGTTTCGCCATTTTATCGATTCTCTCCTGTCGCGCTTTTTGAATATCTCCTGGAACCTGCCACGAGTTCGTTACTTATAACAAAAAATTAAACATGATTTCTTAAATATTAAAAATTACAATTAAAACGGGATTCAATTGTTTGATGTACGTATTTTTTATTCATAGTTTTTATTTGTACTATATATTATCCTCAGCAAGAATGTCGTGGTTATATCCAATAAAAACTGAAAAATTTTCGATTATTTAAAAATCTTACTTTGACGTGGACGACGAGGCTTTCCTGACATTCAGTAATTGACGGCTTCCAGTGTTCCTTACTAGTTTTATTCTTAATTCGTCCTTTCGGTGGTACGAAAAATGGCAAGATTAGAATTTGAGCTACAATTCGGCAGTCTACAAGAACAAAAGTATACACGCGTAAAGTATAGATGAATCTTGGCTATTTCAAAAACAGTAATTTATGTGAGGGAGACTTTACGAAGTGACTGCAGTCACCTAGCATATTCTTTAACGGGCACGTGTTTTTTCCTCTTGGTACACTCACATTCTGTAGTGGTTTCATCGTCGCGACGTCCAATAACAACTTCGCGTTTGGATTCGTCACTTGCCGGAGAGCCTGAATTTTTGTGAAGAACTCGTTCCAGCGTACATAGATTTGGGCTTCTTCACTTTTGATCAACGTACGAAAATCGATGTCGATAAGAGTATATCCATTCGAAGACTCCAATACGCTCCAGCGGTTGATGAAATCTTGAACAGATATAGTAGAATTTTTCAACTCGTTGTTTCGATACTCAGTCGTTTTTTTCCAGTGCTTGACGACTTCATCCCACGGTTCTTTGTTGTGCTTTAGCCATTGCACACTCGACGAAACTTCTTCATCGACTACAATGCGTAAACAAATTACATAAAATAATTTTGCGGGGAAAAGCTGTGACCTACGAGTATGGGAAACGTTTCTGATATCATTTTACCTTCTATAGCTTTTGGTGGAGTCGAGCATTTTTTCTTTTTGTACCCCACTACTGCACGATACTCTTTAAGCTTATTTCGAAACTTGTTTACCAGGCCTCCACGTGCCGTCTCTGATTTGTTAAATGGCGATAAGTGCTTCGGAATCGGTGCAATGTAATAACTCGATTTGCGTTCTCGAGGAAACAGTTTCACAATCTCGTTGCTCAAATGATCGAAATCTGCATTCCGCATAACACTGGAACGACGTCAATAATTTAGACCTTTATATATATGTACGGCATCCCACCTGAGTTCGGCCATGTAAAAAAAAAATTCATTCCATAAAAAAACGGCAGTTTTTTAAAGTTCGTTACGGTGAACCGTTCCCGATACATCACTATTAGAATTGCACATACAAATATTCGATACAAAATATAATACAAGAATGAAAAACGTTGTTTTTAGAAATTGTTTTTTAAAAACCTTTTTTTTGTGGCTAATCTCACGTAGAATGTCTCATAAGTAATACGATAAAATAAGACTGCCTCAGGGATTCCACGTACCAATTCTCATCTGCAATGATGTCAGACACTAATAAATCTATTACCGTACGTCGAACGCGGCGTGAAAAACGTTTCTGCGTGTTCTTGTACTTGTTTAAGATTAGTTTTCCAGCACCGTGTTTTTGTAGTACACCCTTAACCCACAGAGTATTTTCCTCTTTCAAGCGTTTGTTGAATTCACGATCTCCCATAAACGATTCACGTTTAGCATCCTTTCGAAGCTTGCAACAGGCATCAGGATCGTTCTCATCTTGATCCTTTTCGATTACTTTTTGTTGTGACGCAGAATCAGAATCTGATACACTACTTTCTGCAGAACTCTCATTTTTTAAAGATGGATCGTCTTCGTCTCTTGGTAATTTATGCGACGCTGATTTTTGTGATACGCTGCTTGCTGATACCACTTCTAGATTTTTCGGATAGTGTACGTTACTCTCGGAAGTGCCATTGGATGAAGTTGGGATAAAATTCAGCGGCTAAAAACAATATATTAAGCAAATATTTGTGTATTGGAAGTTTATATTATTATAATAATTGGGATAATAATTATGGAATGTCCACGCATTCAGTGCGTTCATCGATGGTGAACAAAATGCGACATACCTCTATCGTTTTCTCATATACACGTTTCCATTTATCGATAAATTTTCTTCGAGTCCCTATTTCGGGAATTAGTGCATTAATATCTTCGACTGTTAGATGGCCAAATACCGATGCATCGATATTGTTATCTGAAAAAATAATTCAACGTATAAAGATAAGGATGCTTCATGTACATTCGACGCGACAACTGAGTTTCGTACAGAATTTTCAGTGTTTCGTAATGGGATAAAAATATGAAAAAATTAATAACATAGAAAATGCTCAGAACCTTGATTTTTAGTAAAAATGTCGAAAAGTCATTAAGAAATTGATTAAATTAAAAAATAGAGTTTAAAAAATCATCAGAAAACTTTTTTTTCATTGTATATGAAATTATTTCGTTCATTTTTCCGAATACGTATGATTTTTCTCAGAATTTACTCTTTCAGAATTACCGTTTAAAAAATGTTTAATCTTTTTTTCTTGTTTTTGTTTTCTTTTAACAAACTGAAAAAAACGTTTTAAATGTACAAACAAAAAAAGCTTATCCATGGCCGTATGGTCGAACCCCCTATAGAGTGGAGACCGGAGCCAGCCCCAAGGATATATGTAACTAACTAACTAACAAGCAAAACTGTTCGATAAATAGACGTCGTGCAGGTACTGTTCATACTCATCAAATTCACTAAACAAGTATCAAGACAATAAAAATGTAGGAAAAATGGACGCAGTACCATAAAGTCGTACTGCGTAGTCTCTGCACAACAAAGTAATACCCTACACGACAGAAACGCAACTCACTTCAGTAGATACAAGCCACTCCTGGCCGTCACAACAAACCCCCACCACTCTCCCTATGAGTCATGGCGCGCACAGCGCTC
>JAYRCB010000065.1:0-54923 GCA_036026315.1 Trachelus stipa
CTAAATATTCTTGGCCAGAATTTCCGATTTCTAAGTGTTAATATTTTACTTTATTGATTGAATTAATTATTTTAATGTTCCGAACACCTAATTTATTAATATTTCAATTTGAACGTAATGTATTTTCGATATTCTACAAATTCAATTCAATTTTTATCTACTCCGTATATTCTACGAGATTTTCATTTAGCCTCAATTTTATATTTTGAATAAATTTTAAAAGTAAATCAAGATCTAATAATATTTAATAAAAATTGAAGTGCTACACGGGTGTCAAGGTGGCACCCCACTTTCTTAAAAATGTTTCAACAATAGACTTTTCCAATAGATCTTGAGAATTTCTATAGTTCCCGGTCTCGTTCTAAGGATTGCTTTGGGGACCAGCGGTGGTGTAGCGGAGAACCTCTGCCCGCCAAGCTATACATTCGTGTTCACTTTTAGCTCGGCTACGACGGGATTCGCATTGTCGATGAAGGCTTTGATCACAAAATCCTACTTCCACACTCGCCGCTATGATTTAGCGTCATGATTTTGGTATCGCCTAAGACCGAAGCATTGTGCATATCCCCACTCATCTCTGTCTCCGCTATCACTTTCTCCTATAACCTCAACCCTTGATTCCTTCCTAGAAACGTTTACCACTGATATATTTTTTAAAAACCCCGTCGTAAATCGTCAGAGTGAATCCTTCATTTGTATAATGACTACGTATATTGTGATAATTGAGATTTAACGATTATCCGTATTGATAAATGTGAATCGATCCCGCAGGGAATAATCATGTATGTCGTTAAGATAATTGAGACCAAATCGGTTCAGTTAATAATCCAGGATAAACAGACTAATAGAACGATAAACCGGAAAATTGTAGAACGGAAAAACACTGTCGTATAAAAATATTGTTAATATCATTACGAATCCATATGTTAATAAACACGATCGTAATTTGAGTGCAGGACAAGTTTCGATGCGTAAGAATAATTTTGAATCCACTTTTTTAAAATTAATTAATTTTATCAATACTCCGTAGTAAAGATTTGTTACGTACGTATGTAATCAGTGACCATAATACTGCAAAGATAAATAGATAGCCAATCCTACTGTGTATCCTATACGAGGAATCGTAATTAGACCGACTATTGGTTTGATTGGCCAGTAGATGAAAGCACAGAAGCCCCCACAACGGAAGGAAATCCTTGTTTGAATAATGCTAATTTGAAAAACCACTTACACGATTCCAAGTAAAACGGCTGGTCGATGTTTTAGCCACGTTTGGATACCTTTAGGCTGATTTACATTGCAGCACGTACTGCCGGTAAAGAAACTCAAGGAGAAGTTCGTATCTCCACTTGTATCATCGTACTATTATAATTTTATGATTTTCAATTATCCTTCCTTCCTTCCTTCCTTTACTCTGTCGGTATTGGCTAGACACTTTTAAAAAAGCATTGAATAAATTTACGTTGACAGAGACCGTTTATCAAAGCACGTAATAATTCATAAAAGTCCTCGAGCGCTAGATAAAATAAAAACAATAAAATCAACTGCCTTGTTACATTCGTTGAATTACAAAACATGGAGGACAGGTGAACTGAAATATTTTTAATAATTGACAATTAGTCATCACTATGACGAATAAATTCTCACGACCTTCTGTTAATTAAATATTTCACTTAACAATAATTTGAATATCGCATTATATAATACACCAAGTAACTCGAGTACCTCAGAAAGTATTGTTTTGACAGAAAATTATTAAAATTACTCAAATTCCTCTCTTAATGATCCCAATTCCTACAGTGCATCATGGTAATATAATTAACATCAAAATATAACCTCAAACAAACGATACACTTTCCTTATATTTCTCTTTCGAATATGCGACTTTATACATAGACTAAGTACAGTATATATCAATAGACTTAAAGTAAATTTGATCCCATCTTTATTGTTCCTCTCAGTTCCTCCAAAGACTTGCTCGAATCAATAAGTTTGTTATGCGTAACTCGTGTCGAGAATTCAGCAGAAGGAGTCGAGCGTAACAAAATGGAAGCCCAGCGGCAATGTGATGTCGTGGGGTAAAAAAGTTTCGAGGATTACGATATTTTCTACTTGAGAAACTTTCTTTTTTGTGCTTCAGCACAAGAGAAAGGTTAAAATATAAAGAGGGGCACAAGACGTCAGAGGGATGGACTGAGAAACACGGCTAATGTCAAATGACAAACTTACCGAGCCCGTCCATCGTCCTGAACCATAACTCCGCGAAGGACGGAAGTTTCACGTGCGTTGAACTGCCTTGAGAGACGAGAAATGAGAATGAGAAAAAAAAGAGTTAAACACATTCGCCAATGACAAAGACGTAGCAGGGAACGTCGCTGAGAGGAGTGAAATTAATTTTGAAAAAAAAAACCAAAGAGATGTTAAATACAGATTCGCCAAAAAGACCAATGAGTAAGTACATTAAGGAACATCCTAAGATATGTCTTTCGCATAAAGATCTGACGCTTCTACGACTCGTTTAATGTAACCGGCATAATCGGTTCTCTCTTTTAATTAATTACTGTCACCCAATGTCTTTTCAAAAATTCGAATACTAAGAATTTACAGAATTTTTGTATTCTTCAATAACGATTACAGTCCTACGACCTTTATGTGTAATCCAGGCGTGGTTTGTCTTCTATTATTTTTCACTAGAAAATAGAAACCGGACTTAATGGCTATGACAGGAGGTTCCCACGGTATCAGCTACTAAGTCATAGTTATTGGTAGACGAATTGGAACCATACTATTCCCATGTATACTATACTACTATTCCCACGCATACAAGTACATAAACATAGCTCGAACTTGTACAGTGTTAACGTTATTACGTAGCCGCCTATACTCCTGGAAAGGTGCGGAGTTTGGATACTGAACGGAGCACGTAAAGAGATAATGAACGCATTAGGAGAGCGTGTTGTTACCCAAGCGTCATTAAAGCAGGCCCGGAGGTAATGTATTAAAAGGGATCTCCTGGTAACTAGATCCTACATTAAGCATCCTAGCCAGTCGCAAAAGAAGGGCGATATTTTCATTTGCCAAGTTACCGACTCACTCTGTTAGTATGATATGACGGGCGCATGCATTTTCAAGTGGAGGACAAAAGACTTTTGAAACTCCATGAAGAAAAAAGAGTCTCTCGCGCGTGATTTCCCCTGTGAAAATGACTTTGAAAGTTGTCTGAAAGAAAAAAGATACAGCTATAAATATCCATTATTATTACACGTGTCCAACTCTGTCTAGATCATTGGCGAAATTTGGAAATTGATTTAATGATCGTTCCTTACCTTCCGGTCCATTCAGACGAGTAATGATTGCTGAATCTTAATAAAGTATGGATGATGATGTGCATTTTCGAAGAAGACCCAGGTGGATTCTAAGGAAAGTGATTATTATAATTAGTACATGATGGACCTGGTAAATGATTGTTATCGAATGATTTTTTCTTTATATACTTTTTTATATAAATATATTTTAATATATTGATATTGCTGTTATGCGATTTGTCATTTTCATCATAAAATACCTTGTTAATAAGCATCAGGGTCAGGACAGTTGTGAAACGAAGGATGACCGAGATAACCTGCTCCTCTCCAGACGCTCTCCGGTAACTCTGCATCTTCATCTCTGGCTTTCACGGTAGCAGTTAGATCTCCAGGTGCCGACTGGTTCGACCGGATGAGAATCGCGACCCCGAAACACAAAGTTGGGTTCGTAAATCCTCAGCTTACCGACCCTGACGAAATTACAAGACAGATCCGCGTTAAGTCTTCCTTCTCCTTCCTTGGATTCATATTCAAGCAGCATCAATACAATTAAACCTGGACAGGATTACTTAATTTAGAGAATCTTTTCATATTTAATTACATTGAAATTATTTATGACATGCATTTCTAGCTTTTTTTGCAAGATTATAAATGATTTTACCGATAATACATTTTTACCTAATTATTTCTTAGTCGGACTTCCTGCCTTTTGCACGTGTCAATCGTTTATATTACGACAGCATGGAAATCTTTTCGTAATCCAGACTCTCTCCGTTAGTGGTTGATGAAATCTCTAAAAAAAAATATTAAAGAGGACAACAAATTTAACACCGCAGATTCTCCCAGGCCGTAATGTATAGTCATTTAAGAATTAAACGATTCATTCCGTATGATATCATATCAAGTTGTCTATTTTCGGCGCTTGCTAAATCCAGGTGCTACGATGTCAAAGTATCATATGTATAGAGCGTGAATTAATTTCTACGCTACAACCGAATTCATGGAGACAGTGAATTTTATAATGAACATAAATTAACTATGTTATTAGTCAGCCGTGAGATGTCGATCCGCTTCTTATTACTTAGCCAAAATTTGGACAAGTCAAATCTTCTAGGTGATATCATACGTATTGATAGATCGACGAGAAATATCAGTGGAGTATAACGAAACAAAAATAATCAAATTTACTATATTCGTCTGCTGAGTATTTAATAGGACTGCAGCGACTGGTTGAGTTTTCATATCATTTGAATTTTAACACTTGGCAAGACTATGGATTGTTTTTGAATCATTGATCGATCACTAATTCCTGCTGGACTGATATTTACTTTTCTGTAGACTTTCATAAACTAGTGGCTATGGATAAAATTTTTTTTCTTTATACAATTTTAATCCTACAAGCTTTGATTTTTCGTATTTAATACACAATACACAATAATGGTAGAACATTTTATTTATCCCTAATATATCAACTGTGCTTAATGACCTGTCGCAGTGTACTGTACATAATGGGAACTCGGTTTACCATTACAAAAAAGAATACCTGATACAACAATGAACCTGTGATTGGAATTTCATTAACGTAGTTCACTACAAACTAACAGGATATAGCCCCGACTCACGATATCATTTCAACCTGAAGCTTTCATTTGGGTATTGAAGCTGTTAACAATAACGTGAAGTAATCGAATAATAAAATCTCGACGGATCGATAAACGTGTACAGGAATTCTCTTAAATTATTCAACGTAAAAAAAGGGGGAAATAACGATAAATGATCATTAGGGAAAATTGCAAAAATTTCGAAATCTGTCAGTGTCAGTACATCTGAATATTCAAAAGGTAATAGGGTGTCAGGCGCACCCATGGACCCCCTCGATTCACAGGTTTTTGAATATGAACCAAAATGAACTTTCTACTCGTTACGAGTTCCCACTGTATCTTCTGACTCTCATTAATAAAGAGACTCTCGATCTATCTTCAGCCTAATCAAATATCTATATATATCCACCACGTGTAAATAAAATCTACGAATAAAATATTAGTCAATTATAAATTGGCTAAGAATCATAACTAAAACAATGATCCTGTTAGGCAAGCAAGTTTCAAAAATTATGCCTAATTTATTCGGACCATCTCGTCGGTGACATTATAAAGTGTATTTTATATATATATACACATACACACATATAAACATATCTAACTCATGTGTACGTATAGGGCGTTTGATTCTGAGCGCGCCTTTGAAAAGGTGAGGGGGCCGTTCAGTAAACGAGGCCCATTCATAAATTCCACTTCCGACACCGCCACTCCCAGTGGTTCTCACGTTCCTCATACATACAAAGAAGAATTGGGGAGAAGTATAAAAGCGATGAGAAGAAATAAAACAGAAAAAAAAAGAAAAAGAGGACCACGCGTAATGGTGGCTAGAGACCATTGAAAAATGTTCCATGATCGGTGACCGAGAAACGAAGCCATTGAACGAGCTTATTGGGATGCTCTTCAGGATCCTGAGTAATATCTATCGGTACCGTTCAATAACTTCACCGCCTGTGCGCTTTTTCTGCACCGGACAAGATGGCCGCCCAACGACCATGTCCTACTTAACGAGTTACAGAAGATAAATTCGAAAATTGCCAAAGACCCAATCATCAATCGACTATAGTCTTTCGTGAAGACCAGTGGATATACATAAAATTCAGTGTCCAATAGCGTATTACTTAACCTGATCCAACCTTAGCCTGTCTACCTAGTACATTATGCATGGCAAACAAAATTATAATATTATATTAAATGGCGCGATAGCTCGTTATAACTTTTATATAAAGAAAATCATCTTTTTGTCGATTAACCTCAATGTGACAATTTACCACTGGGCTCTCATTTTGCCTGTCGCCACTACTGTTGGCAATAATATTGACTAGAGATCCTGTTGATTTTTTGTGACACTGGTAATTATCGATGTTACTTCTTGCTGGATTGTATTAAAATCTCCTCTTCACTTTTTGTATGTCTGTCCTCTTATCTTGTACCACAACAGCCAGTTCCCACATTTTACGCCCATCAGCACTGTCAAAAGCAAAACAATTTTCGCTTCTGAATTTCACGGAAACAAGTTTTAAATTTCCATAAATTAAATGATCTTATAAGTTTACCTGCCTCCGTCTTCTCGTGTCCTCACTTATTCGCCACGCTCTCTGAGGTCTCGCAGAACTTTCGCAGCTTCCATTCTTTATTTGTCTCTTATCCTTGCACTGCTTGACACAACGAAGGCAAGTGAGGTCGACTGTCCGTTGCTGAATTAGACTGCTGGGATTCATCGTTCCATCTAAGGAACAAGATTCAAAATTAGATCCGAATGAGGTTCCAGCGATTGAACGGTAATACACTTTCGGGGTATTGATCGGGACTGAAATGTCAGCTGGATATTATGAATATACTCCAGATATAAAATTCAGCTGATAGTCCAGTACATGGAGACTGATGGATAAATCGCAAACAAAAATACTAATGAAAAACATTACCAAGTTGGAATGCAAAAATTTTGTGATTGAAAAATTATATAATTCGTCGAAACTGCCGATTCTAACTCAGTTGCATATTTAAAAAGAAATATTACAAAATTTCAATTAACTGTAACGTAGAAACACAAGTTTGGCCAACTATGTCAAATAGTATCATAGGTTAATTTTAAGATATCTCGATATGAAAGTCTCATACGAAACTGTCCTCGCGCATAAAATATTGCTTAATATCGTCGAACGTGCCTGTTTCCGCAAATTTACAATGCAAACACGATGATTGCGAAATACGCTCCCGCGGTTAGTATGCGAATACTACGCCGGTAGCAGGAGACCAATGAATGGACGATTCGAAGATCCATGAGTGAGTGTATTAATCTTGGTGAGCAAACGCTGAATGGATTGGCAACTTTTGTATTTTATGATTGCTCACCGCAGTCAGCATCTGGTTGGCGAATTTACCAGACCGTTAGTCTCCATCGTCCCGATCCCCCAGAGAACTGCTAAACTTTTTTAGCCCGTCGGCCTTAAAATGTACTTTTCATTCGAGCGTTTAACTCCAGGCTGAGCTTGGGATCCCTCCCCGCTTACCACCGTTCCCCCTGCCCATGTTAAACCACATTTACATTAACATGTATTTTCTGAATATTTTTTAAACTTTCTTCCTAACGAAGACCTCGTCATGCCGTCGAAATTATTGACGTTAGTTACGAAACTTTAATCATGTTACATAAAGCTGTAAAATAAACATTTTTTAATTGAGCTCATATACGACACTCAGTATGAATTTTTTAATTATAATTTAATGTTAATATATATTCAAGAAATTTAATTACTCGACTAATATTCCTTTATAACAAGAAATTGTATTTACTTGGGTATTTTAAATTTTTTTGTATATACAGCAATTTAGTAAAAACCCAGTAAAAATGCTTAGCAGGTGTGTATCACGCATCGCTGTGTATATAGCATGGATCTTGTCTGGTAGAAAAAAAAATAAATTTTCCAGCTATCAAACAATAATTGATAAGGATTTGGTACCTGGAACATATGACCTAATGATGTGGGTTTTTCTTTCTTTCTTTGTTAAATTAAGTTGATGATTAATCATTGCCGCTAGTCAGCCAGACAATGAACTAGACAATGGGTGAGTAGAGCTAATGACACACAATTCAAAGATCAAGCGCAAAAATGTAACCTGAAAACGAAACAAGGTTAGATCATTATCGACCTACGCTCGTTTCATTGATCTTTGACGATCATGCCTAATAACCTCTAATGGGTACGCATCGTGATAAATCTAAAAAGATATGCGATCATTAGTAATCGTTTAAATTTTTGAATCAATTTCTCAGTTACAATATTCAAATTAGTTCAATAGATTAATCGTATGCATACGATTCAATCGATACCAATAATTCATTTTAGATAAGGATCTCCAGCTTCTGATTCGAAGTTCTAGAACGTGCAAGGAACTTTGGCAGATTCCGTCCAGAGGACTGATCTTGCTCAACGATAAAATCAATTGAAAAAACTGATTACTAACAATGAAAATTGCATCTAGGATAGATTTTGTAGTTTAAGCTTATGCAAGTACCTCTTGTAAATACATATAACCTAACCTAACGACGCATGACAGTTAGAAAAATTACACTGATAATTATCAAGACCCAGGGCACTCGGTTAATATCTTTATAATGTGTTTGGATAAATCGAAAGTCGCGACCGGATGATATAAAGGAATGTCTACGAGGAGTAGACTAAGCGTCGCCAGGATATTTGATCAGTCTAGAGATAATTACGATTTATATATATACAAACACAGACTGACCTGCTAACTTTCAATTTCCATACAAAACGTAATGGCAGTGCATACTAATTTCCCATTGATACACGTGCATATGCACATATGACAGTTGCGACATCATGTGCTCATAAGACATAAAAGAAGCATGCAGATATCCATTCGATTCTGGAATAAGAAGAGTTTAAGGTGCGCCCGGTGAATTCACTTTGGAGATGCGATCGCTTGTACTTTCACTGACAGTGAGAACTGGTATGACCTCGACTGCGTGCGCCCTCCACGTGATACCGATACAAATAATCGTTCCACGCCCGCGGCGACATAAATGATTTCTAGAGACGGTGCCTTAAGTTTCTGCAGGTGCTGCAAACCTCGAATCCTAACCCTGACGAGCGACCGCGCGGCGGTTCCTGCTCGGGTGGGCATAACCTCGTCTGCTCGAGACAGCCTATGCGCATGCGCAAGTGCCGCCCGTTGAATATGATATTCGCGCAACGGATTTGAAACGAAGAAGCGCAAGAAGAATAAAATAAATTATTTTTCTTAAACATATATTTCGGCTATTCCTTGCCGTAGGTGGATACTTATCTGCCAGTGTCTGCTGGACTCGACGCTATAAATAAATCGTGACCATGTCAAAGTTCAGATATTTATTTTCGGAATGATCCAGATGTGGAAGTCGGGAACAAATCAATATGGTTACAACGTACTCTCTCTTACTGAAAATAACATTGCGGCTTCAATTCAATTACCTGGTCATCGATTACTTAATGATAAATAATAATTTATTCGACTGTGGCACGTAATTCGTTAAACTACTGCGACGCGTTACAAATTAATCATCCAAATCCGCCAAATGGCATTTAAATCCGAGCTCGTCTGATAATAGAACGTTGACCTGGCTTTTGGGGAGCATTTATATTTTACACTCGAAAAGTTCCATTGTACTGTTTTGCGTATAGACTGTTAAAAATGTTAGTCCTTTTTAACTGTAACAGCACTTTCAACTGAATCGTAGTTATTTAATTAGTACAAAGTATCCTGACACTTCTGGGCTAACTAGACAAATAAATACAAAATCGATTAATCGAAACTGTTCGTTGTAAATGATTTTTTGACTTTTCAAAGAGCCGAAAAATCATATTTTTACAATTTCATTTTCATCAATAGGATCTTCAAGCTGATCCTGTTTAATCTGAACGGAGCTGATTAAGACGCCTACAGTAATCAGCCCTGATAATGGCCCTGACTGGTCTAAAGGATTACGCACGTGCATGCGCACACAGTTATGCGTACGTTACTCATTGTCAGACTGAGGCTTAAGTTCTCCACTTTGAAATTTGGGCGACACATCGAGTGGCACGTATCCTTGAGACGTCACGATACGATCCATCGTACATTCGACGTCCCTCCTCCTCCCTGCCCAACGATAATCTTATATCCTTCATTAATAACGTCTCAAATATAAATCGATCGACGAACATGCATAAATTGAAGTTTGATCTTGCCAACAATTTATTGATAAATAATCCATTGGTTCTCCCAAAAAAATGGAACCTCTTTGCAATTTTATCATTTAAAAAAATTAACGAGAATTAATTTTCGTAGAAAAAAAACCATTTAGTATATTTAAAAGTTATGAAAAAGGCTAATTTATATATTTTTATGCAAAATCCTAATCAGACGAGCGATGCTTTAAATGGGCGAGATTTTTTGTTAAAAAAGTTTTTTTCGAATATACACCGTGACAATAAATAATGAAACTATTATATGTTAAACGATACGATTATTATATGTAGATTATTCCCTGTGCGATGTCGTTATAAATATTGTCTTATAAAATGTCACCATTTTTATACGACAGATATATAATTACACAGAAAGGAAATCGTAAAATATCAATATTTGTGTATAAAATATATAGATATAATTCATTTTTTCTTTCCACAATTTTGTTTTTAATTTATCTGAATTTCATGTAAATTTTTTAAAAGAAATTTACAGGTGCTGCATTTTTTTTACGAATATACATTTAAAGGTGATAAAATCGATGGAATTAATTGGATCAAGATACTCATTGGGAGTCTATATTAATTCTTAATCCCAATCATAATCCAAGCTTCTGAGAAGTCAGCTCGATTAATATGACGTCGAAAACCGGTTCACCGTTAAACAGCTGATACTTGCGTGATCGCCACAAGTGTAATACTCTACCTTGCACAATGAGCATACGGAGACAAAAGTAAAAATGTAATGAAAAAATAAAATTTTCGATTACTGATACTTCCTGATAAGAATATTAAAGGTATGACGTCGATGCTTGAAAACTTTGCATATATCCTTATGTATCTGCGGCCATTTTGTTTTTCCTTGACATGTGTTGAAATCTAGCAAGAAAAAATTTGCCGTTCCTTGCTGCATAATGCAAGAAATTAATTTGATGCATCCTAACCTATCCTTACGTGTTGGCATACGTCCTAGGCTTCAGACGATGATCGTTTTCATAATTACTTTTTCCATAAATTAGAAATCTATCCGTTTTCAATATTAAAAAAATATACCGTTCGACCGAGTAAACATGGATAATGTATCAGACGATTGCATTGAGAATAAAATTATGTAATTTTTTTCTATCATTTTTTCCCATCCGAAACAAGTTGCAAAGATTTATATGCATTCGACGAAAAAGCCACTTTAATAATACAATAATAGAATCATCTTACTGGATAAACTAAACGACCGTAAACAAAATAGAAGCGAGACCAGTTTACCAATTTTTTTGTCATTCCCTCGAATATGATAGATTTTCTTGTTCGAAGGATTAATTAAATGTCAGCCAATAATTATTTTTTATTATACAAAAAAAAGTCGTAGCTTGATAATAAATATAAGGAAATAGTCAGACAGGAGGCCATTAAAATGATTTTTATTTCAGTGCGCAATAAGCAATCCGAGTAGTCAATAAAACATCAATTAAAACAGGGGAAATGATTATCATCCAATTAAATTTAATAATCAAATTTAAATTAGTCTCTTGGCAGAGAAGAATACGAAATCATCGTCCGAGGTTTTCGACTGACCACCAACGCGTAAAGGGCATTCCATAAGCCTGCGACAAATGCAGATTGAATTAAACACTCAGAAGGCAGCATCGATTAAAAAATATTTTACCAAAATGTCAAATAATAGTCGTGCCAGGTTGCTTTACGAATTTTAATAATTAGCTGGAACCGGTAAAATGGATACGTTCACTTTTCAAAGTGGATTTACTCTGCTAAATAACATTTCTATATATACCTATATATATATATGAAAACTGCAGAAGTCTCCATAGGTAAAAATCGTTATAGACATTAAAGACTGAATTAACATATGTAAACTCGTCAGTAAATCGACAATTGATACGTGTGTTCGAACTGGGCATCTCAGAAACGTCCAGCAATTTGTAAATATGCTCGGCATGCTCATACCCAAATACAAGCACGATACAACGTATACAGTGCACTGTAAAGAAATAGCGGGAAAATTCAAATTTCAAAGTCATTACTGAGCATTTACTATACATACGCGCGACCAAGTTGCTCCGTTGGCAATTTTTCTCAGGAATCGTCGACCCTTTAAATTAAACAAGTAAATTTGCTTCCAAAGTATCTCATAGTCCAAGAGACTACTGGAACCCAAAGCGACAGAGTCGTCTTATTAATATTGACAGCAAGAGCAGATGACGCCTGCCAACAACATTAACTTTAGTCCTGGTTCTGCCTTCGCCTCTAGAGCTACCTTCGCGTCTTTGTCTAGTTAATGAATATTAAATTTAGACGCTCGAGGGTCGTACCTCAACATCTGATTAATCAGCTCTCCTTACCAACAAGGCTATGCAATTACTTAGCATCAAATAATTAAGCGCCATCTGTTACGAAGCAAAGGGTCTGCGAAAAGTTCGGGCGCTCTCGCATGGTAACTACTAACAACCTAACCAAAAACTTTGACAGAGTGCCTTGAGTGGATAGCAGTGATATATCAATAATTACCTGCTGCGCCTTTCCAAATACGTCTTCATCGCACAGCGATTGACTCTACCAGGATACATTCAAAAAATTAGGATCAATTGGTAGCAGAGCAACAGACACAAGTTAAAACGTAACGACGGCAAACGAAAAACTGAAACACACGTAACTGGCAGGAGCCTTAAAACGTGTTCTAAAACATAGAAGAATCTGAAGCAGAATCTATGGGTATATTTCTTATTGGATTATCCACGGAGATAAATACCTGGAAATCCATCCCCAAATCAATTAAAGGTAAATACTTTGCTCAATCTAGAAACTGGATCACTTGACGATTTTGAAGGTTTTCTTATCCACTTATTTTCCCTCAACCTAATCGTTTTTCGAGCTAACGACAGTACCTTTTGTATACATGTCCTCGGGCTGAAAATTACTAACTCTCAATTTTACTTTGAATCCTTACCCAACGATTCGTAACTGTACATAATCTAAAAGTCAATTTGGTGATGGGGAATTAAATCGCCCAAGATCGTGGAAAGGCACGCGTGCGGCTTTTGATCAGCCGTCACAGACACACGTGTTTGTCCTACATGAATCACGGATCTGTTCTCCTCTCTCCTATGGTGAGTTTTGACTATCTCCTTTCTGCCAGGCTCTATCTCTATCTGTTCCCTTCTCTCTCAGCGAGTTCACTCTGTCCAGTCCTCTCTCTCTCTCTCTCTCTCTCTTTCTCACAGACTTTTGACACTCTTCGATCTGTCGGAAGTGCCGGTCGTGTCTGTCGAACAAGAAATGGCGGATCTTCAAAGGCATTCACTAGGAACATCAGCAGCTACTCAACCTCCACAATGCCATCATGGTCATCGACAGTGAGACCAATGCTACCAGTTGTGATACCAACAGTGCTGCCTCCCCTGTCAACAGCACCCTGTGACTTCTACTCCCTCCATAACACCATTACACACACCCACCAGTAATCACCTTGACATCTACACGTCAACGTGTGTTTCATAGTGAATATAAAACCATGGGAGATGCTTGGCCGACTATTAGTTTGCCTCCACCTGAGGATCGGCTCCCGCACTTTTCCTTTGGATTCGCGAATCATCTTTTAAGTGGACTTTCGGCTTGAGAAATCGAATATACTTTATCGATTTCATTCAAAATCTTTATCTCGTCGGACGACACGTGTATGGCCTTTTTTTGATTTATCGCCGATTTTATATATTTTTGGACATTAAGAAAAAAATTGTCAAAATGATTTCATTTCGCGTTCTCGTTCAAGAATTAAGCTTTTTAGCGATTATTGGCGTATTTTCGTTTGTCGATGGATCAGCTTCCTGTGCTGGAAAGACAATGCTGCGTGAGTATTTTTTTAATCTTTTTTTTTTATTTATTGCGTTACTTTGTGGACTTACGTGTGAGAGAGAGGTCCTTGTGGGATTTTGCCCTTAACGAAAGTGATGAATTACATGGAAATTGTAATTTGTTGCAGGTTTGCTTATATTAATAAAAAACCATATCGATTTGCCTATAACGCATATTATTATTATACGCGCACTTATGTTGCTGTGAAAATAAAATTTCAGTCGCGATATTCTCATATTTATAGTAAAAAATTTCGTCCGATCAATTGAACATCTGAGTAGATTATAGGCGAACGAAAATATTTGCAATGTAATTGTAGAAAGAGTATGAAGAGAAATTTATGTAGATTTTACATTAATAATATGCATTTAGATTTTTCATGATCGACACCATCAGTTAATTTTTAATCAACAATTAATAAAATCGTAATTTATTCTTATCCAAGATATCAGTGGAATACTGTATATACTTATCTACGTATATAACCATCATTCCATCAAGCAATGTGATACTAACGATCACTTAAAAAAAAGCACGCGACTTCGTATATAGACATATAGTTATATCAATAGTGACCACGTGCACATTAGAAAACACGTGCAACGCCAGAAAAAAAAAGTAAACGAGCGTACTTAACCAATGATTCATAAATTCTGCAGTTTGGATGCCAAACGATATTATATTTTTGGCACTGACAGTCATTTGCATAAAATGGAAATATCATAAATTCGCGTAGAAACGAGCATTCTCGAAAAGAGAAAAAAAAAGTTAAAAAAAATAAGTATTCAAACACATCACTTCCAAACTTAGTGAATTTCTCCATTTTTCGACTTGAAGCGATTATTATCTGTTATAAACCAAAGTAGCCGCGATCCTCAAACTTCCGAAGCGACGACTGCGCACTACTCCATTATGAGTAGCTAATGACGAAAACCGTCAAAACTTTTCTGTACCGGAAATGAGATGGGCTTGGCATGTGATTTCCGGTGTTGTCACCATTTAACTAATTCAATCGTATATCTAATACACGATACTGTTCAAATTTCGCGGTGAAAAGGAAGCACGCCGATACATTAAGGAATCGACTGAAAGAATCTCGCATTTATGCGAGATAATGTTATATGTTATAACAGCGATTCTGTATTTAGCATAAATTTTTATGTCATTTTAAGGTTAAAAAAAATCACTCAAAATATCTCGCATATCTCATCAAGCGATGCTAGTCGCGCGACTCGTCGTTGCATAAGAACCGTTAAACCAGCTTATGCTTTTGATTTACGGAAGAGTCGTCAGTTGTGAAAAAAAAATATTCTCAACAGCCAATCGGATCTTCGTATCGATAAATAAAATATGCGGCGCGTGCCATTGACGAGTTTTAAAAAACTTGACTATCCTCAATTTCAAGGTGGATTTCATAATTATGTACGATCCTTAACCACTAGCTTATTCGACACCCACGAATCGAGCCGAATACCTATTTTCGGCTAGTGATCTTAACGGTTGACAATGATCGATTTAACTATGAGATATTTGCGTTTCGTATATATCGTGATTCCCGGAAATCAACAGAAATGGATAATTCGCGTTTGAATTTTGGAAGATCTGCTTGTGCGTTTTCGACCCGAAATGGTCGAATTATTCAACGCTTGTGTCCGCAATCGGATCAACCGTAACTACAGGCTTTAATCGGATCCATTGTACCGTTACGGTTAGCTATACTGTCTGTATGTATAGATATATACAGTAACTGTGCTTAGGAATAACTTTGGTAGGTGGAAAAAAATAATTTTATTGAAAATTCTTTTTTATTTAATCCAGGTGCCGGAGGTATGTCTTGCCAAGACAAACAGACTATTCTCGATGAACATAATCGCCTGAGACAATTGGTAGCACTGGGAAGAATTAATGGACAGCCTGGAGCTGCCAATATGATGGAAATGGTAATTTATATGTATTGACTATCATGATAAAAAATTTCACTTTATATTTATACGTGAAATTGGTTCTGTCGATTTAGAGTTATCAAATGGCTCTTTTTATTTAAAAAATTTATACTGATAATAGGCCCGATGAAGTGACTGATGATTTTTTTTTTTAAGGTATGGGATGACGAATTGGCTGCTGCTGCACAGAAATGGGCTGATCGCTGTGGCGAATCCCATGACACTTCAAGAAATGTCCGTAAGTATATGTCGAACCAGGGAAAGTAATGGTGCAGTTAGTGGAGACTCGTTTGAAATAATTTCTATAAAAAATCACAGTTAGCCGGTGAGGAGTCTGGTTAAATTAAAATGCCAAAAAATCTGAAAATGTAAAGGAGACTGGGTATTAAATTTATTTTAGGTGATATTTTTAATTTTTAATAAAAAAAAAGAAAAAAAAGTGAATTTATATTTAAATAAGCATAGACAGTCGTACCTGATTTTTATAATTCTTATATTATAACCCGTTTTGACTTAACTGACCTTTTTCGTGTTTAATCATTGAAATATATTTCGCGTTAACTTCTTAACCGCAGCTCATCAACTACACGATGATCAATTGATACTTGGAGTTTCGATTACACGATAATTGTAGAGGATGAAACGCAGCATCGTCTAACAATGCGTCCCTGGTTATTTCGAAGTAAAATACAAATTAGACAAGAGTTATAATTAAGGCTTTGAAGCTGAGTTATAATTTTTCCATTAAGAAATCCTAGTGACCAACCCATATTGTAATTTTCCAAAAAATAATATATTTCGTTTTGGTGTCCTGGGGAAAAATACGAAGCTTATATAAATTGCCTTAATTGCAGGAAAATAAACGTTTAATTTTTGGTAGACTTTTTTCTCACGATTTTTCAACAACTGCGCAATGATTGCATAGAAAAAAATTGCATATATATTCAAAAATTTAGATAAACTTTTTATACGCTCATTCAATCCTCGCTGTAATTTATCCTCATGTTAGTTTACGTTATAACTCGGTACAGGCTCCTTAATTGAACTTGAAAAAAAATTTATTTCTCAGTCAAGGTAATTGTTAAATTTCCCAGAAAGTTCTTAGTATCTCGTGCTCCAGTTTCACTTATACACTGATGAGTTATGGCACGTGTACCTCGTTAATTGATAATTGATTGATCGTTTAATTTAATTGATTCTAGGAAGGTTCGCAGTAGGACAGAACATTGCTCGAACGTGGACGACAAGGCCCCCTGGGCCTTATGATGGGGAACCTAATTGGAGGCGACAAATTTCAGGCTGGTTCAATGAAGTTCAACATTATCATGCTGGCTTTAGTCGAGCTACAGGTCACTACACACAGGCAAGCTAAAATTATTTAATAATAAAGCAAAAACCACTGCTTGATTATTGCCAATAAAGTCCATTGGTAGTTTAACACTGATTGTCGAAGCTGAATAGTAAATTTAATGATTCGTCAAGCAATTATAAATTAATTCTTTCATCAGATATTATTTATATCTGTGTGAGAATTATTATGAAATATTTTCAAAATTATATACTCCTTAAGAAGTTATACTTCAAAATTGAATTTTATTGAATTATCTTTCATAAGATTTTTTTATCAATTTTCAGCTCGTTTGGGGTGACACTTACCTTCTGGGTTGTGGATTTTCATTTTATTACGACCCCGCCCGCGGCTACACGAAAAACTACGTATGCAATTACGGACCAAGGTGAATAATATTTTTTAATACCTATCATTATCATATTGACGTACTCAAAAATCCTTAATCAAGCCCGTGCGTTATCGTTACTCGTATTGCGATACCCGAAGAAAATTGATTAACGTTTTTTTTCTGATTTTCTTTCAACAGTGGTAACGTCCTTGGTTATCAGCCTTATCAATCCGGACAACCAGCCTGTGGAAATTATGGAATGGCCTACTCGAATAAATATTCTGGACTTTGCTGTGAGTATTAAAAACATTAATAGACGATCCACTGATTATTGCATAAAAAGCGTATACGATACGTCAGAACAAATCTGATAAGATTGGATAAAATTCAATTTCTTTATGCCTTATTACGTATAATTAATATCCAATTTTATAATTACAGCTCAAGGAGGATACTACCATTTGGGTGCGCAATGCGCGTATGGTTAATTTCGAAAGTTCCTCGACAACTATCATTAGCAAATGATAATGGAATTAATTCTTCGGCTGTCCACTGATAAGAGGAACGACGTTTCCGGTCAAGATTTAAACCGAGGGAAATGACGTAGTATATAAAAACAAAAAAACCGAATTAGCAAATTGTACTTAAGTAACATAAGACAATCGTAATTTAAAATAGACCGTGCTCGAGTAATCACGGTAATTGTAAACGCACTTCTAGTCCACTAGTTTAATAATCTATTTAATCAAATACGTAAATCTCCATGCACGGTCGAATCAGTATGCGAAGTGAAATATTAAAGTTGTATAAAGTTATTGAGATTCGTGCGCAAGTCACCAAGAGACAGTACAGCTGCAGACGAAAGGTACGCTAAAGATAAAAAGTTGCCTCGAAGCTAAATTTGTTTAAAATGTCGCAACTTTTGGTAAACAGCTAGACAGAGTACTAGTTATAGCATCATGTGATAATACATATTATTATACGTGTATTGTATACCATATAAGTAGTACAGTACAATGTTTAGATATAGATAATAAATACAATGTACGCGGTAACGTCACTATGCCAAGAAAATACATATCCTTTTTCTCACAGGAGAGCAAAGTCTAATGAGATTTGAAAAGTTCCATTCCCGGTGAAAGAAGATCGTGCGAAAAGCATCAGTAGATTTGCAAGGAGTCTTTGTATATGGCGAATTGAATTGAGATTCTTTCGTTCCGATTGCTTTGCCCATTATCGTTTATTCTAGACGGATCGTAATTCAAAGCGCAGATGGCGGCACCGGCACACAATTTCCCGCCTGACGAATGCTGGAAAATTGTACGATGATTGGACGTTAATTAGGAAGATACGATGTAAAAGCTCTGAGTGTGAGAAGTCTAGTATTAAATCGTCGAGCGAGCATTGTGGCAAAGAAGTTTTAGGTATAGTCTTTGTGAAGAAATTTAATAGTGGAACGGTCCGATAACAACTGACAGTAACGAAGGAAATTTGTACGATCGGCTGTAGATATTGAAGTATTTATACAATTAGAAATAAATATGATAAAAAATATTTGTTTATCTTTGGTAATGATGGACTTTATTACTACGAGAATCCTTGCGGAAGCCATTTGTCCTGGTGTTGAAGTATTGGGTAAGATGGATTTTAATATACGGGGTTATTCATGAGAAATGCAACCACCTGAAGTGCATTTCATTTCTATCCTGGAACCAACTTCAAGTGCGATTCTTGCGATTTATGATTATACATGAAATTTTATTATTTCAGAAACTGGTGGTTTAACGTGTGACGTTATAAAAGGTATTGTTAATATTCACAATGAATTTCGCGAAAAGATAGCGAAAGGTCGCGTAGCCAATCAACCATTTGCATCGAATATGCGTAAAATGGTAGGTATATTGCGACGTTATTCCGAAAGTCAAGCGGTCGACGAAAACTTCACGAAATGGCCGATTTAGAGGTTAGCTCACCTGAGAGAGCGTCATGGCGTAGAAAAGGCTGAGTGAGGTTAGGAACAGAAATGCCAGAGACAGAATAGGTAAAAGATAACAGAGACAAACAATTTGAACACACCGAAGGTGTATTGAAGAAAGCCAGCGAAAAGTGACATGTAAGCCATTCATAAATTGACAAAGTTTTTAAAATATACAAGATAAGGCAACTTTCACGTTAGGCTGCGAGAATAAGTTTGGTAGGATCCCATATAGTATAGTCGGTAGCTTAGAAATTACACGACAGTTCTAAAGTGCCAAATCAAAGAAAATGACCACTGATTACAATACATCGAGATAAAAGATAATTTTACAAAAAAAAATCTACATAAACGGTATCCGGCACTATCGTCCTTTTACTTGGGGGACTGATACGAAATTCAGTCCCGGTAAGCAAGAAAGTGACCGTCGAGACAAGACGGATGTTATTTCAGATTCGCAAAAGATTTCAAAAATTCTGATAGCGGAAAAGGTACTCATCAAATCTAACGGGAACGTAATCTGCGGAGGCCTGTACTTCCTTCCTTTACTCAATTATGGTTTCGACACTGGCTTCTTTCCTTCGACTGCTGATTAATTTCACAAGGTCCGAGATAACACTTGTACGGAAACTAGCTAGACGCTCGAAACGTAAGTGTAGGAACCGGAATTCGCCGCTAGGGGACGAGCCCTAAGGGTTCCCCTCCATAAATTAGCAATGCCCAATTCCTAAATCCCAATGAAAATGGATTTTAAATTTAGCGCCAGAAACATAAAGTTACGATTGATCGAATAAAGTGTAGATTAATAACGAATAAGAAATTACAATAGAAACACCGGTGCGATTTAATTAAAATATACTTTATATAAATTGTGCTACGAAAAAATACACCCTAAGAGAACTTTCTTTATTAAATATAATTCGTATATTAATAATCAATCGTCATACAGTATTGGGATGACGAATTGGCGAGAAGAGCTCAAGATTGGGCGAATCGTTGTACGTTTCGACACAACAGTCCAAGAGACAGAAAAGTTGGTGTGTATATAAAATTATTTAATATATCAACTAATTATAAATGACGTAATAAAAATTAATACCAGTTTCTCGATTAAGCCTTCAATTATATCATGAAAATTCACAATATGTCAAATAGCGAGATTTACATTCGGTGAAAACATCGGTCTGACAAAAACCATAGGATATTCTACACACTATATGGAATTTCGAAAACATATACAAAGTTGGTTTAACGAGTACACTGATTACAAATTTAGACCAACCACCCACTGGCCACTATACACAGGTGCAGTAAACGATTGAAAGTAACTTTTCAATATTATTCATAATTACACATGATACACAAAGATTAAGGTTATGTTCATAATATCGAATGAAAGTAAAAAAATTATTTACTTTATACACTTCGTTAATTTATATAAATTTCACAGATGGCTTGGGCAGATACTTATCTAATTGGTTGTTGATATTCTCGATATAGAAAAAATAGTATTATGCATAAATTACACGTCTGTAATTACGGACCCGCGTAAGTATCATTTCGGTATCCATTAACATTACTTTGTCCATCCTATACCTATGACTTTTAATGACTTTGTTTTTCATACAGAGGAAATTATTTGACCAAGAAGCCTTATAACGTCGGAAAGAAACTAAGGTGTCCGCGTAATTTTGTATTATCCAAAAAATGTCCTCATCTGTGCGGTACGATTTTCAAGGAACTTCTTTTGGTAGAAAGATATTTTCTCAATTTTATGCTAAAATTTCCCTTCCCTTTATCAGACCTCAAGAAAACGCCATCGAGTGCCTGTACGTCAAATCAGCATACATTCGACGAAACGATAGAAAACGATAACGATTCTTTGGACGTACATTTTACTACGCGACATTATAATGTGGATTACATTAAAAGAACACAAAAGAACACTTAGATTACACTAAACGAAATCTCTAAGTATCGATAAGATTGGTTATTGCAATAAGAGTATTAAATAAAACAGTAGTCAGTCTTTGTATTGTACGTATAAAGACGTTGATGCTCGTCGATGAAATACTAAAATTAAATACACCCAGTATATAGCAGAGGTAAATGTAAAAAAAAATACAAGAAACCCAGTGCAGGTCACTTAAATAATATTTATTCTTATTTTAAAATATATGCCTGGAGTAGCAAGATATTCACAAGTGGGGTTTGATTTACATGTATGTATATCTTCACAGTTCGCATTTGAGGTAAATCTAAATTATCAAAGATCACGTCTGATAACATTTGGTAAAAGACAGTTTTGAGATACTGATAATAGTAACGTTTTTTCTCTCTTTTTAGCATTTATAGATCCGCCGTTCGTGTATCGTAATGGTTATAAGAGTTACGCGACGCGATTACGTTTGTGCCAGAGATTGAATTTCGTGAATAGACACGATGTCCGTCAATTGTTGCATATCCGTACTATGTTTTATCGATATAGTATGAATCTCTTGTGAAGCTTTGTAAAATAGATTATCTCAATAATTAGTTTACTTTGTGCAATTGCCCAGTCGTTGTCTTTTGTTCGAGGTGCGCATTTTTTTAAAACGGCGCATGCGCACTTCGAAAAGAAACATCGACCGTGACAAGATGGCCCATTGAATGTACCATCATTTTTATCTAAGAATTCCAGACGTTCGACTGGTCAAGGACTCTGCGGCCGGAAACTGACGGTTCACTTGGCAGGTATCCTCAGTAGTTTGGTGTCGAGAGTATTTAATTTGAAATAATTACCCTAAGTAAAACGAGGTGAGGTGTCTCGAGATTAAATATTTATAGTCACGTATAAAAACAAAAGGTGACTCCGAGCTCTTCGCGCTCGCGACGGATTTCTGAATTTGTAGTTGTAAAATGTATATTTCATTTTCTTCATATGTATAGTATATATATAATATATATATTAAATATATATATTACGTATTGTATGTACATTTATCTATGAGTAGAATCACTGAACCCGATGAATTGATGGCTAGAATGTAACGAACCCCTTCTTTATGCATATTTTAATTCAAAATGGTCAGTCAATAGCAATATAGTATAGCGACTGATTAAAGATACCCAAGTAAAAAACTTCAAATTTTATCGATCGAATTTAACATTATGATTCGACCTGGTATAAACAGCAATTTGTGTTTGCTGCTTCAGTATCTAGAAATTATTTTTCATTTTACTCCTTTGTGCCTTTCGCGCACTGACACATAAAACCTGAGAACATTCAGGTTTTCAGGTTCATCGAATCTTGTTATTTATAGTTATCAGTCACAATCACAAAGATTCGCTCTCGCATTACGCAAAGAATCGCACAAAGAAATATTTCACTCAATTCTACGATATCGCCACGTGGAATTACAATTTTTTAAAAAAAGTAATACATTAACATGAAATTATATATAGTCACGTGGATCAAGCGTCTATATTATGAATCCTCGATTTTCTTTATTTTTCCTATTAACATCTTTTTTTTTAAACCTTCTTTACGATAAAACCTCAAAATCAAAAAAATCTCTTATCTTACGGAGGCCAAACGTATGTCTAAACAATTTTTTTTGTAACGTCACACGAACCTATATCGAAAACGATAATGGCCACCGTATATACAGAACGAAGCGTTTCATCAACCTTACAATAATTTCTCACATTTTTAAACGTTGAGACAGACCGATAACGTTTTAACGATGCGCTTGATTTGACAAAAAAATATCGCAAACAAAGTAAAAAAAGGTCTCAAAATGGTCGCCTCATGACCAGATCGTTGATTCGTAGATTGGGTATGCGCATTTTTAACTGACCGAAGGGGTCGCTACAAGCATCCTATAGCTTCTAGCTGCGTCTAGCGATGACCTTCTTACTTTCCAGTGAGAGCCTGGAACCTGGGAAGGGCAAGACCAAATTTGGTCTCGATACCCGTGAAGATGGGCAGAGCTACCTGGTAGCCACCAATGTGATCTGGATTGGTGGATCGGATCTCATCTGCCACTCCCATGGCGGGCACCTTCTGCTCGGAACCGCTAGGTCGACTGTAAATAATATCAACTCTCGTTAATTTGTTCTCTTGCCAATTGATATAGCGTCACGAACTGGAGCGCTTTTTGTCTTGTACTTTTTGCTTTGGGCTTTAACTGTTTTTCTTTTACAGAATCCTTTCACGTTACTCTTTCATCTCACATAGGTCACGCCTGATGCAACACTCTGCCGATCTTCAGCTTCGGTGCAGGTCGTTTAGTTGTGACGATACTTCAAGGCTATACAAGTATTACAGAACGTTCTTGTGCCTTTGTTTAATGGGAACATATGAACTTCTATAAGGCACAAATTCTACTATGATGGCATAATCTAGTTTAACGAGGGTGTTTATCGTTAAGCCATTTTTCAAATATGGTTATATACACTGACATACAATTCTTTTAAGGGACACAAGTCTAACTACCCTTGCTCAGCATAGTTCATTCATAGTGTAAAGATATAAGCATGTTCGTAGCTGTAGCTTTGCCTAAGTGGGTCCACTGCGTAGCATAGTTATGCAATTTTTTAAAGCGCAGTTGCCGTACCATTTATTCTCTATAGGTCCATGAGAGAATCTTATTGATCAGTGGAATAATCTGTATTAGCTTTGTTAGGATAAAATGCAAGAAAAACATTAACTGAAAATAGAGTATTCTGACTGATTAGAAAAACACAAGTTAATATTTCCTAGTTAGTAAGAAGATAATTTTGACAGAAGTCAAAAGCTATTTAGATAAACCTCTAGAAAACGGAAAGCGGATTTTTTTGGATCTACATAGGTCTCATATTTTCCCTACAGTATCACTTTAACAAATGTATTAATGATCCAAGTGAAAAACTTTCAAAGTCGTTAAAAACTATATACCCGTTATCTAAAAGTTAATGACTAGATACCGATAGCCGGATGTTAGTATAGCGACGTGAAGTTCAAACCAGGATTGTGCGAGGATTATTTTAAAGCTTTATCCCAGAAAGCACAAAGCTGCATATAGATCGAGATTCTCTTCGCTCGCTGGCATTGCGATGAGATGCGATGTACTTACGATCCTCCAAAGTCGACAAATAACAATCGCTGCAGTAATTCGTAGGTGAAGAGTGTCACGCCGAATTGAGGTGAAGATCTGAACACTCGAGCTGTAAAATAGTTCATTAATAAACGTGAGATTTTTTCATGAAAGTTATAGGTGAGTGGAGCAACAGTTTCTCCCGCAATGGGAATTTCGCACACAGATACAACGTGACGATTTCGTAATGACTAATAGTATAGTAAAAATAATAATTGTCATTGTAATTAGTAATTTAAAAAATCTTCCTAGTACTTCGTTCATAGTAGTACGGTCGACGTGCGGGACCAATTAGATAATAAGTAGAAGAATAAGTAAGAAACACAGATAATTAACTCGATGACCACTCTGCACACGGACTTCATGAAAAGTGAGAAAAATTTGGGGAACTTATGTACTTACTGATGAGTAAATCGCCGGGTCATATAAGGGAGGAAGAAAGAGGCCGAATGATGCGACGGTGTGAACCGTCCGCATGCAATCGAACATCACAGAATATATTACTGACTGTCATTAATTTAAAACTTTAAAATTCTAATAGTTCAAGACTACTAGCATTTCTAAGGATGTTCTAAATAACTTTAAGGCACTTCGAACAGGTCAATGACTGATACAATATGTTGTCCCAGTCGAGAGACGATAGTTTATCTCATACTGAAAATATGAAGATAGACTTCAAAGGTCATAGATAATCGGTAACGAAGGTCGTAGAGTCCAATGACGTGAATTCCAGTTTGCTCGAAAATTCTGTCACGGTATGATAAAAGGATCTTTACATAGTGATGTCGTTTGATAAAAAGCGTACCTGTTGCGCCTTTCCAGAATGCCCTAGCACCTTCTTCCTTGTAGATTTTACGCGCGCAGTCCATCAAGCCGTTGTAGGTGGTTTGACCTTCCCTCGCAACGACCTAAAATAGCAATAATAATTGTATGGATTTTTCTATAGAACGTTAAAGAGGTGATATGGAAGAGATTGTATTACCTGTAACCTAGTCTTAATGACGTCTGCAGGTGTGACCAATGCAGCTGCAGGAACACCGGCAATGGCACCGGAAATAAGTAGAGAAATAGGTGTGTTATATCCGCCCTCGTCGGCCATTTTCGCTTTCGTGTGAGCATACATGGGAAAATAAATAGCACTGAATGGTACATCACGTAGGAAACAAGCTCGGGCACCCTGAAATAAAGAAATTGGATAGTCGAATAGGATATTTTTGTTATTTTGTATTTTACAAAAAAGCTTAACAATTGAATACTTCAAATTTCAAATAACATACCTTGTACAGTCCGAAAATTCCTAATTCCTTGACAACCGACCACGCTCTGACCTTGGAACCGCCAGCAATTTCTCCAGCAACCTGCAGCCGAATCTTAACAATTTCCAGGGGATTTGTGAATATGACTTGAGATCCTCCGGCCTGGAAAAATATAAAATAAAATATTCAACTTGTTTCATGGTCGGATAGTAACGACGAATAGATCAAGATAAACGAAGGGCAGATAAGGATAACAGTAAATGATGTCACTTACGCAAGCTCCTGAGATAATTTCACCGTAAAGGGGAATATTTCCTTTTTTGTCCATGAATTTATCTCGCACGAAGTCATTGACTGTGAGCTTAATGGCTTTCTCGGGAGCGACACCCATTAATTGGGGAACCAATCCTCGATATAATCCGAAAAAACCCTCATGACGAATAACCTGTCAAACGCAATGGACCAGCTTCATTATTAACGATGCAGGAGCAGTCTTCTCGTGAGACTTTTCGATTCCAACCTTTTTGCAACAGTCAAAACTGTTTCTGTACATAAGTTCGCCAATGAATGACCCCGTTCTCTGATTCTGCATTCGGGTTTTCACAAGATCGATGGGATACACGGCCGTGGCGCCCACAGCTGAAACAAAGTAATTTCCGTTAGAGCAATGATTAACTTATTTATAACATTTTCAAGTTTATACTCAAATTCATTTTTGACGCACCTCCTCCAATGGAACCAAGAGCAAATCTGTATCCGCTTTCCAAAATTTGAACGATAATTCCACGCTCTTCGGGACTCTAAATACAATGAAAAACAAATTAATTACCTTATAATAAAAAGTTAACGGACATTACCAGTTGTATAAGTTCACATAATAAAAAAACTGATTTATACTTTTTTTTCCTCATGAACTCACCGATACAGCTTTGATTTCCGCAAGACGCTTTGTGATCTGCCTGAAATACTGTTCCGGTGTAATCACCACGAGATCATTGTACACGATTTTTCTGTAACGCGTAAAAAAATCCAATTTCAATAACAAATCATGAAAATAATTTTTATAGGAAGAGAATGTCATAATCTATCCCATATTGCGAAATTATTCAAAAATATATATGACGCTTGAAAAGTAATTTTTCCTTCAAATATGTCCGATGGTATAATTTTGTCACTGATCTTCAAATAAAATCTTCCTAAAGTAGATCCTAGCATGGTAAGAAACCTATTAACGAGCTTGTGACATATTTCTAGCTCGAGATATTCTGAAATACAAAGACGCACCCCAACCGAGTACCCGCCTCAGCATCATCCGTGGACCTGATCCGTGCAGCGTAAACAACGTAAACAGATATTCTCAATATAGTGTTAAATGCCGAGCAAATGTGGAAGCTGTGTAATGCGTATTAGTTTTTTAAGCATGAAAAACGTTGAAGGGGTATAATTCTGTTTTCTGATAATGGCTCTAGCCTCCTCATGAGTGACTCATCGGACACATGATAACTTAGTGATGATCAGCCTATTTCGAGTTCGTTCAAATACGTGTAAGACGAACTAAAAGAAAATGAAGGGACGAAAGCTCTCAGCAAATTTCTTAATATCGAACCGAGTTCTCTTTTGCGATTGCTTGATCAATTTAAATTCGATTTAGCGGTTGACTGATGACCGTACTTTTTCTTCCGCACAAGAAGCACTCACCCGGTCTGATGAAGAAGGTCGCAAAGTTCAAAAAGTATATTCACTTCCAACGGTGTTATTTGCGACATCATTTGTGCGGAATGAAGAAATTCCTCTGTAGAAACATAATTGCGTTATTACGTGACAATAATAAATACCTAGTAGATATACTTTGTAACAGTTCAGATAATTACTTATTAAACGCATATGAATATTTGATTTTTTTATTTATTTATGTAAACAAGGCAAAGTAAGCGTAAGCAGCATCAGCACTGAGATACGTGACTTAAGAAAAACGTTCTAACGCACCTTTGGTTACTTCCTGATTCCTGTGGCCATTTGTTGCATTCAGGTAGATACGCTTGATAAGCTCCATATTGTTGAGCAGAGAAAGGAACGCCATGAAGTAAGGAAAACTAACTTTCTTTCCAGTCTGACTAGCACTTACAACCTGAAATAAGGCAATAAACAAAATCATTGTATCGGATAAAGATAATTAATGTTTTAAAATTTAACACATTGTGGATCAGTCGTTTTTTGCTAGTTGGCCAGGTATGACAACAATGAAAATCCAACAACTCTCGTGATCGGTCTCAAGCATTAATAGAAAGCACATAAAATTCTCGTAATTCGTATAGAATCCGTTAGCAAATATTAAACTGATCCTATATCGAATACTTGGACTGACTCTTAATACTATTATATAATTCATATTGACACTTACAGCAGAAAGATTCTCTTTAACTTCCTTAGTGAGCAGATGACTCTTAATACTAAGCATAATATCCTGGAAGTCTACAGCCGAGATGAATCCTTCGCCGTCCTTATCAAATTTTCTAAAAGCTTCCGTTGCGTATTCCTCATGAAAATCCTGAAAGAAGTATAGAAACTCAAACATCACCAGATACAATGACAAGAGTCTATTAAAAATTTTCGAAAGCTCACATGAAGAAACTGACTGAATTCGGCATACGTAATAAGTCTCTTCTTATCCTTGCCAAAATATAATTTTATGAAATCGCTATCCATGTTAAACGGCATTCTCTGATGCAGTACGGTTTTCTTCATCACCTCAGCGAACTCGTCTGAAATGTCAATAGACCATTTAGTAGAAGGAATAAGATGATAAATGGTGTCCAGGGAAAAATGACAAGTAGCTACCAAATGCAACCATTCCATTTCCATTAGTATCGAACAGTTGAAAGGCTGTCCTATAAAGAGCATCCGGCACGCAAAGCAGCCCCTCAAAGGCTTGAAACTCGGTAAAGGAGATGAGGCTGTAAAGGAAAGAAAATTTTGAAATGACTAACTTCAATTAATGTATATTTAAGTAAAAAGGCAATTAAGCCTAATCTGTCTGGTAGTTTTTTGCCCTTGTATATTTACATTCCTTGGATTTTACAGATGCCCACCAGGACTCACCCATCTTTGCTGGTATCAACGATGCCAGCAAGCAGCTTGACCGACTCGGGATTGTAATCGGCATTCGTATAAAGGCCAAGGTAAGACCGAACGAAGTCAGCAGGGGTCATGAACTTCTCGCCATTCTTCTCGTGCGTCGCATACTGCAATCAGAGTGCACGAGTGCAATTAAAAAATTGTGGTACATAGATTAACGTTAATTACACTGTATCACAGAGCATTAATATATTTTGAAGGTACACGTAGATTTTTTTTAAATTAATATACTGCTCTTCGTGCGTGTATGATAGAAACTTTGTTAAATTATTCATTCAAATATTTACCTACGGGAAAATTAATTCACTGTATGATAACGAAAAATTATTATCATTGCTTATCATTCGCATAACAGACCACTGATACTTGCTATCAGATGGGACAAGCAAAATGATCTTTTAGAAAATATTTAATATAACTTTTCAATACCTGATTAAATATTTCATGGAGGCGATCACTGTTCGCACGCTTCAGATATCCAGTACCCTGAAACAAACAATTTTATTAATACTTGAACAATTTTTTGGGTTTCATGTGATTGCGCCTAAAAAGTACTTAAAGATTTTCTTGAGAATATTTAAAACTTGTACTATCACCTTTCGCCTATTAAGAATAATTTTTGATGACCCTGAATCATTATAATAATTATCGGTATCACTTTTATCAGGAGACAAGGGCGTCATGACAACCAGATAAACGACACCATACAAATAGACAAGACAAGTACAAGATATATAATAATTAGAGCTTTATAATATTTTGAGCTAGCACTTCTGTGCACGGTTTTACAATTAGAAAATAATACTAATAAAATTTTTTTAATACAAAGATTTAGAAAAAAGAAGACAAATCATCATCCTTAAACTCATATATAAAAGCACAAAATGTATTATGTATTAAAGTCTGAGATTGAGTTAAGTTTGTCATAAGATGTTACGTAACGCGTTACGTTATATAGTTCGTTAATATAATCGTTCATTCAGTATTATCAGATACTCCCAGATAAGTAATGAATTTTCCATTAGTTTCTTTAACAATTATAATTGCCCCGCAATGCGTCAAATCTACAGTGCTGTAATACACGAAATAAAATTTGAACTTGAGCATCAATCATAACAGAGTACAATTTTAGACTCCAATGCACAGTGCGATATTATGGGAATATAATTTCCTTCGCGTGCATTCAAAGCGATAAATGAGAATAGAGTTAAATTAACTTTATGTATCAACCATCAGTCTCTAGGACGACTTGGGTTTTTTGAAAAATCAATTTCAATCTGTTTTTGTTTAACAATGAAGATATAGATGATCGACACAGTTTTGTCAAGTTACAAAGTAAATTGTATATACATCCAAAAAAATACGTAATTTTCAGGTTATTTTCACTATTTGAAAAGCTTAAGTGAATTAATGCCCGATACGGTTAGATGGGTTCTGAATGCCGACCTAAAACATAACCTTAACCTAGAATAATGAGTAGTTTTGAAGACGGTGACATCGCCAGTATTTAATAACTACATAAGCGATTCAATAAAATCGATATGGGCGCAGAGTATCATAACCTCTAAACTCTTACATTAAAGAGGTCCTAACCTAACTGCTCCTAAGTTAAGATATGGAATGATCAAACGATATAAAGAAAATAACTATGTAACAAGATCCATTTAAGTGTACAAGTACGGGTTAGAGATTAATCCGACATCAACGGTCGTCAATAACGTTGCGAGATAATGAAGTAAATAAAAATAGATTAACGGATCGTAAAGGCATAATTGACGGTATGCAGAGGCTTGGAACACAAGTATTCCAATATCATTAAACAAAAATAATCGTCTATAACGAGAAGCAGCAACCACAACGAAATCATTAAATTAATTACAGTTCAAAATTATAGCCTTGTCACCACATTCCGTGGTTATATAATCACTGATTGAACAGCCACAATATAATGTTCAATAGCATGAAATTTTTATAGAAAAATATAATTCCCATAAATTAAATCAATAAGAATAATACAAAACAATCGAATCCATCCTTCTGCCGCTGGAGCAATGCGTCAAAGTGACGTAACCACCCACAACCGCATTTACGAAGTGCAAGGCTAACGCACCAAGAACACTCCAGGCCAAAAGTATCGGCAGGGAGACCAAAGTTTGCTCCAGTGACCCACTGGAGTTTAGCCCGCCGTTCTCACTCTCTAAGGACGAACTAATAACTGCATCGATAATAGAGGGAGCAGATTTACATATGTGACAGTCCACGTGGCTGCACTTCCGATCCTTGAATGCGGTAACACGTGTACGTTGAATCACAGTATCAAAGATATACCTATGTATGTATGTCAGGCAAGGCCATCCGTGACCTGTTGAAAGATGTGGCAGCACTGTCGTGCAATAAAATCCAATAAAGGGTAACAAAGCTCAAGAAAACGTCAGAAACCATCAAGAAGCCGAGTTTTCATGTAGCGTATAAAAAAATTCGTACAAGAATTTATCACGTACTCTGGTATATGGCATCGTGGCCGGAAGCGACGGGCGTGTCTTCCGTGGACGTCAACGGCGAAGGTGACGAGGACACTCGTTTTACGAAAGAACACGTGGTGTAATCGCGTACGTGTACAGTGGCCGGAATGTTCATTAACAGGAACACAAATCCCGAGTCGCGGATGCGCGTTACATGCACGGACGTTACAACGAGACTAGACTCAGTTTCCATATAGCGACAGCGCCGGAGACGATTAGTTTTCCTCGCTCCCGTCGCCGCGCCGGTCACTTCTTTTTCCTTGGTTAGCTCCCCCTCTTCTTCAATCGTCCCCGCCATCTTCTATCCCTTCTCCATCGAACGAGGGACTCGTGTATTTCTCACGTGATTCTCACCGACGTTACTGCTATCGCGCCGACGCTTTCTTTCTTCGTCCGCTAAGCTTGTTTGCTCGTAGGTCCATCTTCTTTCGTCGATTTTTATTCCATCTCCCACTCGCTCGTCGCTGATTAGCGATATCGTTTGAAAATTACGGCATTTCGCTGCGATTCTTATTTAAGGATTCTTTGAAATGCTAAAGGAGGCACTTGTTGCGTAATATCGAATAACAGTTTTGCATAGATTGTGGAAAGAATATTCAATACGAATTTTAGCTCGAGATATCAAATTTTATACCTGTTTTTTACACGACGTGAATGTTGACAATGAAAATACAAAGTGCTCATTAGTAAACTGGTCTTAATTGTCACTGTAATTAACGACTACACTGTGTCAAAGTGCTGGTATATAATTTTTTGTAAAACTAAAATTTTTAACTACAGAGCGTTGTGTAATTTTTATTATAAACATATTTTATTAAGGAGAAATTATATTTTTTTTTCGAAATCGAAATTTAAACTGATATAATCTGGTGTGCGGACGGAATTATAATAACTTCTTACACGGATATATAATTGAACCTCGCGTCGTGTAT
The DNA here is from genome assembly GCA_036026315.1 of Trachelus stipa. NCBI lineage: Eukaryota > Metazoa > Arthropoda > Insecta > Hymenoptera > Cephidae > Trachelus > Trachelus stipa. The sequence goes on from JAYRCB010000065.1 coordinate 32,564, forward strand.
GAAATGGAAATATATTAATTCGTGACAATTAGTAACGTTTTCTTTAGATCGAATTAGTATACTGATCGATTTTATCGATAGTGCAAACGTATTATGATTTACATGTGGACTCTACATTTTTCCTTGGAAGAGACGACTTGGCTATTAGTTATCTGTATATATTTTAAGTGAGTAATTAAAATATGAAATACACGAAAAAAATATTTTCTTGCAATAAAATTTAACGGTTCAAATTTACTGCATGAAATATTTGTTGCCTTTGCCGATGCTTATATTTTGTAACGTTGTTATGGTCAGTCGTGTCTTTTCAGTCGCTGCTTGGGATGACGCACATGACTTTATCAAATTTAAGAAAACTTTACATCTTATCGGTGCGTTTCAGTATAATGCGACTACTTGATATTCGTAACGTAAATTTATATCGATGTAAAAATTTGTCAAAGAAAATATAATCAGTTTTTTTATATATTGCAGTGTAAAAAAAATTCATAGGTGTTTACGTAGCTCGTGTTACGCATTAATGAAAAATCTACAACCGGAAGTTGATATATTTCCTATGAATTTTATTCCAATTTAGGTTAGCCACTTCTTTCGAATTATGTCCACAACATTTTACACGCACGCATCCCATTTTATATATATAGCGAATGCATGACACTTCTACGTATATGTCCTATATGGTCGTGACTGAAGATGAACAAAACGATAAAGTTCTGAATGAATCTGAACGATGATCCTGAATATTAATTTCGAGTTCAAGTTCACTGCTACTGTCAGTTCTCGTATCTTCGTCACGTGTAACAAGTGACTTTCGAATTGTTATCTGCATACTATCATTCAACCTTGCTCAGTGATACGGACCAACTGAATTCTCATACAGCACGTTGAAAAGCCAATCACTTCTTATGGCAGTCAAAAAAATTCTCTCACGTAACTTCCGGTAGAACAATTTTTTATTGTCAATATTTTTTTTTCCAAAAGTAACTTGTGCTGAACCAATGAAAATCAATATAAAAACGTTCACTATCCTTGGCAAAAAAATATTGACAATAAGAAATTTTACTACGGGCTTGACGTACGTTACGTTAACGTCACTATTGAAAGACAAGTAACACGCGTTACGCAGTCGCACGTTAGCACAAATAGCCGAGGGCCAAAACGTCTAGGAAAACTGGACGGCAGCCCATGACTACGACTTAAGGCTTTTCACCTCATAGCACTGACTATTTTATATTTTTAGAACGATCATTAGAGTACCGATAAGGATCATCCGGTTTTGTATATTTTAATAAAAAATCATGATGGCAATGAAAAACAATACAAATTATTAAAGAGCCGATACGTATCCAATAATAAGCCGCGTTACATAATATTCCGAATTTTCATTTTCCATAACATAAATCCTCGATATAAAAATGGCAAAATTCAGTACCCATTCGCTAAAATTTCAGAATTCGTACGAAGTATAAAATTCATTTTGGAATTTCGATCCCGAGTCAGTTAAAATTTCATTGTTTAGGTTAATACCAAAAATTCTAAATCGCTGTGCCAATCGCTGTCAATAATCACTCGACACGCGCATACCCCAATACTTCTCGTGCATTACACATAGTACACAGTATTAAAAATCACGAGAAAATTTTCAAGTCTGGCAAAGTATTTACAAAAAATAAATTTCAATAGTCCACGACACTAAATCCTAATTGTAAATTTAACATTCACCCTAGCTAGAAATAACTAACTTCAATATAAATACAGAAACGTGTAATATTAAAAAAAATAAAATCCCATCCACCAGTCATACAACGCAAATGTACGATCGACTTAAAAAACGAGAATGAAAAGTGCATTACACGTAAATAACGTCGATGGCCATAAATGGTGAAAAGTGCTTTTAGCATCAATTATTAAACAATTAGGTATTTTAAGCATTCAATTTTCAATCTAAAATATGCTCTCAGTCATACTTTCGCATCTCATTTCTTAATTGAATAGACTGAAAGTAATAATGAATTAATATAGCAATTTTTACTATGGCCACTAATGGTACAGTGGCCACAAACCGTACGTTTACCCTATTCGTAAATAAAATCGCATGACTGACATTACCGAATTTTTAATGATTAAAAAAATTGCATAAAATTTTCACATAAAAAATACCAATCAATGAAATGATATATCAATGTCAAGTGGAGAAAATGATTTCCCAAGGTGACCTTCGTCAACGACTCGACCTCCACCTTCCATCCCTAAGAGAAGACTGACCTCTTGAGGGACGCTACCGTGCGCCAGCATATTTCTTCTTTTTACGTAACAGCCGAATCAGCACCTTAACCGCTCATCTAGCAGTCGGTAAATCTTCGTAGCATTCGAACCGTCGATCGATATCCTTTCGCTTTATTGGATTTTATTTTTATATAAAATTAAAATTAAGTCGATCAGTCACGCCACAGGCACTGTTTAGCTTGGAAACACTTTTAACGTCGATAAAAAAAATCTTTATCATTAATTCAACGTTGTACAGATTTTATTGAAAAAAATGAATGTTTTTCCAGTACAAGACTCCGATGATCTCGAGCTTCTACTTATTAATTCAAGGTAACCTATATTCAATGATGGCTCGAGATTCGCGTTTGCCAGGGAAACTTTAACAAGTCTGAATGAGGTCCCCGACCCAATGACGACTTAACGGGAGTAGGTGCACAACAGGAAGCCCCGATATAACGACTACCGGAGCGAACCTCGCGAATCTGGGTGGCACTGGCTCCGGGATAGCGAGAGAGCGAAGAAGAGGGAGTCGAGCGGCTACTGGGAGAGGGCGATCGAGAGATGAGAGAATAGAATGAGAGGGAGGGAGGGGGGGGGGAGAAGGACGGTGAAAAAAAAGAGAAAAATATTATTCGAAACAGCAAGGAAAAATTTAATAATACTCAGAGCTACACGGCGATCCTCCACCCACCCACATCTTGTCACGTGGGGATGCTGTGTTCCGGGTGAAGATCATCCGAACACTTGGGAGACTGTACCACCGAGAATGTAGGATAAAAATCAGTTTGGTAAATTTTTTTTATTTTTTATATCTTTGACTGAAAGAGATTCCCATATTTGGTAATTATAGACTGATTAGAAGGACGGGATGAGATTATGGTTTTGATAACACCTTATCAATTTTATCAGAATTCTTCTTGTACGTAGATCTGTACTCGATTTTTTTCGTATTTTCTTGGTAACTGTGTATGCCGCAATTTATTTTTGAGATATATCGAAATACCAATGGATCCACGTGTCACGAGTTTTTGCGAAATATATTTTTTTTCTAAATACTTTTGAGCAACGATGCTTCGCAATTCTTGGACTTATTATTTCGCCAATGTTTCTCCCTTGTTTTCTACGATTATATGAGAAACTTCACTTGTTTGAGGTCAATTTGATAAGATAATACTTTGCGGGGGTCCCAATAGTCAACTGCCTTGTATACCGTATGAAGAATTCAAATTAGAAATAAAAAAAAGGATTATATCTGTTTCGTACGGAAAGATATTCTTAAAAAAATTTCTAAAATTTCCTAAATCTCATATTAGATAAACTAATCCGACAGTAAAATACGTGGGACGTCCGAGATATTAAAACTCAGCGCTTTTTAAGTGGAGAACAAAATCACGACTGTTTTGGGTTAAATCTTTTTTTTGTTATTTTTGAAAATTATAGTACCAGCTTCTCAGTAAAAAACAATTGCCACGTCACTATATTTCTGACTGTCAAGTGTGAAATGTTACATTTACAAAAACAAGGATAATACAAAATATTTTTGTCGCTCTTATCGACACGTCAAAATACTTTATATTACTAACGTTTCAAAAGTTCGTATTATCAAAGTCCATCTTACCATTTTCGAATGGGATAAGAATCTTTAGTATTTATTAGTTCCAGTGAAGATCAGCCATAGTGAACTTTTATGGAGGTTAAGTCAATGCATTCCAAGGGTCAGATTACAATGGTAATTATACTTGGCTCCCTAGAGCCTCGTATTTTCCGATAAATTTCTCTTTATCAATGTCAGCTGATACATGCAATGAGAAATATTTGTAAAAGCTAATCGCAAGTATACTATAACTGTGATAGTAAATAAAAAAAATAAAAGTGAACAAACAAAATAATAAATCTCAGTCCAATTAACACGTCTTTGCAAAAATTTTTCATTTTAAAAATCGAACCTCCAATTTGATTCATCAATCAAAGCACACGTATACCTATATCTATATTACCTCGCAAAACCCTATATACTTGCTATTGTGCATCCTGCAGATAATGGTCAATGCAACATAATTAATAATTGCATTCGCGTGGGATCAGCCCATCGATAATTAAAAGATCTGAATTGAGTTAATTCAATAATACCTACGATGCATCGAACAAGCTGCAATCGTTGATAATTGAACATGTAACGTTATCGATAACCGAATATGTTGTTTTATATTTAAAAAAAAGCTTAAAAAATTTTCGACGTCCTTTGATATTTTATTTAAAAAAAAATGAAAAAGAGACTTATCGATTGCACAGAGACGTGAATAAATTTCTTATCGCTGAATTGCATTGTAAACGTTAAAATTTTCGCGGTTCTTTATGATTTCGTTTATCATCCTGACTGGTGTTACGTAATAATATGATAAAGTTATCTCGTGACGTCTCTTACGTGTCGAAGTAGATAAACCAAGATTTTAAAATACAAGTCCTTAAAAAATGTGCACGTTCAATCACGAATAGCCATTGCTGTGAAACGCGAGTGAAACGCGAAATACGCGTGAAGCAATATTTATAAAATAATACTGATAATAGGATTGATAAGTACATATTGATATTATTGCTGAATTACAAACTTTGGATATATTCGCGTCATGATGCATTCTATCTTGAAATGAAATACAATCGAAATGATAATTACGATTTCGAGAATGAAAATCCACGGTTTACCGTATCAACCAATTCGGATTGATAACGGTATCGAGGTATTGCATAAGGCGAAAACAAAGTTGGATCGAAAAAATAAAGTTAAATAATAGATAGTAGATAGTAATCAGTAGTAGATAGTAGCAGATTTGGAATTACGTATATAATTAAGGATTTTTGTATCGTCACCGTTAAATTAATTGCATTGAAATTATTTTAAAAAATTTTTATTTCCAATTACAGAAACAAATTAACGTTGCGCAAACACCGGAACGCGGACTGGGATGCGGAAGCAGAAGAAAAGACGTTAAAAAATAATTTTTATTAGATATATAAAATTGATAAGTTATTGATTAAGTAAGGTCAATAATTGTATTACAGTGAAATATATCGATTTATAATAAAAATTATTTTCTTCGTTTTACTCTACGATATATCAGTGTCTTTTGGATTAATTTAATATCTCATGTGCGTAATCAGCTGGTTTGTACAGAGAGAAATCGAAATAAAAAAGTTTGTAAATTTAATATTTTGGTCTACTGTTCGTAATCCATGATTACGTTGTTTGGAATTACTCAGATTTACATACACCGAATAGATAGTCAATTCGATAGGGAATTTTTTTGCAAAATTACGTACATGGATTTCATCGGTATATCTGTACAGTTTGATTAAAGAATAATAACTTTTTTCCACACATTGTAAACGTGCCATTGTTTCTGCACAGTACTGTACATAGTGTACATATACCACTTTGTACTTAACAAGCTTTAAGGGTAGTCAGTTTGAGAGTCACCATTGTTCACAGCTTCCCTTTCTGGATCCGACCGCAAATCAATACCTTTAGCTTCTTTAACGTTCTACTATTTAAGACCGGGAAGCACCTAAGTAATCGGATTCTTTTTATACTTTTCGCAAAATATCAAAACTCGATCCTATTTTTTAAAATCAAATTAAATATAATATGCTACAAAAAATTAAGATTGTTTTTTATTTTTAGAACGAAATAAAATTTTTAACAATATATTTAGTATCTTGCACTGCATTTTTATTGCATTCATTTCTTTCTTAAACTTTATTGCATGACTACTATACAGATATGGATAATATTACGGTATGCATCATTTAGTGGTTGACGTGTTCCAATCGAATTTCCCTAGACATTATGGACACGTAGCGTTACGTAAATTATATAATTCTCGAGGATACATGTGGAGCAGTTTCATAAGTATCGGAATCAATGACCCTTCAACCATCTGCCAATTCAAAATTCATAGCTTGCGGAAAAAGAAGGTGAACAAAAATTTTTTTGGGTCTCGGCAAGAAATACCTTCTCTATATATCATGTATGCAAGTATAATATTTAAAGCAAACCTAAGACTCATCAGGCAGCTGCAACTAGAATCTCTTGAGGGTTTAAGTTGAAGAATATCTGAACTGGTATTATGTCAGACGCGTGACCTTGAGAATAGCTGCTATGTCGAAGCTACTAAGAAGAGTCGCTAACCCAGCACGTTGCCTTCGCGTGACGACCTCGTAATATCTACCTTGAGCAGCGTGGATGGTGGATATAAAGTAAGTCAGGTCCGTTTGACAAAGTAATACTTTACAATGATTATTTTTGCAGCGAGAATTAATAGTTGCGCCAGAAAAATCAAATAAAAAATATCACAAGCGTAAACGAGTATACTTTCTGTGACTAATTTAAAAAAAAAACTACGAAATGGATAGAAATTATAATTTTAAAAAATGGCGTTTAACTCACTCGTATGATTTTGTACAGATGGCGCTGATAGACAATCTATTCAAATACATCATTCGGCGCTTTATGATTCTGAGGCACGTGCGAGATTTCGACATATGCTAGATGCACGTCAATGTTCGAGATGACCAAAATAAATGGTAGCAGCATGTCAAGGGTTTCTATATATAAGAACCACATTAAAGTTTGTTACATAAAAACATTGGTAATAGATTTTTTTTTATATTGTGGATTTAGATATAAAGGTGTGATAATTTTGAATGAGATTTTTCATTATACCTTGATAAAGTTATTAAAAGGGTATACGATCTGACAGTTTCATCCTAAATTTATCTAGCATAAAGATTAAAATTATGATAAAAAGTCTAGCGACCCCAAAGTCAGAATTTTTTTATTTACAGATATGTTAATAGATGGCTACTGATGCAATTAAGGCATATCCATTAATACGCGTATATAATTATCAACACAATATTCAACAGCAAGTCAAGCCTCTTTACTACACAGTATTTTTGTATCACTATAATTTTATGATTGTCTGGATCATTTACTTATTAATCAATAAATTTTAATTCATTTAATGGAATATTTTCATAGATCCATTCACCTTCAAATATCACTCAATAATAACACCTCAAGTTTTTGTACATCAAGCAATCCAGATTGAGTAACCTCATTGTGCATGACACAGGAAGCAAAAGATTAAGCATCGTTGATCATATAATTATATTACATAAAATCTACAGATCTGACTCAAGGATACATTTCCAGTTTCAACCCCAGTAAAATATCGAAAAGGCTTCCTTCACAAGGTTAACAGCGAGGAAGTGCATTCTGTAAAAGGTAAAGCACCGTTTCAGTTATTGAATCCTGTGTCATGCAGTACCAGTAGGATTATGTAAAATCGGAACTTCAAAGGGCGTTTATTCAGCCTATGAAATAACGAGATCGAGAGTGAGAACTGCGGCTGATCGTGATTCCCGGTGACCTCGAAAACGAGGCGTACACGCTGAAATCAGAGGGATCGATATTCTTTCCACCAATCGCTGGGCTTGGTCTGTACATATATATTACAACTAGGAAGTAGCCGGTTATTGCCCATCGCTAAAATAGCAAAGATTAAAGAGAGCAGTTAGAAGAATAAAAGAAATTGAAAATCTCTACTAGAACAATGCGTTGTATCGAGAATTCAAATCAGACACCCGGATGCAAATCATTACGGACAGGTACTGAATGCTCGAGTTTCCTGTGTCAAAAAAAGCCACGAAATACACAAGTCTCAATGTTTATGAAAGTGACAGTAATAAAAAAGTTTAAACAAGACTTACCCACCTCTTGACAGGATGCTCGAACGGCAAGCGAATCCTTCAACATTCCCAAGAGACGATTTACCTAAATATGATGCACGATGCTCCAGATAAAACGCGGCACTTATGTTCGCTCTTTCTTATTCAACACTTATGATCTCTCTACCTTTTATTTTTGCTTTGTCCGTGTTCCTTTTATTAAACTGGTGTGTGAATATTCACCCCTACCTAGGATGCACAGTGCTCGATACTGAAGTTGCCATCCTACTGCGGGTGAAACAGTTCCCATGGCGCCATCTTGGCATTATAGTATAACAAATAAAAGCCCTGTCGACCCGACTGGGGATGGCAGCTCAATCTTTCACGAATAAATCCTTATACGTAGGTGGGAGGACAAGTATTTATTGAAATTTTACTGTTGCAAATGCTGCACAATGTTTTGTGCTAGTTAAGCGTTATGACGGTCTGTAATGCTGTGATTTATTCAGATTACATACAAAACTTTAGGCATTGTAATGTATGTATACATTTATTAAAGATCTTATCCATTTGCACATAATTGAACAGCATATTTATCGTGTGGAACTACCGACATCTATACGCAATCTTATAGAATTCATAGAAAATGATTGTTTATGGTTATCGCAGGAGCAATGTAATGTCGTTAGTCGTATAAAAATAATAAAACAAAAAATTATGAATGATCATGAACATCATATGTACTGCGATTAATAGTTATGGTTGTGTTTAGAAGAAAATATTATCATATATCTGTATCAAATAATAAGTAGTAAAGAAAGCCATCTTTGTGAGACCGGAGTTTTCAGACAACAAATGAGTTTTTTAATTATCTACATGTACAAGAGCTGTCAATCATGGACATATCAAGTGATGATGAACACTATGAATATCAAAAGTATCTTTATACAAAAGAAGAATGGCCTGGTTTCAGGAAAAGTATGTATACACAATAATGAGAAGTTTATATATTATATACAATTTATATATGCTTTTTTTAGTGGCTAGCTTCAATGATATAGCAGTCTTAATACAAGAGATTTATCGTCTAATACCTTTTATTCAAGGATCTTTTTTTAAGTTTCATCCACTGAACATGCCTCATATTATGGTAGGACAAGTTGAGATTGCAGGAATTATTTTAAACATTGTTCAGAAAAAGATTTGCTATGATCTCACTGGTAAGAATATTGATATAACAAATGATTTTAACATTTTATGAATTTGTTTATTATTACATTATTAAGCTTGCAGTTGATGATGGAACTGGTGCTATTACTGTAATCTACAAAATAAAAAACTTTGAAATAGAACAAAATGAGAGAAAAAAAGTAGATGAGAAGCACAAGAGACTTGCACAAGCTGTACTTCTTAGTGAGAAATGGCTGCAACACAATAGCACGAGCGAGCCTTTACCATTATCTTTTCCAAAAATAAGACCAAGTATTGAATATGATTCCAAAATTCCTTTAAGATACAGAGCTGTAAGTATCCAACGTAATGTAGCAAAATTTGTTGAAATGTTATTTATCAGAGTGCTCTTCATTTTCTAGTACTTAGAGCATAAATGGTATCAAGAAGTTAATCATGGGTTATTAGGAAAAGCAATTCAAGTATATGACTATGTAAATATTAAAGGATTTATTCAACTAAATTTTGATCAGTATCCCACACCAAGAAATGAAATATCATTTGCAGATATTTGTGTAGCAAATCCGATCATCATTGCATCAGCAAATAACTTTAAACTCATCAGCGAATATGACTACAATCATAAAATGCTAGAAATAATGAATGATGCGAAGAAAAGATATGAAAGACCAGAGTAGACTGCATAGACAGTTTTTTTAAAGAAACTGGACAATATATTCTTCTTATTGTTTTTACTTGTACACATTTTTTAGCTGTTGCAGCTGAAGTTTATTTATTATGCGTTAAATGTTCAATATTTCGTAACTAATGGTTAAGTTAATATAGAAATCGTTTCCTATTGTTTAAGGGGTTTCTCTGGTTTGACGGTCTGATTTTTAAGCATTTTTTGGGATTTTTTTGTGAGGACCAATGAAGAGATAGAACTTTGGAGTTTTTATCATTTATTTGCCATGGTTTCAAGAGTGTACGTATAAATTTTTAGCTAAAAATATTCATTAGAACAAAAGTTATAGCGCTCTGAAGACATCTGCCTCGAAAAAATGGACGCTCACTCCCTCCACGAAATCAGCTGATTGGCTTATCTGAAACTAAAAAAATCGGCGGCGTTTTAATCTGTAAGCTTAAATACACGAAATGGACTATTATGAAAAGAAAATGTTGAAAATTGGACTTTTGACAAACTTCGGAACAAAAAATTTCGAATTTCATGTATTTTTTGTCAACTTTTTGTTAAAAAAAAATAGAAATATTTTAAATTTTGGGGTGATAATAGACCATTCCGTGCGTCTATATGTGCTGAGTCGACCTTATAAATTTGAAGTGAATCGGCCAAGCCGTTCTCGAGATATGATGGAGGAAAGTTTGAATAGCATAGTTTTGAGAAAAACGCGTTTAAAGTTTCAAGTACAGTTACAACTATAAAAATCCTAACTTACCATTAACTTGCGATCAGCTCAGCGCTCCGAACACCTGCCTCTTCTAACTGCTGTATCTTTATAATGTCTTCGAATTTTGAAAAATCACTACCACCATATTCTAGACATATTAAGGAAACAATTTATGAAAAAAAAATCGATTTTTTGAACCCATCAAACCAGAGAACCCATTTAAGTAATATACGTATGGTATAAAAAAAAGCTGTAATAATATGAAAGTGTCTTATTAAAGTTAAAAACGGAACCGTGTTGCAAAGTGTTTTAATTTTTGCGCCAATTTAATTATTACCGACGGATTCTTTACAGTGCCACTTGGCGCGTCGCTCGGTAAATATACTCTTTACCAATGAATTATCCTGTTGACTAGTGTAAGAATTTTTTCAAAACATCTGAAACACTTATGACTATTATAACGACTTGTTCGGTAAGCATTTTTTAGATAGGGTAAATGTATTTTGAGTAAAAATCCCGGTTATTGCGCTAACCCAGTTTTTGTAATGACGTGTCCCGTCAGCATGCTGACGAGCGCATGCGCAGTGCCACCTTACGTGGCATCAGCAGTCTTCACTCTTGCACTGAAAGATATTTTCTTCAACTTAGTGTAAACATTTGTGGAAATATCGTGTTTTGTTATGATTTAGAAAGATTTAACAAGTTCACGTAAGTACATGTAATTCTGCTGTTACACAACCTTCAGTACAGTTCCTTAAATAATGCAATACTTCAATGTGCAAAATGATCTGATCCTCTTTACCGTCTTGTACAACGTGACGTTTAAGGACGCTGGAATTCATAGATTAATTTTATAATTACAATCTGTTTGATATAAAGTTACTTTTGAACTTTCTTAGGTTCACTTAAAATCTCACTCTGGCAATACTTTCACTCGGATCAGTCGAAAGGTCAAAGATTCAGTTGAATTTTCTGAACGTTTGTATCACTCCTTTCATTTTCTTTCAATATTTTACAAATCATTCATTTCATTTCGTTATATTTCATTATGTGATACTTTTTTAAACTATATATTGTATATTGACCATATCACTTTTGGCTAATGCAAGTGCCACTTCTATATATTTGAAACATTTTAATTTTGATCATCCGGTTCATTTTAATTTTTAAAGGAAATTATTGAAGCTTATCAATGTTTTAAATATCTTGTTGATATGTTTTAAAGAATACCTTTATATAACTTTTGTATTCCTAAGAATATATGTCTCCATATGTCAGTCTATAAGAAATTGTTTCAATACTTTTTATTTTATGAATAAGGAAATCAGTCTTATTGCTTATAATTTAACATTGCTGGGTAATCATGATTAATACAGATGATTTGCTATTTTTCTTTGATTTTTTTAACAACAAAGAACAGTTCTATCGATATACTTTAAATGTATATATATGTATTGTCTCGACAAAAGTATTTTTTTTTTCATTACATACATATAGTATTAATTAAAGAGATTGGCTTCAAACTTGTAATTAAAATTTTTATAGTTAATAAATTAACATAACAAACTGGACAGCATTCAATTATTATTAATAAACTTACTCTGAGTAAGATTTTACTTTTTTTGGAATTCGATAAGTAAAGTATTAAACAAACATGCTTCTATTATACTTATTTAAAGAACTATAGACCTCTGTTTCTAAAACAGATATTCTTCTTCTATAGCATAAAAAATGAATCCTCAATATATTCAACAAGGCCAACAACCACCTCAACAATCTCAACCACAGCAACAACAGACACCATATTATACAGGTGCACAAGGTGTGCTTCCCTATGGACCACCAAATGCAAACATGCCATCAAATCAATTCAATGGTCCCCAAGCTCCGTCGATGTATCCACCTCACAAACAGCAACCACTTCCTGGTGATATGCCTTCACCTCCACAGTCTCAATATTATGCTAATAATTCTCAAGGTAAATACATATAAATACACCCTTATATTTTAACATACCATTTCCATTAACATAATAACTAGGGATATTTCTTTGATTATTTAAATTTCATTTTTCAGGTCCACCAATGAATCTTCAGTCTGGACCTGGAATACCCAATACAACACATGTAGCACCGTCACCAACAAATCAAAATAATCTCGTAAATCAAATGGCTAATATGTCTATGGGTGGTCTTCAAAGACCTCCATCTGGTGTAAGTTACATAATTCATTATTATCACCGAAATGATATAAATTCTGATTTAATGTACTAGACATGATATAATAAGCACATTCTGATTTGTATGCATTTATAGCCAGGTTTTCCACCACCAGCTGGAAAAGCTAACCAATTGCCATCTCCGCCGTCAAATATTAATGGTTTCAACGGTAATCCGGACAATATGCCACATGGGACAGGTATTAAATATCATATGATATTCTCATATCACTTTATTGCATGATATCGTGTAACAGATTCTGCAGGTCAAACGCAAGCCAGCGGACTTCCTCCAGGAAAGCCAGGAGCACCAAATTTTGGAAAGCTCTCTCATCCTGTTGCACCTGGCGCACCTATCCAAACAGACCATTCAGTATCACAAATCGCTACTGTTCCATTTACTGGAGGTGGTCCACCATCACAGTTTTCTGGACCACCAGGACAAAAATTTCCTGGGCAGCCTCCGCTTCCTGCACCAGTATCTCAACCTGGACAACATTTACCAGGTTAGTTTAAAAATATATTATGAAACATTTAAAAATTCTGTTTCATACAAAGACCACTATTAACACTAACCGTACCATCGACCGGTCATTTGACCATTTTAGAGCCAAAAATACGTTTACCAAAAATTGTCGGTATGGTTGGTGTTAAGTATTTATAAGTTGTTACTATTAGAACAAATAAATACGAAAAGTCTTGTTATATCCGAGCAACCAAATGTATTTGAATCTATTTTACCAAGATCATTACTGTATGTTCAGGGACAGGTAGATTATCTGGGCCTCCGTTGCCTGGGCAGCAGAATGTACCTGGGTCTTCATTAACGGGACAGCGAAACTTATCTGGACCCCCACTGCCAGGGCAGCAAAATTTGTCCAATTCATCATTACCAGCTCAACAGAACTTATCGGGGCAGCCATCACCAGGACAACAAAATTTATCCGGTCCCCCTCTTCCTGGACAACAAAACTTAACCGGACCACCTATTCCCGGACAGCAAAAATCATCTGGACCAATATTACCTGGACAACAAAACTTATCCACACCACCGTTACCTGGACAGCAAAACGTATTTGGACAGCCATTACCAGGACAGCAAAACATATCCGCACCATCGTTACCTGGACAGCAAAACGTATTCGGACAGCCATTACCCGGACAGCAAAACTTATCCGGGCCACCATTGCCTGGACAACAACATTCATCTGGGTCTCAAATTCAGCCCCATTTAGCTGGACCTCCTCATGGCCCTGGACAAGCACATATGAGTTCTCCTTCAGGACCAGGTCAACCACCTATGCCTGGTGGACAGATAAGCGGTCAACGGCAATACATGTCTGGACCTCCGCTACCGGGTCAACCGCCTATGGGTATAAGTCGTCAATCACCAGGAAATTTACCACCTTATCAACAAGCAGGATACCAGCAACAAGGATTCCATGGACAAACGGTAAACTCCTTGGGTTTAATTATCATTTTCTTCTCAAGTCTAGTCATAAGTTTTACTTTAAATATCTAATATATCCAGGATATGTATGGTGCACAGAGAAACTTCCAAGGTGGTGTCACAGGTCCGGCTGGTGCTGGATATCAACCAGAAATGCAACCTCAGCAAGTAAGACGGCTCGATCCAGATCAGATGCCAAGTCCAGTAAATATCAAACCAACAAAACCAAATTAAGTTTTGTGTAACTTCGAAGCTTGTTAATGTGAATTGTCCCGCATAGATACAAGTGATGCAAGATGATCAGCGTGTGCGAGGCGGCGTATTTGTCACAAATCAAAAGGGATTGGTCCCACCATTAGTTACAACGCAGTTTACAACACAGGATCAAGGAAATGCTTCACCAAGGTTTATCAGGTCAACGATGTATACCGTTCCTACTACTACCGACATCATGAAACAGGTGTGAAATCAGATAAAAAATGAAGTAATTATATTAATTAAAAAATACTCCTTACAAATATTAATTATTTCACAGACCAATGTGCCATTTGGACTTGTAATAAGCCCTATGGCTCGTGTAGAGGAGGGAGAATTTGAACCACCTGTTGTCGACATGGGTGAATTGGGTCCAGTTCGTTGTATACGATGCAAGGCATACATGTGTCCCTTTATGCAGTTTATTGACTCAGGTCGTCGGTTTCAGTGCATGTTCTGTAAAGCCACAACAGAAGGTAATAAAATAAAGACGTTAAAAGTAACGATAGCTCTCAGATGATAATGTACAATATTTAGATAATAGAATATACAATTTTTGTATTTCTTTCTGTTCAGTTCCAGCGGAATATTTCCAGCATTTAGATCATACAGGACAACGCATGGATCGTTTCGAAAGGCCGGAGTTGATGCTTGGAACGTTCGAATATATTGCTACCAAGGATTATTGCACGGTAAATTAATAAAAAGAATTTTGACAATATTGAAAGTTGACGGGAACAACATCTTATGATTGTATTTTTCATTGTTTGCAGAACAATGTTTTTCCGAAGCCACCAGCTTTCGTGTTCGTGATTGACGTTTCATACAACACTGTTAAATCAGGTCTGATCAATTTACTGTGTTCGGAAATGAAAAATATTATTCGCAATCTCCCTGTCGATGTTGGTCAAACTAAAAGTAACATGAAAGTCGGTTTCATCACGTACAACAACACCGTTCATTTCTACAACGTGAAAGCATGTCTAGCGCAGCCTCAAATGATGGTTGTTGGGGACGTGCAGGAAGTCTTTATGCCACTTCTCGACGGATTTTTGTGCGACGTGGAAGAAAGTGAAGCTGTAATTGATAGTTTAATGGCGCAGATTCCTGTTATGTTTGCGGATACTCGTGAAACTGAGATCTTACTGGCTCCTGCTATTCAAGCAGGTCTAGAAGCCCTGAAGGTGAAGATTATCGTATAACTAGAATTATAGAATACTTTCAGTTCTTAACAATTATTATTATTCTTCCTTCCATTGATCAGGCCTCGGATTGTGCCGGTAAGCTTATGGTGTTTCATTCATCACTGCCAATAGCTGAAGCTCCTGGAAAACTGAAGAATCGAGACGACAGAAAAGTTCTTGGTACTGAAAAAGAAAAAACTGTATTAGGTAATGGACATTTTTTTTTTATATAAGATTCAAACTGTTTATCACGCTACTCCTTTCGACATTGATTCATTCTGATTTCAATACTCTTACAGCTCCGCAGAATAACGTATATAACAATTTGGGACAAGAGTGCGTTAGTGCTGGTTGCAGTGTAGATTTATTTATTTTCAATAATTCATACGTCGACATTGCAACGATAGGACAAGTTGCCCGGCTGACTGGTGGCGAAGTATTCAAATACACTTATTTCCAGGTAAACAACTTATGCCAGCAAAGCAAAGATTTACATAGGTATAGTTTTCCATACCTTTTTTTTTATTTCCTAGGCTGATATCGATGGTGAGAGATTGATTACCGATATTATAAATAATATTAGCAAACCAATCGCTTTCAATGCCGTCATGCGCGTTCGCACGTCTACCGGAGTCAGAGCAACAGATTTCTATGGACATTTCTTCATGTCAAATACAACAGACATGGAATTAGCCAGCATAGATTGTAACAAGGTACTTAAGAACAAAAATTAACAATTATCTAAAATGACACATTACATTGCCATACGATGGAAACATCTGTTATAATATCATACTGGTCGTACATTTAAATAGGCTGTAGCAATCGAGATCAAACACGATGATAAGCTGACGGACGATGAAGGCGTTTACGTGCAAGTAGCTCTGCTTTATACATCTTGCGGAGGCGTAAGACGATTACGTATAATAAATCTCAGCCTGTCGACTTCATCCCAAATGTCTGAGCTATATCGTGCTTGCGACTTAGACGCCATTGTCAACTTCTTTTCCAAGCAGAGTAAGTAGTGGATGTAAAGATCCATGAAAAACTTAAGCAGTTAATTATCAGATCTAGCAAATTCAGATAATATATATCTCAATCTTTCTCCAGGTGTATTCAAACTGATTGAGTCGACGCCAAAGACGGTGAAAGACAATTTGATCGCGAGATGCGCCTCCATGCTGGCAGCTTACCGGAAGCACTGTGCAGCGCCGTCGAGCGCAGGGCAACTCATACTTCCGGAATGCATGAAACTCTTACCTCTTTATGTCAATTGCATACTGAAGAGCGACGCTATTTCTGGCGGTAAGTGAATTACTCGAATAATTATCTTCAGTAAAATTGTATCGATGGACTAATGATAACACTATATGGTATTACATTGATCAGGAGCTGATATGACTATCGATGATCGATCCTACGTAATGCAGGCAGTCGCCACTATGCCAATTCATACTTCAGTCGCCTACTTTTATCCGAGGTTGATCCCGCTTCACGATATCGATCCACAGGGCACCGATCTTCCTCAGATGTTGCGTTGTTCTATTGACAAATTCGCCGAAGATGGCGCATACTTACTTGGTAAATACATTGGCTATGAAATTATCGTTTAGTCATAATTAATCATCATTTGTCATCAATTCCATATTCATTCAGAAAACGGCATCCATATGTTCCTGTGGCTGGGTCTTGGATTATCCTCGCAATGGGTACAAGGAGTTTTCGGGGTACCATCAGTCGTTCAGGTGGACGTTGATCGTACTCAGCTTCCTCAATTAGATAACCCCCTCAACAAACGCATTTCTGATATCGTCAGCCACATTCGAGCCCAGCGACATCGCTGCATGAGAGTAAGTAGACAATAGTTTATATCCCCATCTTGCATCTGTGTTGTGATCTAATCAATTGTCTTATACGATATCTTCGTTGTTTCAGTTAACGATTGTCAGACAGCGAGAGAAGCTTGAGATGGTACTGCGTCACTTCCTGGCGGAGGACAGGAGTAACGACGGCAGTCCGAGCTACGTGGATTTCCTCTGCCATATGCACAAAGAAATTAGAGGGCTCCTTAGTTAATAAATTGACACCTCACTAATCTCCCTTTCTCTTTGGCTCGAGGGGCAACGTTATGCAATTAGTAAAGTGCAAGGGGCACCCGAATGACTGGAATACCAATTGCCATTGCTGACGCGATGGAAATCAAACGCAGGAAAGCTGGAATTATGTATTTCGCGAGAAGCACACCTTTAAACGCGCACGATTCGTTTGGCTGGGTGAAAGTGAAAGAGAAACGAAATGAACGAATGAAATGCATATAATTATGAAAGTGGGGATGAACTATTTGGATGTTACGTGGAAGAAATCGATAAATGCAGACGGGCGTCTCATGGATTCACTCACATAACTTAACATTTACATACACACTGAGTGATTTATATACGAATAATTGTAAACGTAAAATTGTATTATTATTACATTTTATTTTACTTAGTGCATTATAATACATTATTATGGTAAATTAAACAATGAAATTTATTACGACATTGTGAATTTCTATGTCGACGAGGCTGATGCGGTGAAGAGTGAGGTATCGTTTAGCAAACGTCGTATTGTCAATTCGAATACGCATTTTCGAGGATTTATTTACTTTGGAGGGGGAAGTATAGTAATTTTTTTTTCTTTGTCTTCGACGGGTTTCGATTCTCAGTATAGATATGCTGATCGAGTGTCGCGATGCAAAGTATACATAAAAATTACTGTTATATAAAATTACTAATTTTCGATGAATGGAAAGTGGAGAACTTGATTCGTTGATAGAAATAAGAAAATATTAATAAATATTGTAATTACGCAAATTATATATATTTCGTGAACGTCTGCGGTAAAATGAATGCTTTTGTAGATAAATATAATGACACTGTCGGACTTTGCAAACCTTGAGGCCGGGTATTATTATTTCTTCTTTAATCAGGCTACGCTGCGACCACGGACATACTGAACAAAAATATTATTCGAGAAATGTATATATGTCAGTAATGCAGAAATGTCCACTCGTTAGGTGGCGGGTCGATGCCGAAATAAAACTTGGACCATGAAAATCGGCTCATTGGCAATCTCCCTACTCAGCTCTGATAGTAAAAGATGATTGAAGATTATATGCGTTTTTTTTCACAGCACGAATCGAGATAGATCGTCATTTCTCTTAGACACGCCAGGTTATTGGAGGATTCTGTGAGAACGAACTAATAAAACTTATTTAAACGAAGAATGGCAAGTGGAGTTAATTTCTGCCGTAAAAAAAAACACCATAACACGTTGGCTGCCGGCGTCTGCAATCGGAACTACTCGCCAGAGACTGATCTCTTAGAGAGAGTCGACTCTACCTCTTGGAAGTCATTAAAAAATACTTAAAAATCATTTTTAACAATTTGATAGACAGTTTTTATTTGATCTAATATCACGCTCTAATTTATACAGAATGATAAAGAAAAATACAGTATAGCTGAATTAATAATTTTTTTATATCATATCTACGATCTATTAATATATTTTCACAGGACAATTCACTTTTGTACAAGGAAATATATTCGTTCTTTATCAACAGATGCTCCAAATTTATTGATAAATTTATTATTGCTTGTTCCCCATGCCCATCTCTCGTGTTGCATTACCTTGATAATGTTATCGGAATCACATAACAAGTAGTGGGAGTAAGTAGGACAATCTTTTCTCTCAAGACTTTGCAGTCAGGTGAAATCGTTCGCTGCGAACAGACAATCTTTCTTATACGTGTTATGGTGGTCTTTTTTGCTCGATAAGACAGATAAGAAGTAATGGCATTCAAGTTTCATAACTAGTGGTAAATATAACTTATACACTTTTTCTGGTAAATAAATAACGCTACTTAGAAGATACAATTTATATGAAAATATTGCATACTTGAAACACAATATTATTAAGCCAGTCTACCTTTCACATTTCGCACACGTTTCAACCTGGGTATGTATGCATGTGCAATGCGTATGTAATTATTTTCAGGTTGTTCTGTTAATGATATGCAAACTTTCCTTTTTCACTTAGTCTCATCAAATGGATTACTAATAATCTGCTTGATTGTAACTGATTGTTTAAACAAAAATTTTCTAGCTTTATACTTCTTTCTTGGTCGTTTTTATTAACAGATTGATATACTGGATTTTCAAAATAAATCACGATGGATACAAACACGTGTACTTACGACGAACTACGATACGATCGAGCATGCGTTGGATTGCGAAGTAATTTTGAAACTGCTGAAACTTTTTTGTATTCGTTATCATCAGATTGTGAAAATGTAAGTAAATATTTTTTGAATTTGAACTTGTTTTGGGAATGTAAGCCTTCGTTATTGTTTAATCTATGGTGATACAGAGTATTCTATAATTTATTTTCGTATTGCAGTGTCCCTACAGTAGAATAGCTTCAATATCAAAATCGAATAATCAAAGTGTAAGATTTGACACGACTTACAAATTGTTTTGGAGAGTAATAGAAACTGATGGCGAAAGTGAATATATATCCGCGTCAAATAAAAGGTTTGATTTGATGAGAAAAATAAGCGTGAATTCATAAGATATAATTAAAAAATTTTATTTTTCATTCCTATCATTTTCATACCAGTGGTATCGTATGCGAATTGTCACCAAAATTAGGCCAATTTGGATTATACGAATTAACCGTGAATAACGGCAGCTGCGATTTCACGACGATTCAAGAGCCTTCTAATCTTTATACACGTGAGTAATAGCCATAGTAAAAATGCTATTCAGTTGTCAAAAGTTATTAACAGGTATTATTAAGTTGAAACAATCATACAATAATATCTATATCCATTCAAGCTCTTGTTGTCGTACTGGGAGCTTTGCTATGTATCAGTTTTGGATCGTCCTTGTTAAGAACCGGAGTGGTCGCGTTGGTAAAAAGATTTCGAAGAGACAACGCTGAACCGCCACCAGACAAGACTTCGACGAAGCGTCGAATTAATTCAATAGACACATTCCGAGGGTATATAATTATCATGACTAAGAAACGCGACCGACAAAGAAAAGGTATAACCATAATTATCACTTACAGAATCAGCATACTGTTCATGATATTTGTAAACGACGGAGCCGGCGGATATGCAATTCTGGAACACGTAACCTGGAACGGATTATTCGTTGGGGATTTCGTATTTCCATGTTTCGTTTGGGTTATGGGAGTCTGCATACCAATATCACTCTCATCTCAATTGTCTCACGGTGTATCACGACTTTCCCTTTGCTGTGCGATTTTCAAGGTAAATAATATTTAAACGTAAACGATTCCGAAACTGACAGCCAGTACTACGAGTATCATCGTGTCCCTGTTTATCTGCAATGTAACAGAGCGAGACACAATTGTGCTCGCAGTGCTGCCAGTCAATTTCAGAACGAACCTCCAGTCAAAACAATTCTAATACGTTTAATGCGTGGTCGCCTTTAAGCGAAGCGTACTTCTCTTTCTGATTGGACTGTCGTTGAATACATTGGGAACTGATGCCCAACTGGAGAATATACGAATTCTTGGAGTCCTGCAAAGATTCAGTATTGTTTACTTGATTGTTGCTTTGACATTTGCACTGCTGAATCGACGAAAGCCATTGGAGCTTGAGGTCTGTACTGTTAATGATATATTACTGGTAGTTAAATTAATTAAATATTACAAAATTTGCAGAATCTTTTTTTACGCAGAATCAGTGAAACTCTAGCGTTGCTACCGCAGTGGCTGATCATTCTTGCAATTCTTGCTGCTCATTGTGTTATAACGTTTCATTTGCCAGTTCCGAATTGTCCTACGTAAGCATATACAGTTTTACTATACATTGTAACGTATTTTTTCTTAACTCGATACCGACAGCGAAAAAATCCAAGAACGAACTATCTTTGAGAACCAACCTACTTTAACTTCGGCCGTCCACCCTTCGCTCATGCATCCGCAAGCTAGGCGGGCGCCAGCCAATTATTTTTTCACGGGGAACTGATGAGCCGGTATGAACTAGGAGTTGGGGTGGAACAGATCCAACTCCACCAAACGAGAGCTCTAGCGGAATCTATCGGATAATGCGATAACTTAACGGATCCTATAGTTTTTTGGGGACACGTCAAATCGAGAAACGCTACCGTAGGTGCTGATCTTTGGGGTCGCGTAAAATCAGCAAATGCAACTGGATGCACGAACGGGAGCAAACGGTTACGAAAACGCACGGCCGCCCAGGCTGCTAGGTTGAGGTAGAGAAGGTCGTAGTAAGCGTCGGGCAAATAGTGCGCACGTATCTAATCGAAATCCCTTTACCAATTTAATTAATTGGGAGTACTCATCAGAGCTATTGCAGCTGATCCGTGAAGACCGAGAACTGCATCCAGGAAACACTCAGGTGGGCACTGCACTAGGGCACGACACTACACCTCCGGAATACTTACAGGAAATTTATAGAATTTCCTGGATATCGCGAGAGCAACGCGAGAACTTTCTATACCGTATCGAAACACGGCTAGAAAAACTATAAACAGACAGCACGTGAGAGCGAGGCAGCTCGTGACACATCGGTCGGTGCCCCGAGACAGACTGCTTTGACAAAATAGCCAAATTCGAGAACTAATCATTCTGATCATCTGATTGG
>JAYRCB010000065.1:54938-161501 GCA_036026315.1 Trachelus stipa
AGCCCTTTGCCCATCTCCAGCGGGGCGCCGGTATCTGACCCGGGCTTCTGCAGGTCCGTGGAGACGTCTCCGTCGGGACGTCTCCTCTGCCGGGCAACTCGGTACGTCGAGACTATCTCCCCACGGCAGATTCGAGACTATCTCCTCACGAGAGACCCGAGAGCGTAGCTTCTGAGCAGGGTGACGACCCGAAGGGAACCAGGAAGCGAGAACGTTATCTGTATCGGTAGTCGGAGTCGCCTTGTGACCGTGAATTAAAAAATCTCGTCACAAAATTTACCTTGATTATTTTTAATATGATATATCTGTATTTTACCACAGTGGCTATCTTGGGCCTGGTGGACGACATGAGGATGAAAAATATTTTAATTGCACTGGTGGCGCCGCGGGGTACATTGACAAGATTGTGTTAGGAATTGATCACATTTATCAATGGCCGACGTCGAATACCGTTTATGGATCAGGACCTTTTGATCCTGAGGGTATACTAGGTATGCTATATGCACACTGTTATTCATGATATATATATGTATAATTAAAGTATTATATGAACAGAAATTATATTGTTTATATTACAGTTTATAAAGTTTCAAGGTATTTGAAAATATTTCCATAGCATTTTATTGAACGTGTAAACATTTCTATTGCATGTAAATTGTGTAAGAACAGGAATGGCGCCTTTTCTATAACTCACAATCAAACTGGTTTTCAATCGGTATCTTTTTAGGATGCCTCACCACGATCTTTCAAGCTTTCTTGGGCGTCCAGGCTGGCATGATTTTAAGGTATTATAAAAACTGGAAGGACCGGGTTGCCAGGTGGCTTCTGTGGGCAGCAATATGCGGTACCTTGGGCGCCATTCTCCATTTTAACGACTTTATACCAGCAAATAAAAATTTGTGGTAGGACTGTCTGTAATACTATCATCCTAAAATTTGTTAAACGAAGTCTTGACTTTACCTAAAACAATACTGACAATGAGTCACACTGTCGGTTTTTCTTATTTAAAATTTTACTTAGCATTGTCTTATCCAAAGAAAATATTTTCTCATGTTATTTTTAGTTAATGGCGTTAAGTCTATTTTTTTTTGCAGGTCTTTATCCTTTGTACTTCTGACCACGTGTTTTGCTTTTCTTCTACTTACCGGATGCTACCTTCTTATTGACGTCAGTGAGGTCTGGCGCGGTGGTCCTTTTCGAATTCCAGGTATGCACGAATCACCCTCTTATTTTTCTCCTTAGGAATCTTCATTAGTTCTACGAGTCAATACGATGTATACATATTTGTCCAGGTATGAACGCTTTGGCAATGTACTTTGGTCATCAGTTGTGCTATCAGATTTTCCCGTTTCATTGGAGATATGGCTTAATGAATACTCATTTCTTTCTACTTATCGAAGCTGTTTGGGGAGTTGCCTTGTGGACGCTTGTTGCATATATTTTGCATCACAAAAGAATATATATCACACTGTAATGTATAACACTGACTGATTTACTTTGTAATAGTATTAATCAATTTATTGGAAGCATTGCTCAAACTTTATTTTTATTTACGTAACCTGCTGACGAAAATAAATAAATAAATGATTATATCGATAAAATGTCAATGAA
This sequence comes from Trachelus stipa, assembly GCA_036026315.1. Lineage (NCBI taxonomy): Eukaryota > Metazoa > Arthropoda > Insecta > Hymenoptera > Cephidae > Trachelus > Trachelus stipa. Next base: position 56,550 of record JAYRCB010000065.1, read on the forward strand.
AAATATTCAAGCGACATATAGTTTTTCGTCGTTATGCACATTTGTTACAATTCTTCAGAAAATATCAAACAGGCGGGTATCAACTTTATAAATAATTTATTTTACACAACTGACATAAATCATACAGCGATATCTCCAACGATAAACGATAATGAACGTGTGCTTCAAAACGACCAGTGACACAACACCGACGACTAAGGATTTTCATAGCGAAACGTTGAGCTGATGGAAAACAAAGCACTTAATTTTTTAGAAAACAATTAGAAATATCGCCGTGAGGATCGGCCGAAGCTTCTCCGTATGTTTCTATCCAATAGAACGAAGGCGTCGTCGGGAAGGAAATAAAATCAAAGTCTTACAGATCGTTTTGTTTTCTCCATAGCAATTGATTATCGATGTTCACACTCGTTGCAGTCGAATTACAAAGATCGATTAGGCCAGCGTAAGATAGATAATGCGATAATTGTGATTACAAATGTTTTTTTTACTTTTTTTTTGGTTGCAACACACTGCGAAAGTCTATAGGCACAATAAATAATTGTTGCGGATTATTCGTGTAACAAAATAGAAAAAAAAAGTGAGAGAGAAGTCGATGAATAAAGAAAAACACACTAGTAATACCAGGTTCACGAGCGAGGCAATCCGCATCCCCTCAGTAATCAGTTTGGTCGGGGCCTGAAAAAATGACAAACACAAAATTCGATTAGAATTTCCCGTCTGTTTCGTTTGCGTGTTCAAAAACCAGACAAAAATAAAGGAAAAAAAAGAATGATATTCGGCGTGCACGAACGAAGCTACAGACGTGTTTCTCAAGATCCCCCTGGGTTTCCATTTGATATATCGACGACATACGAAAATTATATCAGCAATTATATTCAATAGTTTGTTACGATCGTATATAACCGAAATTTGAAATTTTATTAATGTAAGAAATTTTTTTCTTATCGTTAAAAAAAAAAGATTCGTGATAACCGTCGTTGATATATCGACGAGTCTTTTCCTTTTACGTGTATGACTTTAATATATTCTTCTTCTCCGTTTAATTAAGTTATGTTAAATATACTATGTATTAAAACGGGCAATCACGCAATGGCAATAACGAAGAACGGTGATGTATGATACGTGACATATGATGCTGACACGAAAAACATGTGTGTATATATATTCGTAAATTAATTCTTTTTCAAATTATAACCGAGCAGGGTTATCGAGCGTGCGTTACGTTATACACAAATATATAAATATATCGTATACGAACATATAACAATGCGTGAAATGAAAAAGTCACAAAAAACATTAGTTTAACATAGAAATCGGGAGAAGAAAGAAAAATTTTTTTGCTCCGTGTAAAAGGTAAGATTGACAAGAGGCGTCGCCGTCGCGATGGCCACTGATCGGGATTTTGTGAAGTGACGTATGTATAAACATGCCCACCCAACCAGAAAATAATTTCTCACCGATTTGCGAAAAAAGCGTGAAGAATGAAAAAGAAAATTGTGAAAATAATGTAATAGCGAAATAATAAAAAATCATACGTATACATAGAAGATTTAATACGCAGCCTCTAATCATGCAGCATAGCGGGGTATATTTTTCCGAAAAAAAAAATACCAAATTGTCAACCCGCATAATAGAACCCCGATTAATCGGATAATAAAAATGTATAAGACGTGTAAATATAAAAAAATTCAAAAAATATTTTTAAAAAACATGGCGAGCAGCGTAAGATATTCGCATACGCAAATGGCCCTGATTGGTACAGAAGGATGCAAGAGTGAGTGTGCAAGGTAAGACAAGGAAATAAATGCAAAGGCGAAGGTAATATGACAATGGCGCTAATAATTTGTCAACGTCCGACATTGACGTCGAAGATCGGCGGTAATGGCGGCGAACCTAAGAGCAAAAGCAATAAATAAGCTACCTCACGATGCTCGACGCGACTCGTTGGGTTTGCATGTCTATATATAACATACATATATATATATATATATATAATATATTGTGTAGCACACAATTAGATGCACGGATTGGGTCGGTGTCTAGCAATAGGCATATGTAGGTGTGTGTATATATATAAAATATAGTATATAATAAAAAATATATAAAAATAATATGTACCGATAGAAAAAAAACACGTGGCCTGTACCTCCTGGGCATCGTAGCCCAGCCTGGCGAAACTAGACAAAACTCTCAACGCTCGTTCGTCGACCGGATGCATGGCCTAACGTCAGATTCTGCCTTGGGCCATCAGCAACGGTCATTTTTCAGGTAACACGGGGAAGGAATGGACGAAACGATCGGCTTGGCACGAGCTGATTTAAGTGCCTGAGGCACATTTTTCGAGCTCCTGATCCTGGGACAGAGGACGTTTATCTTTTTTACACAAAAGGGAGCCGTCCTGTTCTCGAGCTTCTTGAAGGTTAGGGACGGCACGATGTCGTAATCGAATTCGGATGGCGACTTGGGCGTCTTCCACGTCTCGAAGTAAGGATCCTTTTGATTGGGACTGTCCGCACTGGCGATGGTACCTTGTCCTAGAGCCAGTCGTGCGGATTCCTCGTAATCGGCATTGTTGTCAGCGTCGTAAAGTCTTCTCCAGGATTGCTCGCATACGGGTGAGTATTCCGGAGAGGTCAGACCACTTGAATAATTCGAATAATAATTGTCATCGTAATTGAACACATTTTTTTTTAGCGACAGACTCAAATGCTCTCGACTGGCCGGTGAGCCGCATTCCTCGGACGAATCCTCAGCCAGGATCGAGTCATCGTTGAGCAGCTTGAAGAGTCTGGAGTGTGTTTGGGTTCTTTGGTACTTGCTGGACTTTTTATTAGGCGCACATTCGGAGTCCGTGTCTACTTCTGATATGAGTCTGCTCATGTCGGAAGTGACGCCACTGTCTTCGTCGTCCGTCTCTTCGCGAGAATTTTGAACACTTAGTAGATGCTTGGCTTCCTTGTAGCCAAAATTCGAGACGTCGTTGACGCCATATTCCTTTTCTTCATTTTGTATGGTCAACTCGAAGGCCAACATTTCACTGAGTCCGTGATCATCAGTGAGGTTTCTTTCGTTTTCCTTGTCTGCTGAGGTGGGACACTTGAGGTCGTCATTCCTTTGTTCTACCCTGTCTACTTCATCAGCCTTGGCTGTGCCTGGACGCAACTTCGTTACTGCAAACTCAGTCTCAACAGTTTCGCTCTCCTTGATCTTCAGACTCTTTGTCTCAGTGACCTCCTTACAAAGGTCACCGTCTAACTGGCTCTTTGACTCTGTGACGAGAAACTCCTGGTCGCAGTTAGTGGTACCGTGTCCATTTGTTGTAAGAATTCTTCTTTTACATTCCGTAACAGTGCCACTGGCAGTAGGTTCCTTGCTTGTGCGAGTCTCAAGATCAGTTTCATTATCCAAGCTTAAATCCTTGGCCCAAACGTGTTTCGTTACATCCGTTTTCTTCGTCCTGACTGTAAATTCCGTTTCGACATTTTCATTGAGGTCGACTTTCTCAACAGAAGATTCCATGTCCTTCTTGAAGGTAAATTCACAATCGGCAGTGATGCACTCGTTAACGTCATCAACACCACTGACATCTACGTCCAAAATTTTCTTGCTGCTCTCCTTGAGGTCAAGCTGCGCCTCTACTTCTTCTGTTCCCAAGGTGAGTTCAGTATCGAAGGTCTCCCTGGACTTTTGTTTCTTCAGAGTGAAGTTCGCTGTCGCTACGGTGTTCTTGCTGAGCTGGAAATTAACATGAACATCATTGTCCTCGTCGTTGTCTTTGGTACAGGACCTAGTAAGACTGTCTTCCTTGGATGAACTCTTCTCAGACTTGACAAGGCTGTCACCAACGATGACAGTGGTGACGTCCTCATCATTTTCAGAAATTGAAAATTTGAACCGTAACGGTAAGCTGACACTGACTGTCGTAGCGTCAGCATCATCAACGTCGTCCGGTGGATCATCAGTTTCTTCCAATGGCACGTCCTTCTTTTCCTCTGGATCCTTCCTTGCCTCTAGTCCACGATGATCAGCGTCAGGATGCTCTACGTCTTCGTAGATGACACTTAGCTGATGAGGTAGTATGCAATCGTTGTTTAGCGACTCTATTTGATACTCATCGTCGACATCTGAATCACTCTCGCTGCAGCTCATCTTATCGGATGACAACCTGGAAGAGTGTTCATAGGTGTCATCCGATATGGTGGCAGTCGAGAGCGATTGTCCAGATTCCTTTTCCACCAGATTGACTTTGACATCCAGATTGACCTCCTGATCTTCAATCCGCTCACGAGGATTGAGACCAGTTGAATATGCTAAATACTCAGAACCGGAATCACTATCGGAATCCGAATCGCTATCGCTGTCAGTATCTGAACTGGAACTTGTACTATCAGAAGAAGAACCATCGTCTGAAGAATCTTCATCGCTAGAATCAGCATCCTTATCAGCCGTCCTCTTCTTAGCTTTGATTTTTCCATTATAATGATCTCCGTTATCTAATTTTATCAAAGACGTCCTCTCTCCAGCTTCCTCATCAGTAATACTTGCACTAGCAGAACTGCTCGTCCTGATGGTATCTCTGCTGTCGTTGCTTTTATCATTGACAGATACCAGTGTATTACTAGGACTGGTCCATTTGGGTACAGTCAATAGATCAGGATTCTCCTTGGGTACGTTCGAGTCCTTTTGCGACTTCAGTACAGGATCATCGCCAGGAGATGGATAGACGCTATTATAAATGGCGGTATCTTCGGTCTGCCCGTAGGAGAAATTATAATTCTGATCATAATCAGCAGTGGCTGCGTATTGCGGATAAATCTGTGCGTAACCGGCATCCGAGTAATCAGTTTCGATTCTATCAGCTGATTTGGCCTGATCGACGTAACCCCGAGCTCCATAATTTTGATCGTACATTGGATAGTAGGCATAAGCATTTCCATCACCATACCCATAGTAAGCGTACGAATCGTAAGGGATGTTATTGGAGTTGGTGTTAGGTGCGTATTGCATTGGATAATATCCCCACCAGCCCCCCTCAGGATTCCAATAGGGAGAGGGACAGTTCGGGAAAAATACACCCTGCTGATTGCCCGGCATGTTATTCTCAGTTTGACAGGCGAAATCTGGTTGTCGATTTTCTTGCGTGGCTACAACAAACAGCACATTGGATTCAGACAAAAAAATCAACTCCATCAGGTGTAGAAGAGGAAGAAGAAGAACTTTTCGTGGGGCATAACTATTATCTTCTTTTCTTTTTATTTCTTCTAATCTTTCGTTTCTCATTGACTAATGCACTTCTTCTATTATTTCCTCTTTCAATTCTCCATTACGGCCTACACTGCTTATTGACCTCCAGCCTGAAGGTGGGATAAGATTGGCAAGGACGATCCTGAAGGAATGACGAGCGACGACTGCTCCAAAGGAATGAGACGATGGAATGTGATTTGGAATGATTGGTCGTTGGTCAGAAAATTTATTGGCACCAGGTTAAAGGAAGATCCTGTGGAATGAGTGCATCTTGGTTGAGGATGTTGGCGAGTGGAGGGGACGTTGCTGGAATGAAAAGGAATGATGTCACATTACGGAATGACAAGATGAATGCATTTAGCAGAAGAGAACGATAGTTTTAAATCCTGTGTTCAAAGGAATCTATCGAAAGATTCTCCAAGGCCATTTTATTAGGACACAGTAATATTTTTTTTACTACCCGGTATACAGTCTATAGATCACGAATCAATCCTGCTAATCTTTTTTTTGATCATTTAGATGTAAAGGACATGCTCGAGTTTTATCAAATATTCTGGACGGTCTTATCAAGACCTGGATGTTTCGTTCGATTATTATATTTTAATTAATCGACGCTGTTCGATTTTCATTGTTGCACGTGATTGTCCAAAATATTTTTTTCACTAAATAAACATGCAAAAGTGACCGGCACTATTTCATAACTCCTATAGCGATATTGATAACAACGTCAATCATTAATGACATGCAACATTCCCACCAAGTGTTCAGTGCATTCTTAGCTATGATAATAGACGGAATCCCATTCTAATTAATTATATTTTACTATAGTATATTACGTTATGTATACTCGAATAAGAATTGTTGGGAATTGAGTAAAAAAAAATGGACACTATCCATACACCACCATTCATTGTTGCCACTGCCATTTAGCACAATATAATTTTTTTAATTATATATCGGTTCAACATAGATATATGATAATAATTAGTATTCAACTTTTGAATAATTTTATATTTCATATATATTTATATATTATTCGTTATATGCTAGTTACGTGAGTCGTGACGAATTCTGAGGGATAGTTGAGGCAAATTTATATTTTATATCAATAATGAATATGATTGACGAGCAGCTAATATACTTGATTTACTTTTCTAGGTCGGGAAGAAATTTTCGTTATTCCTGTGAACACAGGATTCGGGAATATATACAGTTTTTCTGACTAACGCTGCGTGACGTGATTGATTATTTAGTAAAGTTCATTAGAATGTCAGACCATGGACACTGAACATTAATGTACAGAGGCGTAGAAGCTTTTGCGATTAATTCTTGTTCAACGAATACAACGTGTTTACTTTCTTTTATTGTTTTTATCTCTTTGCTCGTGGACAGATTAAATGAATCACTATATCCGCGTAGGTTATCAGGTAATCTTTTTTTTATCACTTACCAACACTTTCCGGGGACGTCATTGCCTGTAATATCCTGAAGGATCGAGATGGTATCGCACTGCCCATGTATTTCTTCGGTTCCTGGACTTGTTGCTCGCTCGGCGGCAGATTTGCTTGGGCTTCCTCTGTAAGATAGTACAATTTAATATTGTTATTAATATTAAAAATAAAAAAGTATTCATATATATTCTTTCATGAAAACTTAATATTACCGAAAGTCTTTGAATTTCGGTTTTGCTGTTTCTTTTGTATGGCAGTAGGAGCTCGCGGACCTGAAAAATAAAAATTACGTATTGACAGGGAAGGTTCTTTTTTTTAAAATAATATTAAAGATTATCTGAACCTACCAGAGGATGCTGCGGGTACCTCACCGGAATCTGTCATATTCTGCAGGAACCGAAACGCTCGCGATGGTATCGCTGCCCCACGATATCTCGGATCTTCTTCCTGATGAAGATACGTATCGCCATCGACTTCAAGAAGAACGGTTGGTTATAGATTGAAAGTAAAATTTAAATACAGCCTAGTCTAATATTTTGTTACTATTTCAGCCAACCTTGTTCCTTAAATTTGTTCATGAGTGTCCTATCGTCTTCGGTGAGTTGAAGTTTGCGGATTTGTTCTGAAGCAGGATCGGTATCGACATCAGAATCGGTGTCAGTGATTTTTTGAAGTACGCGAAAAGACCGTGATTGAAGTGGACCTGGTTCGTATTGTTGTCCTGGCATAGGACCACGTTGGACATCCCTAAACCAACAATTCAAATATATCCATCCGCATTGGTACTTGGGCAATAATAAGACCATGAGATGAACTTACACTCTGGTGGCCTGATTCTCTACAGGGATGCTCCTAATCTGTGCTGGACCTTGAGATTGAACAAAAGCCGGTGGTGCCACTGATCTAGCTGGTGATCTCGGAGCATTGTCCTCTACCATAATCGGAACAACTCGGGCCCCATCGGATCTTTGTTGCTGGATCTGGATCGGTACTTGAGAAGGTCCCTGTTGCTGGCCCCATCGTTGCTGATGATGAGGAGTCGACTGTTTTAACTGATGATGACCTGGCTCGTGCTTCACGGAAAATACCGAGGGTCTGTCTTCGATCTTGAACACAGCAATGACGTATTACGTCATAGGAACTTCAAGAATCTCTCATTTGGAATGTAGCTCTCCCAGCTAGTCTTGCAATGTGTAATCGTATAACTCACTCGCAAGGGTATCGTCCGTTCCGTCTGCTGAATCTGCGGGCGAATCTGCTGCTGTTGCTGAGTTGGTTGTGTTTGCTGGGTCAGCTGAGTTGGTTGAATTTGCCGCTGAGTCCCCGGCGAAACGGGACTCTCGGGTAACGAGTCATCAGACTTGGAGGCAGTCGTCCGTTTCGCCCACTCCGGCAGTTCCTCCTGGCTTTTGTTCTTATTCTGGAGCCACGGAGTTGGCGCCTTTGTCAGAGTAACGGGTGGGGTACCAGGCGACGTGGGCGAGGTTGGCTGAACCGGAGTCACCACTACAGGAGTGGCGGCCACCTTCGGCGCTTGTCTTGGTGGTTCAACTGCTCTATCTGCGACTAGTACAAGAGAAAGAAAAGTTATAAATGATACTTAAACAATTCAATGTACGTTCTCTATCTTCGCCATTCAACTTACCATTCGATGCCACTCGGTTCAGCTGACTGTTAGGTGCCCTGGCTGGTGTTTGGGGCAGAACTGGCATAGTCGTTGGAAAAACTGGCACAGCCACCTGAGGTTGCACGTATACATTGCCACCCGGTACCGGCGGACTGGTCTTGGACTCCACAGCAGATTTTGGCGGACCCTCGATACCCTCGTCGTTCGCATTTTTGGCTACTCGACGTGCCATACGTGGACTTCGGATTTGCGAAAGGTCTAGCTTGCCACCCATGCCCGGGGTGTATGTAAATGGTTTCTTGTCCTTGGTCATCATCGCATTCTGTATGGCTGCGGGTGGTTCGTACGGGTCGTTGCTGTTCTCTGGTCGGGCTCTTCTTGGAGCTGGTGCCTGGGATCCCAAAAGTATTATATTCTTTTATTATTTCGTCGATACCCTCAGAGATAGCATATTGCTCCCTATCTCGTGGCACTGCTATTAACTTTATAGTGTCTGTGTTTATGCACGTGTCTGAATACGTTGGACCTTCGCGAATTTTGTCGGATTCGAGACGATTAAAACAGCTTCTATTATTAACCACAGCTTCGACGAACTTCTTGCTCGTTCATATAAGACGCGTGTGAATCATGCTCGGTGAATATATCTAACCCTTTCTTCGTGAATAGATTTTGTATACAGTTAATACTCTAGCGGTGAATTGTTTGATGGTAATTTTTTAAAAATCTTTTTCAAAATTTCTTGTATATTTTCTTTGAGATCGATATATGACACAGCGATTTCGTTTATAGGATTACAGATACTAATGTGTTTTGGCGATTTGAAAATTGGAACGTTGACAAGGGATGATATTGTTTTTTCATTTTCCGTCACCGCTATATTATTTATGTACTTTAGTATTGTGTTATATTTATATATCGTGTAGATTTTATTCTTTCTATTTAATTCTTATATGTCTATTGCGGTATTTGTATTTTACCTCTGCAGTACTGATTCTAAGGGATGGTACTTGGCCAGCACCAGGTGGCGGTGGTGGCGGCGGTGGCGGTGCAGGACAAAAGCCTGGAAAATAAAATTTGGTTCATTATTTCGAAAAAATGTTATACTTGAAATCGTATAATAAAATTCACTTTCAACATTGGCTTTTCCAAATAATTTAATTCAAGTAAATATTTCATGTGCCACGAGAAATTTTTAAAAATACAAAATGTTCCATATCTCAATATGCTAGATGTCAAGTATAGATCTTTGAAATTCCATTATTAGTGTATAATTAATTATAATTTTTTAAAAATAATTATCGTCATACCTGTCGGTGCACAGTCTGGATTTCTGAAAGAATAAAATACGTATGAGTAAATGATCGTTCAATTGTAAAAATTTAAAAAATTAAAATTATTTCTATTTAGTTTTCGAACTTTGCGTTTTCTATTTGGCTAAGGAATATATCAACAACATGAATCACCCTTCATGTATGCGCATTGCCGTCGTAGCTTCTTGTGCAATACTCGTATATTTGATTAGCAAATAAATACTCCAGTTGCATATATGCACGTATGTGCATTTTACTATGCATACGTGACGTTTTGCGTAGAATTAGCAAAAGCGTTAGTGACGCAAAGGCACGTGATAAAATTTTTAAAGAAAATGTTTGTTAAATAAAAAAATTATGCAAAAGTGATTTCAGCGAATGAATGACAAAATGAATTAAATGATTATCAGAGAAACAGCAGTCTACACACAGAATATATTTACCAATCGAATTTTGACATTAAAATAATTTTCCAAAAAGTAATGACAAAAAATAACTACATGTATACAAAAAATTGTTATTTGACAATAAAAATACAAAAAAAATTATAAATACTATACACTAATTATCCCAGTTCCACGTACCCTCCGGTCAAGTATATATTTTTTGGCAAACAATCCCACTCGTTATTCATGTCTTGGAAATTTATAAATAAAAAATATTAAGTTAACAAGATATATTCAGAATAAATTAATTTTTCACTTTAAAAGTATTATATTATTTATAGGTGTGCGCCCAAAATGGAGATTCAATGACACCGGCACATTATTGTGATTATTTCAAAGTCCAAGGATCCCGCGTTACTCGTAAGCAGTAGGTATTATTTAATGATAATAAATATCACCACAGAATTTCTATAATTATATAATTATAAGCGTATCCCTATTCGTATATTTATATTCCGATTTCGTCAATCGAACATACGTTTTTAAAGTAACAGAAAAATTGTCCGCACCACTAACGTTCACTACGGTCAACTTACAACTGATCGACTGACAAGTTGGTAACTGCTAACTGGTAACTGGTATCTGGAAAGTGGTAACTGTGCTAACCTACATTGCCGCGACCGCGAGAACGTGGTTAAGAATGGTGAACCATGCCGTATATCATGCCTATACCTTTTAAGGTATAGCTACGTATCCGTGTGGTATAACAGAAAGTCATTTGAATTGATGATTCGCAGTTCACGCGTATTTACATTCCAGAGTAATTGTCGGTGACATTTCGGTAACGTTGCTCGCGGTACGAAATGATAATTCGAAAATCGTCTTTGTAAATATCTTTTGGTCATTTTCGTGACTCTCGTAATCTTTGTCTTTGACAAAGAAAATGCATTTAAATTCTCGCGGGTAAAAGTCACTTACGTCATCGTGCACGGAATCTCGAGATAAATGGAATTTTGTTTGTTCAGGTATTGCTGGATGCGTTTAAAAATTCGTCACGTCGAATTAAGAAAGATGACTCGTGGTTTTTGAGTTTTGACTTTTCCCTGGTCACTGTCACTTTCTTGTTCGACCAGCTCAGGTTAGAATTTTGCCTCCGTTGTTTAAATTTTACGAAAAATAATTTGTTGGCAGGATGCGCGATGTATTTTTTATTATTGAACTAACCTCAAAAAATGACTTTTTTTGGAATTTCGTTACAAGCAAATACGTCACTTCTTTTAATGTACCAAAATAGGACTCGAACAAGGCATTGGTCGTTGACAATGGACAAAAAATTATTTCCGCCGGAAGGGACATGAAAAACAGTTTTAGAATAACTGGAACGCGAACATTTCGCTTAACGCACGGAGCTTTTGATAGGCCTCTGTGAGTTTGATATAAAACGGTCAACGATTATCTTCAACAGCAGATCATTGTCCATCTTCATGAATAGGAATTTTATTCCATGATGTAATCGTCGTACGGATGATATTGACACGTGGTTGCGCGTACAGTTAAAAAAATGAACACCGACTCCTCAAGCTGTTAGATACAGAAAGAAAAGTTATCAATTTTATAAAAAATATAATTATTAGATTATAAATATAATTTATTAATTTTTTTTAATTACAGTATCTGCCCTACGGCATATGGATCCTTCGATCGTTCGCTGGTTCAAACTCTGACAGTATAGGAAGTGTATGTAAAAAAAAACGAAGGTCGAAGATCAGCTTCACCGTAGATGATCGTCATTATGACGACATAAATGGAGCTTGGGGGGTTGACCTTGAAGAAGTTCTATTAATTCCAGCCGCACAGCCCTAGTCAAAATCGGCCGGCAGACTGCGGTTCGGTCTTGTCGCCTCGTGCGAGCTGGGCCTAACGAAGCAGGTGGCATAACCTCGATAACGTGTCTATTTTAAACTGCGAATCTTTTCTTCCACCTCGACTGATCTTAGAATTTTTCGAAAAGCTCTCTCCGCCACCCCCTCACTGCTATCACTCTCTTTCTAAATTTCGCTTCTTTCGTATTCTTGACTTTTAACGTTTATTCTTCGTAATAATACATTTTCGCCACGGACTGTACCACTTAATCAAGCTTCTTCTTAAAAATGGGAGTATACTGTAAATCAATGTTAAAAAATTAAATATATTGTGAATTTATATTTTTTTGATAATTTTCATTTAAATAATTGTATTATAGGAAACGTCCAATTGCATCTTGTCGAAAATACTCTAGAAATAAAATTATCATGATTTGACTTCGGGTTACGACTAATTATGTTAATAATAATTTTTTAATCGAAAGTTCTTTTATATAATTATATCCAAGCATGTGTAATTTGATGAACGTGATATTTTCAGTGAATCGCAAGGGATGATAATGGCTATAGAAAAATACAGGATTTTTTTTAATCAGATTGTGGTAGCTATATGTGTAACGAACCGAATGTAATACCACCCACATGATTAATACGAGTCTAAGGAGTAATGACGCTCAACGTCTGGTTAATATTAAAAAGTCACGCAGCTTTTACGTTGGCGTCGTCCGCGAGACACGTGTTTTCAGATTTATAAGTATTTGTCCCACCAATTTTCCTCAGTGACAGATATGAGCGTACGGACTGAAGAAAATTAAACAGGTTTTACTTGTTCGCTGAAATGGATACATGAAACAACGCGCGTGATAATGGAGTAAGATCATGATTGAATGAATATATTTATAAAATGCATAAAAAGTATAATGAAGTAAAAAAAATTTTTAATGGACAATTAATATCGCGAGTAAATAAATAATCAGGAAAATTCGATAAATCGTATCTAACCTGTTTACTAGAACACAAATCGTAATATCCGAATGAAATATTTTATCGGTTCGAAAATAAAATTCGTTGATTACTTGTATTAAAGAAATTATTAGCCTTGACACAGTATCGTCCTTTTTTTAAAGACTCTTCTAGCGTAAGATAATAGTTTCCAAAAATATCGAAAAATCGACCTACTTTTTTTGCACGCTCCATACCTCATTTTCGAGGACAAGTTTCGATTGTATTAAATATAAAGGGCTGTAAAAAATTACATATCGAATTACAAAAAAAGTATTTGCACTAGTGTACCGATTACGTTATATCACATTGAAATAAAAAAATGGGATATAAGAAATATTGAATGATTAAAAATAATAATAATTTATTCTAAAGACTAATTGGCATTATAAATGTTTATAAAAATTTATTTCAAAGTTCAAAAACATTCAGGGTATCAATTTTCAATAATGGGTAAGAAAAATAATAATTTAACGACTGAATGGAATTTTTTCAAATATTTCCAAATATACGTAATGACGTATCGATCCTAGAGTCGTTCGATAAACTATCGATCTTACGAAATCTCTCGATCGATACGATACATGTCATAGGAAGGTACGAAATCGTGGAGAAAGGAAGGAAAAATCAAAATGGCCGCAATTGGCTGACTCAACGTTTCCTCCTCGTTATAAAAAAGAAGTCGTGAAGCCAATCTAAGAGGAGCCGAACGATTTTCTCGAGAAAGCGACGCCATGTATAATGAAACGCGCGATGTCGCTGGGCAAGAAGCCCAGCCGGAGAGGCTATAGCATAGAAATGTATTTAGGTAGATACGCGAAGCACAGTTAATTTTAGCTCAAGCTGACCTGCGCGTTAGCACGCCGTATAAAATGCTTCCGATTATTTTATTTTTAGTATTTTACCGCCGCACTCTTTCTTTTCATACTGGAAATGCCCAAAAGGCCGGCTAATCTCATGCGGTCCGTATTGCCTGGAAGGATACTAAAGTCCATGATAAGGATCAAGACCCAGTTTGAACGCACCGATAATCCACTACGGAAAAACCCCTGACTGTACAATTTTCAAAATACTTTAGCACAGCTCTATATACTTCTGTACTGTACATACTAAAGGTACAGATAGGTCAACTATATAGAAAGTTTTAAAAATACTTTTCAAATCCAACTAGCCAGTAACAGCACGTGGCCATCAATTATTGTTGGCTACAGCACCGATCAAAAGGTCATTGACTTTGGATGGATTTTCAAAAAAGATAAATTATTATTTAATTTCGTTCTTGCCAATATCCTAAGGTGCCTCGTGGTATTGATGAAGGAAGTTGCCAAAATTTATCACACAGCAATTATCATCATGTACCAAGTTCAATGATCGATGATTTCTCTTACTTAAGGTCCATCTTTTTATACAGGGTGACTTTTAAGTTTGGGGGTGTTCTAAAATTTTTTTAAAGCATTTTCAATACGTAAATACGAATTTACGTGATGGCATTTAACGGCGACGCATCGCGAAGGAAACTGCAATACGTGGTACGGAAATAAGTTTCTACGAAATTGCTATTATTATTTCGTCGTTACCAAGTCTGGGGTTGCAAGCTCAAACCAAAGCGAACGAGTGCTTTCTCCCGTTCGAAAAATTAGGTCAACCGGTCACCGTACGAGAACACGTTTCCTGATAAGTTTTTCAAAAATTCTTCAGGGTCGCCTCGAACATAATTTAAGTGCAGAATAAAATTCGTGATTAGGTCACGTCGATGCAAAATCTTCGCACACAGTATACGCGTTAGTCGCTAAAATATAATTTAAGAAAAGAATCCAAACAGTTTCTTACGAATTACGAAAATCCACCTTTTTAAAACTAAAATATATTTTTACCAACAGTTTTTTTTACCCAAAACCGGGTATAACCTTAATTCCAATGTAAAACCTGTGATCGATATCGTATATATCAATTGAATATCTCTTACCCCGGGTATGTCGAGGAACTCATGGCTGTATCCAATTGGGTCTCGTATTCGCCGCTTTCCACGAATAGCCCGACTCTCTAGGAGTTTTCTCCGTTTGAACGCGGACGAATAGGACAGACGAGCACCGAAGCCGACACTAGCGCACACCCGCTGCTACTAAGGTTTGCGTATCAAGAATCGCGGATGGCAGCTTGTGAGCTACGAGTGGCGTGGTGGACCGGCCGGCCACGAGAGGGATATTAAACCACCCGGCACGCAGCATTCGAGACGAATCCGAATCATCCCGATCCGAGCCGATCTGATACCGTTCCGGCAAATGAAGTCACACCGGATCTCAGAAACATGTCGGATCTGTAAAGAATACAGCCGATTATTGATATTATGAATAAAAAAAGTATTTTTGAAATACGATCTTTAAATATTTTTTTCAACAAATGTCAAATTTTCTTATAGAGAGATTTGTGCCGTTTTAAGAATTTTAATAAAGTTATAAAACCTTGTCAAGATATTACAAAATTGTCAAATATTGATAACTAATCGACTTAATATCATTTTGTACCATATTATTTTCTTGTGTCACGATGAACGAAGCTGACTGATTTCATCCTCAAGAACCCAACTCTCCACTTCTACCCACGTCACTCAGTATGGGTACACTCTGCTGATCGCTTATTTTTAGCTGGCGGATCACGGTACTTCGACACTGCAGCCTTTGATAACCGGGATCCATTGAGATGATGATCTTTCAAATTGGAACCGACGACCTTCGATAACCAGGATCTATTCGGTATTTTCATTGTTTATTGGCTTATCTGAAATGGTATTGATTAGAGACAGTCAGAGTTAGATGGGCCTCTTAAGGAAATAATGCCAGTAAAGCAATTCCAAAAATATATTATGATTATCCCGTTTTCGACTGATGGTTATAGGTACTTCTTGTAAAAGACATGAAATTTGTCCACGGTATCGCAATATTGGATAAGATTATGTATATTGGTAGTTTATTACCTAGAATAATGTAAACTTCAAATCTTTACGCCTGAAAGTTGACAACCCAACACACGCCGTTGATTGTCGCACCTGCACCTCTACAGGTTCAGGTTGCAGGTGCAAATAGTTCAGAAACACGTACTGTTTCTTCGGAATCATAAAGTGCAGATGCGAGACAGTAGAAATTGAAAAATATTCGATCAATCAAGTCGATCGTTTGCTGATATCCATTAGCTTATGTCCGCCTTCATACATTATAAATGTATATCAAGCCATAGTATCTAATGCCCAATTGATATATTCTAGACATAAGAAATGGCCAGCTAGAAATGTCAATATACAGACTATAATTTGATTGTCTGTCAAAAATGTCTCGTAGCTCGATAAAAAGTTATTACACTCGCGTAACATAACCGCAACGTGTAAAATGACTACACGTATCCATGTAAAGAATACGTGCCCACAATGAGCGACAATAAATAATGTCATGCACTTTCCTAAAACGTGAAAATACCAATTTTGCGTTTTTTTCGGCTTTTAAGCCTAAATATCTATTGCGAACATCAGTAAACTCGGATATCGATAAAAATCATTATTGATTACGAAGTTTGTACTTTCTACTTTTTATTAATTTACCTCTGTATCGATAAAGGCAGATAGGGGAACACTTTATTCAAGACAGTTTTTTATGATTGATCCTGAGCTTCATTTGTCAATCGGAATCAGTAGTGAATCTGATAAGAAAGTTATGTTTGCGTTGGTAACAACGTCCAGTCCCTATTTCGTCACGTTGGTAATAAAGCTGATTGAAGTCTGTGCAGAATACTTGAATATTTAAACTGTCCTCATAATCCAAACGTCAAGTATCAATCAGACAGAAACTCTGTTCGCTATATTTAACTCATGTATTATTCGTGGGAGAATCTCCTGGATAAAGAGTGACAGAATTCATTTAAAAACCCGTACGACATAAACACTGTGATTTGCTGAAAAATTGTGAGTCAAGTATGACCATACTTCAGTGCTGTACTTGTATTATATTACTTTTGAACTTGTACACAGTTGTGATGGGAGATCTTAAAAAAATCAGCTTGGATCTGAAACAAAATAAGAAGGAAAAACTCTTGGAGAAATTCCTGATGGAAGCTGAGAGTCGTTTGATGGAAAATTGCCCCAGAAGACACACGACTGTCATTGCTGCGAACAATTCACTTATGAGGGCTGTAACAATGATTTTCAAGAACAGACCCTACTTTGTCAGTATCGATTCTAAGATTTTCTTTAAATCCCATGAATACCTGATCGAGAACTGTATCTTTGTCTTCCTCGAGAAAATCGATTACGATTACTTGTCAAATATATTCAGCGATGTGCGAAAACATTACAATTCCAAACTACAAATCATCTCTACAATTGGTCTATCGGAAGAAGAAGTAAAGAAAACCTTAGATTTGGCATACGACAAGTCAATTGAAAACATCACAGTCACTTTTCTGAAGAACAGCCAATTCAAGATGTTCCAAGTGTATCCTTTCACGAGGAACTGCGAGAGAGAAGTAAGACAATCTTACGTCTGGATTCCTGAGGAAGGATTTGAAGCGTATAACTACGACGACTATTCCCCGCGAAATTTGAACAAGTGTCCAGTTTTAATTTCGACGTTACCTTTGAAAAACACCATCACCGTTCACGAGTATCCAAACGGCACCCTAGAAATTTTGGGTAAATATTAGTACAATAAAAATTTATTAGATGAAAGAAAGATTTGTTTAAAAAACCCAAATAATTCGAACATTCTAATTCAAGGTGGTGGCGAAGGAAATTTAATTACAACATTAGCCCATAAACTCAACTTCACCATTACACTCAGATACCCAGAAATAAAAGACTGGGAAGGTCTAGTGAACAATACTATAGTCGGTCTAGTGGGCGAAGTTGTAAATAAAAAATCACTGATAGCAATTGGACAATTGCGACCGACCGTAGAAAGATATGATAACAGTCACCTCACAGCAAGTTACAGTCACGAGTGTTTAGTATGGGCGATTCCACTGATACTCGGTCATACAAAAGACATCCTGTACGCTGAATTTCCAGAGCATCTATGGGCGTTCATTTTAATGACAATATTTTTCAGTAGCATCTTCATCTGTAGTCAATTAAAAAACAAATCGAGTATGTTAATCAAATAAATAATATGAGTCGGTAATCAATTGATTTATTATTAAAATTTTTTTTAGGTAACAATAAAGCAGAAACTTACGTTAAAATCACTATGGACGTGATAAGCACTACCCTTGGAGTTCCAATTCACCGACTGCGAACGAATCAACCAGGCAAAATATATTTTATGTCATATATTTTTTATTCGTTAGTTCTGACGGTCGCATACAAAACGTCTTTGGCCTCCATGTTAGCTGTAAGAAGTGAAGTGCAATTAATAAAGAATTACGAGGATATCGTTAAGTGGGGAATAACCCCAGGCGGCAGTAACAGTTCACTGATTATTCTACAGAATCAACGAGATCAAAATCCACACATGGATTATCTGATAGACAACTATGAAATTGTCATTAACACTACGCAGGCGTTGAATAGGCTTAAGTATCAAAAAGATTTCGCCTACATGATACACCTCTCGACAATGAAGTATTACATGCACAATTTAATTGTATCTGGACAGAAGGCATATTTCTACTTGTTTGACGACTGCATTATGTCCTACAATACAGTAGTACTTGCTCGTAAAGGTTTTACATTGACTAACGAATTAAATCGTATAATCCAGATTATGCTTGAATCCGGTCACATCGACTTCTGGAATACCGACGACACCAATAGTGAAATTAGAAACGTAAATGTGGTTGATAATAAAATGCAGAAGCTTACGTTATCACAACTGAAGTCAATATTTGTACTTTACTTATTAGGTATGACACTGTCCGTCGTTATCATGACTTTCGAGCTCGTAATTGACACGTTGCTAAGTTAGCACAAGTATTACAAACTAAAGACTACACTTCAGCGTCGTAATACCTTACAAATTAATGAATAAATGTTCGTCTGAACTAGAATTTCATGCTGTCAAATTCAAATTTGACAAGGTATTGAATTAACGTTTCGTAACGACGTAAAGTATGTAACTATAAGGTAAACATGGTAGCTATTATGTGTAAAAATTATTTACAGTGAATTAGTTCCGTGTAACGATGGTATCGCTATAAAAATATTCCTAATGATTACGGATAATTATGTTTACTCGGAGCGTAACTACAATGTGTAGGTGTCTCTTCAAATAAATATACGTGTCAACTCGGTTGGCTATCTTATTTCCATCGAGCACAAATTACCCAGTGATGGAAAAAGTAGTATGAACGGCGGTATAGAATTTTAAATTTCCTGCATTTACGTTCAGTCATAAGGACAGCTTGGCAAGTACGAAGTCAGTTTGGTCACGAAAGAAGAAAGGACGCCATGCTGGGTCAAGTAATATTGACCTTATCACTCACTGCAATGTCCTGTCATATGTTGATCCTTGAACCACAAAGTACCGCTGCAGTGAACTTAGAGTCAATGACGAATTTCATAAAGGATCTGAAACGTGATTACCTTGATGTAAAGGAACATCATCAAATAACTGTACTGGCAAGAAATATTAATTTACTACGTACTGTCAATCCACTGTACCAAGATCATCCAATTTATACTGGTCGGCATGGAAATATTACGCGTTCGCTGCAATACAGTAATATAGGTTATATTTTTATTTTTGTGGACAATTTGAAAGACGATTACTTGAATGTATGTTTACAAGACTTACCTAATACTTACAAAACCAAAGTCATCCTCGTTGTATTTGGATCGTTGACGGTTGGTGAGATAAGCAAAATGTATGAGATGGCTTACACCAGGAAAACTGTCAATATACTTGTGATACATTTTCATGAAAGTGTTGCGCAACTGTACAGACCTCAAGTAGAATACAAAACGTGTACGTACAGAGCGAACGTCGTGGGAAATTGGAGCGTTAAAACTGGGCTGAGGATGGAGAAAAAAGTATTTGATAAATTGATGAATTATCAGACGTGTCCTGTTCGCATTGTTACTTTAAATTTAGAACCGGTCATGCGTATAACGGAGGGTAATAATGAATCGCTGAGGATTGTGGGTAAGACTAGTTTAATTAATTCATGATTTAATTATAATGTCAATTTGATGTTTGATGCTAGTTTCACTTTCGGTGGTCATTACTTTATAGATGGTAGACGTTATGACCTTACAGTTAGGTATATTATGTTCGTAGGGTAAATAAGAAAATGAGACTCGAAATTAATTCCAAAAAATTTGTACCGGTGGTACTAGAAAAATTTGTAGTAAATTGAAAAAATTTTTGTATTAAATACTTGCAGGCGGACTCGAAGGTAAAATAATATTAACGTTTGCCGATTACATGAATTTTACTCCGATCGTTAAATATCCACAAAACAAAAATTGGACATCGTGGAAAACGAGCAGTGAAGAGTCTGATTTGATTAACGAGTTAATTATGGGAAAGGCAGACATTGGCGTAGGACAATTACGTCCCAGTAATAGCGACCGATTGCGATTAGACTTTTCATTCACTTATAATTACGAGTGTCTGACTTGGACGGTGCCATTGATTATAGACTGGAACAAAAATCTACTTTTTTCTGAATTTTCGACTATTTCATGGATACTTATAATATTGATAATTATATTATCAGCTGTGCAGCAGTATTTTTCTTCTTTGATACATTGGAGTAAGTAAAAGAAAAAGTAGGCGTAAATTTGGGATAGTTCAATTTAATATATATTCCATTTTTTTTAGATATTGGACCAAACTACAGCTGCTTTTTCTTCTTATTTCAATCGTTTTCAATAACCGTAGGTAATCCGGTACCAATATCGTTACAAAAACGCGCGGAGAAATTATATTATAGTTTATACTTGATTTACGCATTAATAATAACCGTCGCGTACAAAACTTCATTGGCGCAACAATTGACATTGAGATTAGGCATTCCAATGATTTTAAACGAGCAAGAAATCATTGATAATCAATTACGCATTGCTGGTCCAAGATCTTTCTTACAGATCTTGAATGACCAAGCGTCAGAAAATCATCTCGTAAACGAGCTGATGAAACGATACGAGGTAATAGTGGATGCGGATGTAGCAGCTAATTTGATATCTACGGAACAAAATCTCGCTTATATTCGTCATCGATCGACTATGGATTATATAAGAGGCAAATATTTGAAATCTGGAAAAATTGCGGAATTTTACACGTTTCCGGATACTTGTGTTATTTCCTACGATCCTGTTATGTTACTCCCGAAAGGTTCACCGCTACTGATTAATCTAAATTTAATGATTAGAAAACTACGTGAATTCGGTATTCCGGCTTATTGGAAAAATTCCGATGCCATAAATAACAAAGTGTACACCTTGGTCGTTCATCCTCAAAAATTCTCGATAAAGCAACTGTCCTGTATTTTTCTCATATATATCATTGGCATGTTATTTTCATCGATCGCCTTTATCCTAGAATTGGTTTACAAGAGTAATTCTCATCGAAATGTACTTACGTGGCTGTCGAGAAGTAAGTGCGTGAAAAAAGCTTCCTTTTAAAGAAGTTACAACTTTTTATCATTTTTAAAATCGCATGTTTCAAGGATTACAATGATACCAGTGTGCTAGAAAAGACAAATTCCTTGACTGACAGTGACTGACAGTCAGATCTCATCTCGGTACAATGACGCTCCCATGTTACCAATTACACTAAACGCCATCTACGGTTATGGGGTAAATAATTCAAACTCAAACAGTTGAATTCAAATTAAATATCTTATTGAGGTTGACTGAATATAAATAGATTATAAATTATGCTTGTGTATTTCGCGCCGCGTGATTCTGACATGTAGAATAAATATTAATACGTAGCATTTAAATTGCTAAAGCCAATCTGTAGGGGTCCCTGTACCCAGACTCTTGTGACATCATATCTCATAAGATGTTCCCAGTCTATTTACCTCCTGAGTCAACCACTACTGGCGACCGTAGCATGGTAAAACAACTAGCATTACCCCTCGATACTCGATAATTGTCATTTATTTGTATGCTACAATTACACAAAATTAAAAATAAATACTTACAGTATAAAATAAAGAATTATTTCCCATTTTATATTGTCCAAAGGTTGACTCAAACTTGGAAGGATACACTTCAGGATTTGGATATGATTCAGTATTGATTGAAGTAAAATAATACATCTTTTCAAATTCCAAATTGTGCTAAACAGCCAATAAATTTAATTATTTTCTTGTTACACTAGAAAGACAAAAAACATAGGGAAAAGTACTATAATCAGCAATCCATTGTCTTACGTACACAGAATTTTTCTACAGGTTTGGTGTCAATAATAGAGAGAAAAAGAATAGTGAAAATATAGTATAATATATCCCAAAGTATAGAGATGACATAAACCTTTAAAGAATATTAAATTCGTTATGTCTAGCTAAGTAACTCACTCGCTGTCTGAACCGCTTTCACTACTGCCACTGCCGCTGCCACTACCACTGGCACTGCCAGATCTTGATCGTGATCTAGACTTAGATCTTGATTTCGATCTGGATCTAGATCTAGATTTTGATCGTGAGGGAGATCTGGATTTAGATTTCGACTGCGAGCGCGACTTAACGGGAGAACCGGAGCGAGATCTTGATCCTGACTTGGATCTTGATCTGGACCTTGACCTAGATTGCGATTTGGAAGAACTCCTGGACCGAGGACTAGCAGATTTCGATTTACTTCTAGAACGCGATCGAGACTTTGAACGAGATTTTGAAGGAGATCGTGACTTGGACCTGGAAGGTGATTTTGAACGTGATCTAGATTTTGATCGCGACTTCTTGCTGGATGCTCGCGAGGAAGCTCGCGAAGATGTCCGCGAACCGGCATCGTTGTCTGAGTTTCCTGTAAATGTAAATTTACTTTTGCACCAGGTATCACCAAGGGAGTATCATGAATTTGTTCTATTTGCTAACCTTTGTCTTCATTCTTCTCGGGCTCTGCTTGTGTTTCCTCTTCTTCTTCTTCCTCCTCATCTTCATCATCCTCATTGGGTGGTTCCAACAATTTTTCCCTGTATCGTTGCATTCTGAACTCGTTAGCGTTCAATGGTCTGTGTCGAACTACCAAACGTGTGTTATTTGGCTGTTGACCAGCCTTCTGGCGACGTTTACTGAGTCGTACACGAGTTTCTAATTCATTGTAATACACCTGTATGAAAAAAGTATTAACAATGGTGCACATGATTTACAGTATTAGTGATTTTTTTCTTCGATAACAGTTTCTTACCCCATCCTGACGCATAACAAGAAAATAATTCTCCTCGTACCCCTTAGAAGTTTTACTTTTGACATTCCAATTATATTCTCTGGCCATTTTATACTCATACTCTTCCTCGTCTGCATAATCGATACCTGCAGCAAAGTCTCTTCTGCGTTTCTCTAAAGTTTCATCTAAAGGCAAGAAATACGCCACGAATTGTTCACCACTCTCGTCCATGACACCACTAAAAGTCGAAACATTTTTTATGAACATTTATAGTTTTCCATAGACCATTTTGTAGTGTTTAGCAAAATTGTGCTGTATGTACCGTATCATGGCCTGAGACATTTCTTCTATCTGTGCTGGTACTGATCGACCGGTGGGTGCAGGATCCGAATCAAAAATAACTTGGGCACATGGATACTTCCATAACTAAAAAAAAACAACGTTGGTTTATAAGAATGGAATTTAATATATAGTCATGAAAAAATGTATGCCTTACTTTGAAATCAGGATATACTGGCAATACTTCCACTGGTACCACATTCGGTTTACTGTAATGCTTTTCAATTTGTTTTTTATTGTCTTCAAAGGTTTTTTCAATTGCCTTTATTTGACTGTCACGATCCATATATAAAGTCTCTTCCTGTAATAAATATATTGTTTCACACTACGTTATACACCCTTAATTATTTATATACCTCACGTCAAAATTATGGCTGATTCAATTACAATCCTTTCTGAATATTTTTTTAATAATTACCTTGAAATTCTTTTTAATACTATAACCGACTTTTGCCTCGACTTTGTCCATAGTCTGAGGCTGAAATCTGGTTTGTTCTGTGGAGATGTACTCCGTACGTCGAAGCCACGAAACGCTGCGTGCATGATGTCGCGAGCGCTTCGAGTCCTGAGGGGTAAGAATATCTTCTTCTAATAATTTTTCGTCGGCGGGATCTAGCTGAGTGTTTAGATCACCCGCATAAGTGTCGCGGTTAATTAAATCAATTTCAACACCCAGGTCATGTTCAGTTAAAACTTCATATTTATAATTACGTTCTAACGACGTAGGATTGTACTGTATAAATCTGTGGATAAAATATATGGTTACCATCTTACTGCTAATTATATTCATTCAGATACATACCTCGTAGATTCAAAGGGATATGTGATGAACTTCGGGTCAAATGGAATATCAGGTAGTGTGTTGCAATATTTGACTCTACATATTAATTCTGATCTGCAAGTTAGTAATAGTATATTAAAAAATGTTTTAATATATGCAGCCAGTGTATTGAAATGCTTTTAGGTTTTTATACTACGTGCTTACATTGGGACATGAACAAAGTTTATGTTTGCTTCAAATGCAAGCAAAGGAGGAAGTTTGGTAACACATATGAAGATAATTACCAATAAATTTAGAATATAAAGTATATGCATATAAATTTAATTTATGCATTGTCTATTCATGATCTATATAGGAATTCGTTTAACAGCAGCAATGGATTGTTAATTATTCTGTATATTTTCGAATAAGCATTGCTAAGGAATAAGCTAGAGGCTTGACTAATATACAAATCGATATTATTATAAATAGATGATATATACTGATAAAGTTTGGATCATAATGGTAACTGTATTATAAATTTAAAGAGATAGTTACTGCTAGTGCTAAGAGTTTCACTGTTAAATTACCTGTTGTCAACTGGTCTTGCTTTACGTTTATCATTAGCATCCGTATTACTATTGGTCCTAACGATGCTTGCCATTATTTCATTTGAGCTACAATAGTCATACGACTCTTTTATTATTAAGACATTTGCAAGTAATATACCCTCTTTAATTAACATGGATAATCGTAACAAAAAATGCTGTGGTACTTAGACCTCTATACACTGTAGAAATATATATTAAAATAATTATCCATTATTGCACGTAGGTATAATAATAATTTTGAATTGCAGGTATATTGTGTTAAATGACAGAGTTCAAAATAATAAAACCAATATAATGAAATTATAAAACAAAGTGAAACTGTATTGAAATTAATTCTATCATTATGCATTATTAAAATAGTATAAAGAAATCTGATAATTGTTGCAAATATAATGTAGGTTAGGGTGTAATATAAACAAATTACCTTTTCTCTGCAGGTCTTGTAGTCCGTTTGTCACGATCAGAACTACTACCGTTTGTCTGAATAGTAGGTGCCATTGCAATAATTATTTTCTAGATTCTTGCATGCTAACATTAAACCGTAAATGATTATTCACTTTTGGACAAAACACAGCGAATGATAACCTAAATAGTGCACAGAGCAACATCTGCTGAAGCTGAAAGTGAACAACTATCCGCTGGCCAATAGCAAACTTATTCTTCGTCAGACCGCGCAGAATCGTGTTTGAAATTTGACATACATTATTATCGTATTAATACGTGAAAATGGTACTCAGCGTATACGTAAACTTACTCTTCTGGTTATTACTATTAAATTCTTGCTAACACAACAACTTTTACATCAATAAAAGATAAATATCTCGTCTCTCTACGAATATTATAAATAAGTTAATCAATCAACTATAGTAGATACCCCACAACTGTGCGCATGCGCGAACCAACATCAACAATGTCCACTGTTGTATTTGAATTGTATTTCGTATAACAAACAGCAGATAAAATTATGTAAGCTTTAACAGTTATAAATAATCGCAATACAATTTGAAGGAATCGTATTAAAGAATTTCAATATTGAGTGATTGAGTTCTCAATGTTTTGAGATAGTTAAACTTTGCAGGCATATCTGTGTGTGATTGCAAACGTACTTTCGACGCAGGCGTCTATTCGGTCGAATTATTGATTTGAATGCGCAATGTTAGGTAGAAATCAGTTTTTCCTCACGGAAATGCAGGTGTCAAGTATTTTCTACTGAAACGTGTCATTTAAGATATTTCGTTCCAATACTGCAAAAGAAGTAATCATAATTTAGACTATTGTGAATGAAATTCTATAATAAATTGAAATATGATTGCTCCAAGTATTTCTTTGTGACTAACCGCCCCTGAAGAAGGGAATTCCCCGTTAAATAATATAAACAACTCGCGAACAATTTCGGAATTTGATCGTTTAAACACGGAACTCGCAACGCTTTGCAAGGTAAAATTAATAGACGTCAATTTTCTTAAACATTTCATGTATTTTTATTAATTATAGTATCATGAATATACATATGGATAGGTAGGAATTATTAGTCATTTTATTACAATTGCTAGGTGTACCCCGTGAGCCCCGTGACAGGGCCAGGAGCTGCACGGTCCGTATGGGAATTGAGTCCGGATCCCGACGTGGTCGGGCATCTACCGAACAGTCCACTTTCCGGGGCGGCACATAGCACCCAGGGCTCTGCCAAGGGAACCCGAGCTAGACGAAGAAATGGACCTGATGATAACGTTTACACTGATGAGGCTACCCCAGGTCAAGGCCCTACAGATGAGACTATACGAATTTTTGAAATTCTTAGAGCAGGGTTGGTTTCAGTTACTTCATTGAACTTCATTATAATTGTCTTACTTAATCTGAGTACTTTCTTATTTATCTTTTGTATTATAGAGAAATGGAGGCCATTGAAGAGCTTGTGGAGAAAAGTGGTTTAAGCGTCTTAAATGCTAGAGATGAATGGGGATATACACCTGCACATTGGGCAGCTTTGGATGGTAATGTTGAAGTAAGCAGTCTATTTTGAAATACTGTAGATTATTTATTTTAATTTAAAAAATTCTTATAATAATACTTGATTCCAATGAAATAGGTGATGAGATACCTGGTGGAACAAAATGGACCTGTAGATTTATCCTGTTTGGGTACGCAAGGCCCACGGCCTATACATTGGGCCTGTAGAAAAGGGCATAGTGCCATTGTTCAATTATTACTCAAAGTAAATATTAGAAATTGATAAATCTAGATATATTATATTGATTTAATTAAATCATATTATGATATTCAGGCTGGAGTAGCTGTGAATGCTGCAGATTTCAAAGGCTTGACACCACTCATGACTGCTTGTATGTTTGGGAAATTTGCCACAGCAGCATTTTTACTTGGTTCTGGAGCCTTATGTCATTTAACTGATATAAATGGAGATACTGCATTGCATTGGGCAGCTTATAAGGGACATGCTGAATTAATTAGATTACTTATGTACAGTGGAGTGGATCTACAGAAGCCTGATTATTTTGGCTCGACACCTCTGCATCTGGCATGTCTCTCAGGAAATGTTAGCTGCGTAAAGATCCTATGTGAGAAAAGTAAAATAGAACTGGAGCCACGTGATAAAAATGGCAAGACCCCATTGCAATTAGCTAAGAGTCATAGACATTCTGATGTTGTGAGAATTTTACAAGGTGAACAAAAGCGCAGGGCACGTTGGATCCCACCTATCAACGAATTATGGTTTGTCTCATTTCTTTATATTTTATATATGTTTATATTATAATTCATTGAATAAATTAAACCTATTTTAATAGGGCTCTTCTTTTTGGCGGTGCCGGCAATAGCAAGGGACCATTACTATTATTTATGGGCTCAGTACTCTTATGGGGATATCCCATGTATTTGCTAAAATGTATTCCCATCACTTGGAATCTCCTTCGAGGAAGTCATTATTGTTTTATTTATTGGAACGTTGTAATGTGGATATCCTGGATCGTAGCCAACAGAAGGAATCCTGGCTATGTACCACAGAATAGTGATACTTATTATAGAGCCATTAAGCAGGTAACTATAATTTATTAATTAATTAAAAATATTTAATTTTAAATAATCGATTATATTATGTCTCAAGATTCCGTACTTCGACAAATGGAAGAAGAGAAATGTTATTTTATCAAGACTATGTCACAGCTGCAGATGTTTCAGACCTCTAAGAGCTAAGCATTGCAGAATTTGTAATCGATGCGTGACCTATTTTGACCATCACTGTCCTTTCATCTATAACTGCGTAGGATTGAGAAACAGGTAAACTAAAAATTATAATAAATGTATATAATAATAGAATTAGCATCACCTATTTTTCTTTCTAGAATGTGGTTCTTCCTCTTTGTTATGTGCGTGGCCATAAATTGTTCATTCACATTATATTTCGCCTGTTACTGTATCGCAATAGAAGGTATACAATTGCTATACGTTCTTGGCTTATTAGAAGCTTTTGTTTTTTGTGGACTTGGCTGGATACTCACCTGCACTTCGGTAAGTATAAATATGATTAAATCAATGAGTATTATGAATCATACTGTACTAATTCAATTAACAGGTACTACACGCCTGTATGAATCTCACCACAAATGAGATGTTCAATTATAAAAGATATTCTTATCTCCGTGATAAGAGAGGCAGATATTTAAATCCCTTTAGCAGAGGCCCCATACTCAATTTTATTGAATTCTTCCTCTGCCCTCCGGATCACTATGCAAATGATCCTCAACACTATCATATTCTCAGCGAAGAAGCGATATGAAATGGAATTGCAAATTAATGGCCTACGATGACACCTTTTCTCATATTCTCTTACGAGCACTCATGCATTAGCATCTCAAGAATTCTATTTTTTCGCACTAATTGTTCTTCATAAAATTACACAACTCAATTACATCTATTTATCTATAGCCGGGAAACTTCGGTCACATTCCTGCTTAGCATTTGTACAAAGAAAAACGTTCAATAAATGATTCGTTACATCGAATGTGTATAATTTATTAGAACTAACATGAAAAAATGAGTTTTACAAAATACTGATAAAAATATTCACATTGTTAATGCACATGATTGATCAATATAATTTGATTATTAAGACAACGCCCAGATGATCTACCTCAAAGTGTAATTGATAGTCGTATAAAATAGATTAAAATATAGATTTAATGGCAATGATAATAAATTTAATAACAGAGATTCAAGATAAAAGTTTCGTCTTTTAAAGGGTAGATATGAATTTTTTTTTAATCTTGTATACCTAATCTGTATAATATTGTTGCGCAAAAGCGTGTATATGAAATTCTTAAAAGAATATCTTTGGTAAAATATAATGCATCGTCCCGGGAATTAAAAGAAAAGTGAGGTACACCTAATAATGCCTCATCGTCAGTCGCTGGCGATTGCAACTTCTAATATTATATAGTTTAGCAATGATTAGAAATAAAAACTTTAGCCAGACAAATCTCTCTTCTCCATTAATACACCAAGTGAGTCTTCGCCATGGCAGTCGCTACTAAGATACACAATTCATTAACCGTTATTTAGACAATCTATTCTACATTAAAATTACAAGAGTTCGAAATCTACTTGAGTTCATAGCAAAAATCGTAATTTGGTGGCGGTTCTGGAATTGGTGGAGGATCCTGTGGAATATCGATTCCTTCAGCATCCAAAAGTCGCAATTTTATATCCATCGAGAGGAGTGTTTCCAAATCATTCTCGGTCTCCTTGCTAGTCATTTTGTTACCTAAAGAAAGAAGATTAGTATCAGCACGTAGTCTGTACTTAACGACTGTTTTCAAACAATGACTAACCAAGTAAAGCGTTGATGCCGTCGGTCCAGTAATCGAAAACTTGTTCGTCCGGTGCGACAAAATCTAAACTAGAAACTTCGACAGAATCTAAAGCTAAAGAAAAGGCTAACTGATGCGTAGTTTTTCGCCTCTGTAAATCTTTCATATGAGGACACTCTCTTCCTGTAAGTAAACCTCGTATTTCCACTACGGCTAATTTCGTCGGAAGCTCATCTATTGTTGGTACAGATTTTTCATCACAATCTCCATAATGAAACACCTTGTGATTAGGAGAGAGCCTCACATACCAGAATTTGTCTTTGATTCTCTGCAAGAATTATTGAAACATATTATTAATACAGACAATAATAAAAAAAAATTGAAAATCATACCTGTCCTCTGGCACTGTATTTAGTAAACCTGGTGCCTTCCACAAGGAATCCTAAACGCTGCAGCTGGATTAAATCTAATATTTCCGGAGTGATTTGTTCTCTGAGTTCTACTATCGGTCTCGCATGACTTTCCCATTCCTCACGACTTGTCCTCTCTTGTTGCCACAAATTAGTAATCGTCGAATACGTCAGCTGTTGTAACTTATTCTTAAACTTATCCAGTCCAGTTGGTTTGCATTGCAGTGCTCTAGTGATTTGCTCGCGCACCACGGAGAAGACTTTCACAAAGTCTTCCGTAGTAGCTCGCATTTCCTTCCATGTTTTATTCAAGAGGACAATGCAAACACAATAAAATTCCTCAAAGGGATGATCGTGAGTGAAAAACATTGGATGATAAGACTGACCCTGTTCGCTAGGGGCTTCTCCAATGCGTAACACCTATATTTAAAATTGCATATGGTTTTAAAAGTATTATTTACATATAACTTTTAAATAATTCATACGATACCTCACAAAGTAATTTAACAAGCTCCACACTAGTTCTGCCAAATGGACATTCGTGTTCATCTGCTCTGCATGAATTCTCCAGAACAACTTTTGTATAGCTTTCGGTGTGATTTCGCGCAAAATACACCATACAGTCCAAAGCCAACATACCGGGTGGAGTTTCCGTAAAGTCGAGTGCAGGATTTATGTCATACTTGAATCCTAATTTTTTATAATCTTTCGCGAAAAGACCTTGCTTCCGTGCAGCAACGTCACCACTAGCAGAACCTTCGGTATCAAAAGCTATTCTACGAAGCTCCTTGATTTTGTCGTGAGCATCTTGATCCTGGGGATCCATCTTCGTCATCATTCGCTGCTCTAGTAAACTGAGCATTAGTGTCTGCAGTACATACAACTGATGTGCCATTTCTGTGCCGACCTACAAGATCATTCAATTGTTTTTAATGTATGCTAATATGAATTATCAGAGTCTAAATTAATGTTAATGTAATGGTTATATCAGTGTAACGCACGGGTTTAAAATGGAACAACGTATTATTTAGAGATGTATCTTTTACCTGTCCGGTAGACTGAATCACATTTGTCAGAAAGACATTGCGCACTTGCTTAGATTGCAATGTGGAGGACACAGCTCTACGCTTTGCCACATCAGCTTTCAGAAAGAGAGCATTTATCAATGCAATTGCGTTCTGCTGTATTTGAGGACTCATGCTTTGCAGGTGCATTACTAAATTTGGAAAAGTAACCTCCTTCTCGACTTGGGCATATTTTCCTGATGAATTCAAGACTATGTTCTCTAGGATGCTCAGTGAAGCCTCTATGACATTCGAGTCTTGAGTTATAGACTGGTTGTTGACGTAACTTGCAACTTTGTTGATAAAAGGAGTCTCTAAGATATCCCAGGATACAATTCCATGGTCCATCAATTCAACAAAGGACTGTAGAGAGTAAGCCAGTCCACTGCCCTTGTATTTACCAGAATCCACCTGTTGAAAAATGTAATGAAACGTATGAAGCATGCATTTAATAGTGTTAACGCCATTCCACATAAATTATTTGTCTAATTCAAACAAAAACATTGATAAGATGATAGAAAAAGTAGATATAAATAGTATCAAGATTAGGACATAATTGTCAGTGGCAAGCTGTCTGTTGAGATAATAAGAATAATCAGCTAGTCAAAGATAAGTGCCGTTCAATATCTATATAGATTGATGTTCTTTCTTAATATAGTATACTAAAAATAATATATATATATATATATATATATATATATATGATTAAAATTATATATTACCTGAGAAATTATTAATGCAAGTCCTTGTTTATTAATAAATTCCAAGGCAAATGTCATGTCCATACTGAGTGTACTGAGTTTCTGCAAAGCTACAACCTTCTCCTCCGCAGTGCCATGAATCAGTTTTGTAAGGATATCACTTGCTGTTTTTGATGGAGAATGTTCCAACCTAAGAACACTCCCATTTTTCACCTCATTACGATTCTTCTCTGTAATATAATTTTGATTATTGTTCTCAGAAAATTGCAGAGAATAAGTATCTGGATCAGTCAGCCCCCATCCATTACAAAGCTCCTGGAAGAACACATAAGATGTTACTACACAGAAATATCAATTACCTTAAAAGCGTCAAAGTGACAGTCAAAATGATATTCTGATTCCGTAAATGCAAATACGAGTACCTGTATAATTCCAGTAAGGGGTTGTTTTTGATTGAATTCAATAAGCTTGGGAACTTGATCAGTCATTTCCACAGCGATTTTCACAATATTCGAATCTTTTTGGGCCGGCATTTTTATTGTCTGTGTGTACATGTAAGTTAAAAATTAGTGATAGGCCGTTGTCTGTAACGCGAATGTTTACAGCAATGCCGCTTTATTTAAATTTATTAGTTCTTGACAAATTTTGACAACTGCCATATTACGACGCGACAGCCATGACTACAGGCGTCGTCCCGACGCTTCCTGCATTTAATGACTTCCCTCCTAATTCACGCTATTCCTGAACGTGTATATATATATATACACACACACAGCATACAATATACATACTTCAATGTATATTTAAAAGGGTAATTTTCAGTTTCGTGCTCAACAGTAAATCAGCTTGTTTTCTTACAGCAGGTGATTTTTATTTGAGTTTCTTGCGCAAGGTGAATCTGTGAAAGGGTCTTTAACTTGCCAACTTGTCAAACAGGTTTTTTTAATGCGCGCTGATCCGCGCCATTACACTTGCCGCACTTGCCTATCTCATGCAGTTCTGTGAATAACAGCGCATGCGCCAAAACAGAATTCTTTCAACTTAAAAAAAAGGTTTACTGTAATTGAAACATTACATTATTGTATAACAAATGAATGTTACAAATATAGGAGATTATAGAAAAGGTATGATTTATAAAGCAAACATATGTATCCATAAACTTGATATATCAGTTTATTAGCAATTTTTTTTAGATTTTCTTTTGATATATCCCCGTAAACACACAGCTATACTTTTATTATTGTATTACGTTACGCAGCGTAGAAAAAATATATGACATTCCTGTCTAACGTAAATGTTATTGAAAAATTATATGCATAAGCATATAATTTTAAAAATAATTTCTACTAAATTTGAGCCTGAATGAAGAACCTTAAAGACAAAGTTCACGGTGCGAATAAACTTCGTGATTGACATTTTAATTCTGCTAGGGCTAGTATTTAGTTTGTATTTACATACAAAGAAAAATCACTGTTTATTCTAGTAGCACCCCTTCGTAAATCAGGCACGTGCAACCGTTATAAGTTAGTTAAAACACGAAGTAATACGTATTTGTATTACATCGTTAACTTATGAAACATTTGGCTAATAAAATCGAGCTAAGAAATTCTGCTCTATTTAAATATTCTTCCAAAAGACTGATATAAGATTACATTTTGTGTGGTGAGAATATTACTCTTCATCTTTTACAATGATTGATCAATCATTTGTACATTGGGCATTTTATGCAGTACATATCATCTGCAATTCTGCTAATGAATCAGTAACTATCAAATGATACAGCTTCACAATTTCCAGTCCCATGGAACACATAGAACACCGTCACTCATTACAGAGTAATAATGAGTTACCCAGAGCATAACACCTTCGAGCATTGGTGCCAGAACTGTTTTGTGAATAAGAAGACGTTGACAGCATTGAATCATTAGATCTGGAGTTATGCTGTCATCCTTGTTCAATGCAACTAGACCCAATTCCTTCACTGCCCTGTCATGAAGATCTCTCTCCACATGCTTCACACTAGAGTTTTAAACAGTTACCTATTATCATCTCTGATATCACTTTTCATATTTGAGGAATGTATGTGAGAAAGTTGGTTTATAATGAGTTAGATTTACATTGCCTATTACAGTAATTACTCACTTGTTATAGTGATGTAGTCTTTTTGTGGCTTCGTCCAAGTTTTCAGTGATAAAACTTATCAAGAGAAAACTGGGACAAGAAGATGGCACGATGAATTGTCCAGTTGGGGACAGCATAAGAGGTCCTGCCTCACTGTCCAACAAATGTTACAGCTTATGTCATTTCTGCAATTGTTTATTGTCAAGCCTCTCATGAAGCACTTACGTTTCAATAACGATTTCGTACGCAGACAAGTCACTCGGCCATGTATTCGGATAGTTACGTCGTCCACGATAATCGGAAAGGGTCGTTGTGAGTTGACGAAGTTGTGACTCGTACTGGCCCACCATTATTTTCGGCATAAACTTTCTGCACATATAGAGCACCCTGAGCCTTACCGTCACTCAAATTATTTGCTGTCTTACGCACCGTCGACCCACTTTAATGCCCAGGAGTACAGTTGACACCGCCTTCTCGAATGCTGGCAGCCGAAGCAGTACCAAATCGTGCTTTCGCACGTTCTTAATGAGCTATCATGACACAAACAGTAACAAAATTGTGAGACCAGGATCTGGTATATGTTATTGAGTCAACTTACATCAAGCCAATTGTGTCTAACTTCTCCTGAATTCAGCATAACGTTCCCTTCGAGATTAATGCCCGTGTCATTTGCAAAAACGAGTGTGCGATCTTTTAAAACTACCATTGGTTCAGGGTGGTGCTTTGCGAGGGCTTGAAAAGCTAGCAGACACCCACGGTAATGGGTAATATTCCAGCCGCAGTCCCATATAATGCTTTTTAGACCCAAAGCTGCACATAATTCTTCTTCCAGCTTCTTCACTTCTTCGCGCACTGGTCGACATGCTTCAAGTTTGATATGAGCCTCGTTTACGTGTTTGTCCAAATATGCTCTGCATTAACATGTTCAATGTAGGATAATTATGTTAAACTTGCAAGAGCGTGGATTAATATTTTACTGAACTAACTTAAATGTATCTGGCTCAGAATTGATTTTCCTTTTCATAATAATAGATGCAAAGATGGGATCATCTTCTAATTCAGAGAAGTCCAGTCGTTCCCCAGAAAAACCTCGGTCTTGCCAAAATCTTGATTTATATTTGGGATTAGGTGGCTTTTCTTCCTTTATCTTATCCAAAAATGTTGTCGGTAAATTGCACGTTTTTAGGATAGAGAGAATGGTTTTCTTAAGGTCTCTTTCATTCAATTGTATTTTCACCAAAGTAAATTTCCCAGCTTTCACATCCCTTTCATCTTTTGATCGTAAGTAAAATGGCAACGTAGTTGGTCTAATTGGTTTTTGTTGCTGTAATGTTTCTATTATAGAACTAAGCTGTTTCAGCGAGTTTTCATTCACAGTCTGAAATACATCAAAAAAATAATTACACATTAAAACTAAAATTCAATTTCTCATATTTCTCATTCACAATGTTATATTATAACATTTAATAAAAAAGTTAACATATATTAAACCATCAAAGCCAATGCGTAATTAATATATAATGTCAACTCTCCTTAAACTTAGATAAGATCAATATCATTTAGCTCTGCTTCAACGTATATAAATAATTAGATAAAGGATAACACAGTAACAAGTTTTATTCATTATTATCAAAACAAAAGAGAACAAACCATTTGAAGATGACATTAAAGAAAAAATCATAGGTAGATTCATATAATGAATAACATTACATAATACATAAATGATAAACTTACCCGTTGTGTAGGAAATTGACCAAAGAGATCTGGATGAACAGTAAAGTAAAAAGGCCTCAGTGCAGTGGAGACTTCCCCAGTGCTCAAAGCTCTGATTGCTCCATTCCTACAAAAACTGTGACAACCCCAAAAGAAAATTACATTCAATCGTACGATCACACATTAAGAAATTCTTTACCATTTCTTCAGTGTGCAATACATCTTGCCGTTAGATTACTGCGTCTCCAATATCAAAACCACCATGTTATAACATGTTTATCCATATTACGTCGCGAATTATCTTTTTCCGTAGATGAACATTTTCCTACAGAAAATACCTGCGCGCGATTCGCCCTGTATTACATACAAAGAAGACAGAAGATGCATAACAGAAATTTGTATCTAAGACAACACGAATGAATCTTCATTAATCGCAATAAGAATACTGTTTCAAAATTAAAGAAGTAAATAATTAACTAAATAATGAATCAATCCGTAAAACTGAAGAATCTATATAGCTCTAAAAATATGAAGAGAAGACAAAATTTACTTATCGCTGATACGCAGCTCCATGCGTAGCTCTAAGTATTGAAATAACCGTGACTGAAATCTTTCTAAAATCTACGCCAATGTTTCATAGGCTGATTTGGAGCACCACATACTCACAATCCGACGTCGTCATGTCATTAACGAACAGCTGTTTTTCGTAGAGATCTGTGATATAGGTATAGTATACGTAATATTGCATTAAATATGGATTGTTCTGATATCAGTTACATTTAATCCGTTTGCTTCCCTCACCAAATTGGCTCTATGCATATTGGTAAATATGCCATTCGCGACAGTTACAGAGATAGCGTGTCGCGAGCTGTATGTTCACTAAAGTTTCTGTCATACATAGAAATCCGTAAAGACTATTGTTTAGCGACGTGAAAGAAATTTTTTTTAATTTTCATATTTTAGAACTGTGACAGTTTTACATGGTCATCGTGTCCGAATCATTGATACACTGTAAATTCCTAAACATTATAAGTACTTTTTCGCTGGTTTTTCTCTATTGTATCCTTGAAGTGACTCACGTTGAATGGAATCGTGTCATTAACGAAGTAAATCATAATTCGAGGAAATTTGCCGCCACTTTGTGTCTTAGAATTGTGTTGTTCAATTCGGATTTTATATGCTGATCTATTGTTTGTAATCATGACAGTAATATTTGTATGATTTTAATAGTAATCAAAAGGCATTTTGTAAAGTGGTTTTATCCTTCGAGGCAGAGATTGTTTCTTTTCTTCTGTAGCAAGGACATAAAACACCTTTCACTTGATATTACAAATCATGTTGTCTTTTCCTTTATTACTGCTTTATGTCTTTCCATTTATACATTTCTGATATTAGAAGCAACATAAATATAAGATT
This sequence comes from Trachelus stipa, assembly GCA_036026315.1. NCBI lineage: Eukaryota > Metazoa > Arthropoda > Insecta > Hymenoptera > Cephidae > Trachelus > Trachelus stipa. The sequence continues at coordinate 93,705 of JAYRCB010000065.1, forward strand.
TATTGATTGTGATTGTGATTGAATTTTATTTATATGTTTCAGATTCCTTATAGGAAAGCCATGGCTTACTCGATCAATAGGAGACCCTTGTTAGGAGGTGCTAGCGATAGTGAATTTGAGGATGAATTAGAAACAGAAGTTGATGATCCAAATGTAAACATTCCTGATGAGAAGCCTTTTTTAAAACATGAACCACATGACAAGTATACCGTGCTTACTATTACTTTTATAGAAATTGTCTTTACTAGCTAATTAAATATTAATTAATATTATAATCATTTTCTCATTATTTGTTACAGATATCATATAGCATATATAATTTTTTACTTATTGGGAATAAATACACTAATACCATGGAGCTTTTTTGTTACTGCAAATGATGTAAGTAATAAGACTGTATGAGTAATTCACAAAATTATTAATGACTTTTATCTAGTTACTTGAAATAATGGCCTGTTTAATACTCCTCAAATCTATGTGTTAAATGCAGTGATTCAGATAATAATTAATCTTTGGAATAACGAACCTAGACTGAATTTTTTTATGAGATTTCCTGTTTCCAGTATTGGATGTACAAATTTCGAGAAATACACGGAAACAATACAGGAAGACATAATTATACGCACACAGAAAATCTCGAAACGAAAACTGATCTTCAAGCTGGTTTCATATCATATTTAAGTGTATCAAGTGCTCTTCCAAATACACTCTTCCTAATAATAAATACATTTATAAGTAAAAAGTAAGTCGGAAGTGTTATAGCAGTGTACCACGTGAATGGCTACTATTATAACAATAGTAATATCAAATAGGCACAATATTTCAGTTAAGCACAGTATCAGAAAATTTTTTTAATTTTCAGAATATCATTGACAACCAGAATGATAGGATCTCAGTGTATTATACTTCTACTCTTTATCCTGACCACAGTTTTTGTTAAAGTGAATACAGATGAATGTGAGTCTGATGAAGAAAATAATAGTTATCTTCAAAAAATATCACTTTAATTATTCTTAATTTTTAAATACACTTTTAGGGCAAAATGCATTCTTAGTGGTTACTTTGACAACAGTTGCAGTTGTAAATAGTAAGGATCTTTATAATTATTAATCTATAACCAGCTGCAATAACAGCCAAAATAATGAAATATGATTTATTTTATAGTGGCCAGTGCCATTTTTGGTGGGAGTTTGATGGGTATCGTTGGTCGATTCTCCCCAAAATATATTACAGCAATGATGGGAGGTCAGGCAGTTGGTGGAATTTTTACAGCACTCGCCGAAATTGGGTCTCTTTGGATAGGAGCCAGTCCTATTCTCTCAGGGTTATTGTATTTCATAATTGGTGATGTTTTGTTGTTTCTCTCATTGATTGCTTACATCATTCTAGAGAAGGCTGTAAGTTCACTCTATTACTCAACTAATATCTATGTATCCGTTTTGCATGATTTATATTATATGCACTATTAGAAAAATTAATTCAATTTTATCAAATGCATATACGCGACATACATTATTCGTTTTATAATTTTATGATTAGTCAGGAATCTAGAATGAATTCAGAGTCATATGCAGCTCTTGCAAAATGAGTTGCCAGTTTAGATAGAGAAACATATTTTACTATACAAACTGATATGCATATAATATATAGTACTGATGCGTCATATTAAATGCTCTAATAAATAAGAATAAGCCGCTTGGAATAATCTTAAGCTGCACGCTAGAACTATAGGAGTGTAAGACTCATTCGCGAAACAAAGAACATTTAAACGAGCAAAAGTCATTTCTATATTTAGTGACTGAAGCATAATATTTATATTTTCAGATATTTTTTAAACATCATATGATAGAAAAATTACCAGAGAGATTGAACACAGATTTCCCTGTAGACGGCGAAGTAAGATTCTCACAGAACTATACAATTTCCTATACTCGTATCTTTAAAAAGACCTGGCATTATGGATTTAGTATATTCCTGGTATTTTTCATAAGCTTATCAGTATATCCAGCAGTGACTGTACTGATTGAAAGCCAAGACAAAGGCAAAGGATATGCCTGGAACGGTAAATAAATTATTGAAACTTTTTATATACAACATTATTATTGATCTTTCATCTTTCAGACATATACTTCGTACCTGTGGTGGCATACCTCATATTCAGTACTGGTGACTACGTTGGGAGACTTTTAGCTGGATATTTCCTATGGGTTAGTAAAATGGAAATATATTGTTTGATGCTTTAGAAATTTGAGGAAGTTTGGAAATCTATGTTTCTTTTATTTACAGCCACAGAACAAACCATGGCAAGTGATACTTTTATGTTTTTTAAGGATACTTTTTGTACCAGTAATATTATTTTGCAATGCTCAACCAAGAAGTCATCTACCAGTTTACATCCGAGATGATCTTTATTATATTTTAATAACTATTGCATTTTCCATAAGCAATGGTTACTTGTGCAACATCATACTCATCTTGGCTCCTATGTAAGTAATTTTTAATAGACAATATTTATTAGTGCGTCATATCAATTTACTTATTCAATGATTTGATATGTAACTTTTTACTGATTCAGGGCGGTCGAGTCACAAGAAAGAGAAATAGCTTCAATCATGATGGGTGCTTTTCTCGGTATAGGATTAGCAGCTGGTTCTGCTTTGAGTCTTGCTATGGTGAAAGTACTTTAATCTTGTCCAAAAGTTCCAGATGAAAAATTGACTAACGAATCAGAAGAATTTCTTTCACTGCTCCCATCGACAGTATTCAGATATTGATTGTTTACTGTTTTAAACTAAGTCTAGAAATGTTTTGAAGTTTTAAGACTGTTATATAATTTGGAGGAAAGAAATTTTTTATTCTATCATATGAGACTGGTGATCCTGGAATAAGTTCACACCTATGACAATTTTCAATGATCTATTTCAATGACAATCGAATTTGCGTTTACAAATTGCGCACATTCTTTTTTTTCTGTCCATCGGTAACAGTATTTGCCAAGACACTGAAAAAGTGTAACTATTTTTAATTTGGTATTACCGCAACCATAAAAGTACCTTAAGCATTCCATTGCGAATATTATATCCTGCGGTCATTTTAGAAAATCTCAGAATATCTCATGTATCATAAACTTGGATAGAAACAGGGAGAAACATACGTAAATCGTACATACAAATATTATACATAATGTGAGATTCTAGTCATTCTCTAAACTTCTTACTTGTTTATAAATGTTGACTATGAAAATCAAGATAATAAACTATGGTGGCACAAATGAAGGTGAAGAATAGAAAATGAAAAATAGAGACATATACATTTTTAGCGGTAATGTTATGTAAGTTATACAAACATCATAATAGGGTACATTAATACTACAGTGAAATTCTATGCATGTTATTAATATAAAAACATAAATATTACAATGTAATATATTTCTCCTGAATTTCTCATATCTATCCCACATATACGAATCTCAAGGAATCATTGAGAAATCTTATGGAGTGAGACAATTTATTTTATAAATATTTAATATTGTACAAATCTTGCAATTATTATGGATCCGTTGTATCGTATTGAACAGTTTCAAACTATGCGATAAACGTTGTCAAAATAAAAATCAGGAAAATTCTTAAGGATTATTAGTGTTTGTAGTATATTATGCAGAACACTTAATAAAAAGTTAGCAAATAAATAACGAAATGATACAGATTTAATAAAATCGACATTGACGTTCCCGGTCAGTCAATGGGACAAAAGCAACTCCCATGAGAGATTTACGTTTAACTTGTCCATCCATAGTTTTATCAACTTGTACCAAAGTTTGATCGCCATTTTCAGGGCCTATAGGAACTATGAGACGACCACCCAGAGCCAACTGATCTATCAGCTATAAATGAATTTAATATGACTTCTTCATATTTTGAATTTCTAGAAAAATATTTGTGGTACTTACAGCTTTTGGCATTTCTTTAGCTGCTGCACCAACGTGTATAGCATCATAAGGTCCTTCGGTGGGACATCCTTGTCGTCCATCTCCAACTACATATTAAACAGCGTTTGGTATAATATTTCATATAAGATCGAGAACGGCAGTATTTATTTACCAAGAAGATTGACGCGACCACTACTTAGCAACTCTGGATTATCCTTTTGAATATTTCTAATCGCCATTTGCTGAAGTTCTGGAATATGATCGATTCCTATTGCCACTCCTTTAGGTCCAAGCATTATAGCTAAACAAGCTGTCAGATAACCAGATCCAGAGCCAACGTCCAGTGCTCTACCACCTTCTCGTAGTTTTTCATTCAGCAATTCCAAGGCATAAGCATGCTAAACAATATCCTTCTGTTTTCTGATATGTAATTAACTTTTTTTATATTACAATATTGATTACAAGAAATAAAAATATGGATTTTTACTAGTTTAATTTGATTTTACTGTGAAATTATGGTCTATTAGTAAATTATTATAATAATTTAATAATCAAATGAATAATTGTGCACTATAAAAAAAAGAGAAAATACAAAAATACATACCATGTGTGGAGCACTTATGGTAACTCCATAACCAATCCCTTGCGGAGCATCTACGTATGAATGATAGGACGAAGTATAGTTTCCTCTATCCACAGCTTTCATAGCTTTGTAAACTCGATCAGACTTAATGATGTTAGAATCTGAAAACAGTTATCGACTATATTAAAACCATTTATAGTGTAACAGAGTGCATATCTCCTTATATAAATTCCATAAAATATTTCAAGCTGTATAGAATCATGTAAACATGGTAAAACTACTACACATCTGTTGCTTCGCTATCAATGAGTTCAAGTGTATACTATATTATTAATAAATTATTTAAGGACAAAAGTGAAATAAATTACACCTACACTAAATAGAAATATAGTATTTTCACTATTAGATAATAGTTGGAAATAGTTATGTACCATAAATTTATACGCACTTTTGAGGTATTGAATGAGCTCCTGATTGCTCCTCCCGTGAAAACGTCCAAACGAAGTCATTTCGTATCCAAATACAGAAAACGAAACTAGAGCAACAGAGAATATAATTCCCTTTAAATGTCGAAACGGAATTTCAAAACAGTTCATACAATCGAATATTACTGGGAAAACAATATCAACACGCAGTTAGGGAATATGATACTCTTCAGATCTGATAGACTGTAGATAATTAGTGTTTCACTCTTAAAATCAATTGTTATTCGCGTTCCTTCGATAAATGTCCTCTGTCCATGCGAAATTCAAGTTCGAATACTAGCTGACGTTTTATCACGCAATGTCATGCAAAATCGCCATAGAGCACACTATACGTAAGTGCTACGTTTCATTATCTTCCGGTATTTAAAATGGCTCAATCATTTTTTACAGAAACCAAAATGGAAGTAATATCACATTGCAAATATTTTAATTACTGGGAATAACTTGTTAATGAATATTTATTGCTATTGGGAAAAATCATATTAGTGTTTGTAAGAAGTTTGATTAGAGTAGTACTTTTCAAACTGATTGAATTTTCATTTCAATTTATGACAATTAAGTATTCTGCTAAGGCTTCAAGAAACTGGGATGAAAAATGTATCTTGCACTCCTCTATTCCTCAGGACTAGTAAATAATGACGAGTATGGTGATACGCAAAATATATTTTATTGATTTAACACACCGTAACAAATTGTAGTGCACTTGAGATTCTGATGCATGAATGAAAATCATTCAATGCCTTATATGTGGGATTGTAAGATCAGTTTCCAAAAAAAAGCAGAAACTACTGTTATGTGTACATTGATTTAGTTAATATCTATTAAGGAACTAAGCATACAGTTCCTATTTATCTAGTAACATGTCGTCGTAGTATATAAAATGAATTCCTAATTAATTATGTAATTGGACACTAGCATCAGTTAGAGGAACATACGAAACTTGTATCAGCTTCTTCTTTTCAATTGTTCCATCAAGATGCTTATCGACCTGCACTAGATCTTGAAATCTTTGAAAGCCCTCGATGGCTACCACAGGACAAATCAGTCTACCTCCAGGAGCCAGCTGATCGATCAGCTGAAAACATAGTTTTTCTAAACTTGTAATTAATTTCTCAATATTAAAATACATTTTCATTTGACTTACCGCCTGGGGCAGAGTATCAGCAGCGGCCCCAACGTGAATAGCTTGATAAGGGCCAGCAGCAGCATATCCCAATCTGCCGTCTCCCACTAGGCGTATTCACAATGACCTGACGTTAGTCTTCGGCTTATTCATTCAGGTTCCAAGGTTAAATAATACTGTTCATAGACAGATCCGTTTGACCCTTCGAGCAAATTCGAGACAATTCATAATGATACAAAACTAATAACGTCAAAATTAGCTAAAGTTCAATGAATGAAGTTATACGCTATGACAATGTAACATTACATTTAAAAGGACTTCTCATCTAGCTAAATATATGAACTCTTTGGGTCTGGAAGTCCAGATGAAGTTTACTTTTAGTCGTACCAACAAATTTGATTCGGCCCTCCTCAATTAGGTCAGGACGATCTTCTTGCACGTTTCTGGTTGAGATCTCAATCAACTCCGGGATGTGTTCCAAACCAATAATGCATCCTGAAGAACCCACCATATGTGCCATACAGGCTGTCAGATAACCGGAACCGGAGCCCACGTCCAAAGCCTTAGCACCATTTTGGAGTTGATCGGAGAGAATTGTAAGAGCGTAAGCGTGCTGTAAATAATTAATTTGGTTATTTGAAAAAGTTGTCTTGTTCTCTATATCCAAAGTTTCATAGACTAACTCTGGACCATTCAATACTTCATTCAGAACTGTTAATGAATGAAGAAAGTTATCGTTTTGATTATACTAAATAATGTTATCGGCTAGGAAATTTCCAATCATTGATAAATACGTGTATTGATATAAATAATGTAGTACAGTGTGATAATGGGGTTATCGATACCCTCATTCCGTAGAGGGATTCGAACAACTAATATGTCAATTTGTATGATTGCCATTTATTAATACAAGATATTGATAAGGTGGAATTGAGAGTAACCAAAAATATAAATTAAAAAATCACATTTTCTTGAGAAAGTGATTTATGCTGTCAGTACCAAATAAAGTAATAAGGTAATCCTTGGTTTAACACGTTGGCTGCCGTAATAAATTTCCTACCCCCCAGGCAGTCAACGTGCTAATCATTCCTCCGCCACAATGCCCCCACATGGATGATTACGTTCTTTAAATAGAGATTTTTTCTGTTTTACGAAATTACAACTATCACGTTTTCAGAAGCTACATTTTTGCTTACTTTGATGTCTAGACTTTTATACAAACATTTGCATGGAACCATCATAAATTTCTAGATCCTCACCACTTAGTACTACATTTAGTGAATTAGAAATTAGTGTTTTCTTTTTAAATGTCTTTGAATAATAATTTTTGTTCTAATGAAATAAATATTCTTATGCTTCATATTAATAATTTATAATTAGATCAAGACACGAGTCAATGAAATTGCTCCCCAACAAATATATGAATAAAGTTTCAGAGATAACATTCATACAAATTATAAATGCTTATTGTGAAATATGAATAGTAAAATATTTGTAATGTGAATTTTGACATACTGATTCTGTTCAATTAATCATTAACTGGTTTAATTTGTCAATATAATAATTAGTATACATCAGATTAGAATGAATTGTTTGAAATTAGACGATAAATGGAATTTATTATATAAAATGCTGATAAACAAAGAAACTCAAATATATCTTACCATATGAGGAGCACTGATTGTGACATTGTATCCAATTCGTCTAGGTCTATCCAAGTAAGGATCCAAATCATGGCAATACTTTGCTCTATCCACAGCTAACATCGCAGCCTCAGCTTTATCAGTAGCAAGTATACCAGCAGCTAAAAAACCTTAGTATCAGTATAACGATAAATATGTTTCCATTTGAAGAATTATTATTGCATTGACCTTTCAACTTCTCCACCATTTCTTGATTCGTAGTTCCATTGCAGTGCCAAGCCATAGCTACGCTTATGTCAAACCCTGCGAACAAATCATATGTTATTACAGATGGTCACTCTGATACAAACACAAATGGTATTCAGAAAGTTATCAGAAGATATCTAGAGAAATTATAGGATAAACCAATAACATTCCATTAAAAATAACATCCGAGTTATCATTACTAAAAAATAAAATTCATCATTAAAAAAATTAATGGAAAAGTACAACTAAGAACTACAACTCAAAAAAGTGTCATTTTTCAAACTGTCTAAATGTGTCTTATCTGAAACCTGGTGAACAACCGTAATAGACTGTCAGAGTTCTTGACCTTTGGGGGTGATTTTAAAGTATAGAGGGGCGAACAGCTGTCACCCTGATATCGATTTAATGGAAGGTTGCAAGCGCCCTCAAAACACCAGTCATTCATCTATTGGCCTACCTTATGAAATGGGGTAGAGTTGGAATTTCCTTGAGTTCAACTAAAGTCAAGCCAGGTTCCTTCAAATCTTTCAAAGTTAACGGTTCACTAGTGCATTTGTATTAAAAAAACACGCGTCAACATTCGACAGAGTATACAAAACTGTGAGCAAGGAGTAAACAGTACTTTAATCGATGGCCTTTATAATAAGATACCTTGAACAAACTTGTGATAAAATGAAAAAGACATAGAAAAAAAGTTATTAAGAGAAATAATAATTCCATATTTTTTGTATCATAGTACACATATTTGGTAGTATTACGTGGAAAAAATGATGTAATTGTAAGTTTTTTTTTCTTCGTTTGACACAGTTCTGCGATTTGCTTAGGAATTTTAAAACGCAAATAAGTTTTGCTGATACATACGTCTAAATTTTTGTCTTCGTTATGTCGTATCACAGTTCATTTACTGATGCTTCGGAGATTCAGGTGATTTACGAGCTCTTGTATATTATCTGACTCTATGCAATTAAAAGTTCCGCATTTCGATGTTATTTATTCTAGTGTGATAAGTAGCCAAAATGAAGTTAATAAGTTCTCAAATATGATCTTTGTTTAAAATTTTAGATAAAATACATGTAGATCCACGTTAATACATAATGGGATTAAGTGACGATGTCAGTATATTTTTAGAAAAACAAATATTAAAATTGTTCACTAAAAAAGAAACGAAGTACCTGAACAATATGACAATTTTTGAAAATGACATTTTGTTAAAACGATAACATCTTGAAAAATATTGATGTCATTTTTTTATATTTAGGAGAATTAGATTCATATTTAATATTTAAGTATGTATGTGTATTTGAGGATTGAGGCACTATTATAATTAATTCTAAATAAGTCCAATATTTTTGGCTGTTTAATATACGTTATTCGATGAACGTGAACGACCAATTTTGCGAAGAGCTCCCGCGAAGTGTGTCGCTTTGACTGAGTCGGATGGAATAAAAGAATTATGAAAATCGGGTGAAGGAATGTAAAGAAAAAGAAGAAAAAGAAAAAGGATTAGAGAAGAAAGTAAGAAGCAGAAAAAGATGAATGACAGGGATCGAATCTGCTTAGAATATTTACTGTACGCTATAAAAGAGTGACGTGCATGGTTGATATTCACGTGGTAAAAGAGAGATAAGAATTTTCTTGTCGGGGGAGTATCAATTGCTATAAATTGAAGTAAAGAAGATCCCAAGAAACACAGTTGAGCATCTTCTCTTCTTGAAATAAGAAATGATGTAGAGTGTATGAAAGATCTGTGCAATTAAATCTGTGGAGGTCCCGAACATAACACAGAGCATTCTATAGTAAGACAGAATTTCTATAAGAATTTCGGCTGACTTATTTCAACCGATAAACTGAGTTACTAATTATTAAATAAACATAATAATAAAAAAAATAAATCATTAGTTGACCGAGAAGTGATAGTCGTATAAAAATTTTTTAAAATGGAGACAAAAAAGAAAACCCCAGCAGAACCAGGGCAAATGCAGCAAATTATTGCGACTGCAATCGGTGAGTTGAATAGATAAAAATTATAATATTTTTATTCAATCTCAATCTTCATTATTAATATTTATTTATGTTTGTATCCATTATGGAATTTCAGTTAATTTGTCAGCATTGATCTATGGCACCATAGTTGGTTGGGCATCACCAATGACTCCTCAGCTTCAAAGTCTTGATCCACCAGTGGGATCAACTCCAATGAGCGATGAAGTAGCATCCTGGTTAACTGGTGTGCTTTGCATAGGTGCACTTATTGGAACACCCATTTTTGGAGCGATATCAGAAAAATTTGGTCGCAAGATCGCCGGATGTCTTGTAACCATTCCTTATGGAATCTGCTGGATTACGACGATCTTTGCTCAAGATCAAACTTATCTTCTCGTAGCCAGATTTTTTGCTGGTCTAGGTGCTTCCGGGGCGATACTGCTGGTACCATTGTATGTGGGTGAAATAGCCAGTAGTGGAAGACGAGGGATGTTGGGGAGTCTTCTGGTCTTGTTCATCAACGTCGGAATCCTAATAGGTTTCGTGGCTGGAGCTATACTTTCCTTTAAAGTTTTTGCCATATGCGCACTGGTACTACCATTATGCTACCTGGGATCTTTCGTATTTTTGCCCGAAAGTCCTGTTTATTTGGTGCGATGTAACAGGACTAAAGACGCTGCGAGGTTGGTTAATAATTTTATTACTTGTTATACGGGAGTTTCTACTGGATTTTTATTAACATTCTTTCTCTGCACTTTAAAGGGCTCTTTTGTGGTTGAGAGGAGGTGACAAAACTACAGTTGACCGTGAATTGTTAAGCTTGCAAGCACAAGTCAAAGAAGCTGCTGCCCTGAATGGAAAAGTTAGTTTTAAAGATTTATTTGCAAATAAGGGCACTTTCAAGGGACTCATTATAACCTTCGGTCTTTTGGGTGGCCAACAGCTTTGTGGTATTTTTGCAATGGTAAGTTTAGTTTGCATAAGCATTTATCATCATAACGACATTTTTACATAATTTTTTTAATTCATGATTTTTAGGTCAATTATGCGGCGACGATATTCGAGATGGCAGGAAGTTCAATGTCACCAAACACGGCTTCAATAATAGTAGGAGCTATTCAGGTATTCGGTTCCTATCTGTCAACCAGCTTGATGGAGAGGGCTGGAAGAAAACTTTTGATTTTAATATCTTGTATAGGAATGTGTATATGCCACTGCACTCTAGGAACCTTTTGCTATTTGCAAGCTTTAAAATATGAAGTTTCATCCTTCAGTTGGATTCCTGTAACTGCATTATCAGTATACGTTGTAGTATACTGTTTAGGTATGGGTCCAGCACCATTTGTAGTAGCATCTGAAGTTTTCAGTGCAGAAATGTCAAGTTTGGCCAATTCAGTATCTCTAATCTTTCTTTGGGCACTGGGCTTTTTCGTTGTCAAGCTCTTTGGTACATTCATGATCCTTTTTGGTATACATGGTTGCTTCTTCATACTGGCTGCATTCTGTTCCTGTACTTTTGTCTTTACTTTGATATTGGTACCAGAAACCAAGGGCAGAACAATACAATCCATCTTGGATGAACTTAATGGGTTTGCAGTAAACTCTCACAATGGAGATTACAGAACAACTAATATTAAAGTAAAAAAAGATTTTCCAAAACCGGAGCAAGTTTGACTATTATTAAACACTTTGTTCCATTTCACACATCATCTGATATCGTAAATCTTTAGAATCCACGACCAAACCATATTTAAAGTATTAATTTATACTGTGCCTGTTTATACAAATTTTGAAAATCATGCAAATTTCTAGGATTATATTATTTATCGACATGACACTTATCATGTGTCGGTGAGACATAAAATATCGACAGAGTACTGATTACCACGGCTACAATAATTTCATATATTCCTTAAATTCATTCATAATAGGACCAGCAAGTGTTGTGAATGTATTATGCATTTTACGTAAGTTACAATTAGTGTCAACCTTGTTTTGGGATGGTTACTGATGAAACCTTCATCGATATACATACCTGGCTAAGAATTTTGTAGCAGAAACAGTCTTTCCAGTGAACTTTCCTTCTGAAGATGTATTGGCCTAGTTTGAAAGATATTCTTTCTCTTTCTTCGTACTTATATTTTCAATTAAAGATTGACAAAATGTTAAAAGTATTGCTTGGACCATAGAGCTTTAGGGTCTCGGGTTGCCCTTTTCTAAGGATTACTGCACTATCTGTCCATCCGCCATTAGTAGTGTTGGCTAGTGATGGCATTTTTCCCTGTGACGTCAGGTTCTATAATAATTGAGATATAGTGGCGACACTATGTGGCGAAATGAAGCAACATATCGAACATAACTTAAACTTCCGACATTTTCATCGGTCGATTCATTCGAATTAAATTGTGAAATTGCTTTCCCTACGGTAGAATGAGAATCTACTTTTTAATTACTATAGTGTAATGCATAAAGAAACGGAGCCAATTATTAGTACTAAATAGATTATTTTTTCTTACATTGTTACTAGAATACTCCTTCATAATTGGGTCGCGAGATCAATCGCATTTCGTGGGGCCAAGTGTCTTATGCTTTACAGTATAAAAGAGTCACATAAATTAAAAAGTTATTTCACGACCCAATTGTATGAATGATTTACAGTATAGCATTGCGATTTGCATAATTGTTAAAGATTCTATTTATTGTTTGTCTGTAATTCTTTGTAATAAAAAAATATATATTGTACGTTAAATACGATTAAGTTCATTTAAATGCATCCTTTGTATAAATCTATTGAGTAATAGATTGTGAAAAATATTTATTTTGATCAATCATCGTCCATCCTTCTCCGTACGTTCTTATTCCCAATTTTTCGTTTTTTAAACATAGTGGGTGCTCCTTCGTCGTCACTATTTCCGCTAGAAATATGAGAAATTGTTTTTTCTTTGAAACTCCTCGTCGGCATAATCGGTTCGCTGTGTAGTGTTGGAACACTAATGGTAGCCACTGTGGGTTTAGGCAACTGAAGATCAACTGGTTTTCTCTCGCTGAAATCGCAAGAGAAGAAAATAAAAAAAATCTAAATTTAATTCCACTCCAATATTCCCGGAATGATCCTCATCCAATTAAAATTGTAATACTTACATGACTTGAACGGTTTTCCAAGCACCGTAAGGATCCGGTTTTTCTGGGACACTGTAATCCCTCCTATAAGTGGGCTTTTCATCGTCCTCGACCTCGACTTCGTGTTCACCATCTTCCTTTTTCTGGACCCGTTTCTTTCTCAATTCTTTCAGTTTTTCTCGCTCAGCATTGGCTCTTTGTTCCTCGATAATATCTGCCTTCTCAACGGCTTCCTCCTGCTCTAACTGTTCTAACAATTCCTCCTGAATTGCCTGTTCTTTTGCCTCCTCTTCCTGCTCTGCAAAAGTCATGAAACCCTCTGCCGGAGGATCCCACGCCGATTCTAAAAGCAAAGTGCAGTGATAAAACCTGGAAAGCCTAAATAATATACCTAAGAGAAAAGTAAGATTTCAAAGTGAATAGTTACCATTTGTCTCTATATGCCAATAGTAGGTGTAACCTTCAGGACTCAGAGCTTCGTACCAGAGTTTTCGAGTTTCTGGTTTATTGGGGCGATCATTCTCCTGGATCTTCTTACCCTTGCCTTTACCTTTACCCGGTTTAGACTTCCCCTGGGCCTTGTTCTCGCCTCCTACTCCACCAGAAAACGTACTTACTCTAGGTTGTGGCGCTGGTCGTGGTTGCGGTGCAGGATCACAGGGATCGATCTCCTGTGGGAACTACAAGATGAGATAAAAAAGCCGGATGAGTACATCGTTTCGAACTTTATCGAATTTAACTTGGCAGGACCTCAATTTTCTGCGGTAGGTATCACTCACGTTTCTATGGTTTTTGCCCTTAAACCTCGGATGTGTTTCTGGCGCTGCGGGTGGCGGCCGATTAACGTTTTCTACGGGCTAGAAAAGAAATTTCATTTTTCTAATACAAAAAGTAACATAAAATCTATATAAAAAATGTAATATTTCATTCACCTCGGGTACTTTGCTTTTAGTTAATTTATCTTTTATTATTTTATCCGCTGTCATGTCTCTGGTATTGTTCTCGACGTCCTTGAGATACGCCGCCATTGCCGCCTAAAATATTAACAATTTTTTTTTATAAAGTCATTAAGAAATTTTTTGTCTCTTAAAAAATTATATTGTACATACGTTTTCCATCTTCTTGAGATCATCTTCGAATTTTTTGTTTTGTTTGGCTTGCTTAGCGCTGTTCTTGTGAATCTCACGTAACCGTCTACTGACATTTTCCTTGTGCTTCTTTCCTCCTTCATGGAATTCAATACTCGGCTTGTTATCGGCAATCCAGCACTTGCAGAAATCGCAGAACTTACGTCCCTGTGATTTCCAGTAATCGGCCCTGAAAAAGTCACATGAAAGGGAATCGTGTCACACAATCAGTTCAAGACTAGATATTATTATTACAATACAATCTTATCAGCTTGCGCAAAGTCCAATTCTGTAAAGTTGTGGCAAAGCTCGTTTACCATATCGGTATCTACTAAAGTCATACTTTTACCATCCTATCTACAAGTTATACTGAAAGCAGCAAGTCTTTGTTGGAAACCTCATACAAAAAAACCGGATGAACGACAAAAGCGTACTCAAGAATTCTCAGACGCTGATAAGACGCTTAATGTTTATCCGCAGTTACTGAAAGGATATCATTGATAAAAAAAATAAATAAAATTCACAACCATAATTCTTTTCTTTCTGTATCCTAGAATATTCATTTTTCTTCCTTATCGACTAACGATAATCTAGATTCCAGATGGCTATTTCTGACTTAGAAAGAAAAAAAATATATCAAATCTGTTTCGTATGAAGAATTGTAAAGAAAAGTCGGACACTCCAAAAAGTTACGAGTAAATACACAATGCAGTTCGTTCGTGCTGAATGTTTTTTTTTACAAACAGAATAAAGATCAGAATCGTTGCAGGTATAGATACGAGGTCAGCCAATATTCTCGTGCAGTGAAATCTCGATAATCCATGAAGTTCATGCTGGATTTTATCAGCGATAAAAGTTCAACGCACGTCCATGCTTTTCAAAATCGTAAAAAGATTCTTCCCTGTTCAGCTGCAGTTTATTTACCCTTTCATACTTAAGCATATCTATATATATATTCCATACATGTAGTCTAAAGGTACATTAGCTGAACACGTTACGCTAGGCTTGGTTGACCTAGTTTTTAATTTTATTTAATGTCTTTCCGATGCACTTTGTTTCCCACATACGTGGTCAGACAGCCTCACGTGTCTAGTACTCAGCAGTAAAAGGAAGCCAGAGTGAATTTCCAGGTTATTATTACCTGACAATTTAAATTATCTAAAAGCTAAGACATACATTAAAAATGTATCATATATTATAACCTCAAAATATTTCATAGACCCAAAGAAGATGAATTTGATTAAAAAATATATATCTAAATATATAAAAATAATATGACTCATTATATTCAAGTAGTCCTTCCTGTTGTTACCAGACGAATTCGTACACTGGATACCTTAAATTAGTTGGCAATTAGCCGACGGCTCTCGCAGCTTTGAGATTCATCAGTGCACTTGGCCTTCCCATACGAATTTGCAGTTGCAGCTGCAACCGGGCTGATTAATTTACAAGTAAATGGTCACGTGAAAAATTCGCTGTGTTAATAATATAAAGTCATAAGGGTTATCACTGCGTTAAACTTCGAAATCTGGAAATTTCTTTTTTTAAAGGATCAGAACGCTTTCCTTTAATTTATTCGCATAACCAAGAAGACAGTTAGGGGTGTAATTTATAATGGATTAAAGGGTTGTCAAATCCAGTTTCACGACTTGTCATTCCCTGGCGAATACATGTTCTGCGTCCCGACGGTAAAATGGCAGAGGAAAACGGCAATTTTAATGCCGAGCGGCGGATATATATTCTATAAATATCTGCATCAATAATGCTTTATATTACGAGGGTTGTACTCCACCCTCGTAACCCACCCTTGTACTTTGCTACACGGTACATTTCGTATGGAGCTTCGTGCGATAGCTGTGTTAAGATTTCATTATTACCTTTATAATTATTTTATTTTTTCCAAAATCGTTAAGCCGACGTACAATCAGAGTTTTAATTCCCCCTAAAAGAGTAATGCAATGAAACTTTTAAGTAGTATTAAGCTCTTAGTTGAACATTTTAAACCTTTGTCACTCTCCCTAAAGTTACTTCAAGCAGCGTTAACTTGTCACTGACTACACGACTTCGTCCCGTCCGCTTATCTGATTAGTCAAGTTTATTTTTATATTTCTGCTTTTCGATCTTTCCTTCAAATTTCTTTTTTATCCTCGACCGTCTTAACGAGCCTCACACTTTTATACCGATGACAGATGACCTCTCGCATTTTATTCTATGAATTCCGATTATCAACGGCGATTGGGGCGACGGACGCTAGAGTCGCAAACGTTCCACTTTCTGTCGCTAGGTAGCACTGCCGTATCTATACGGTTATAACATGCGACATGACATTCTGTCACGTTCTTAATGTACGTTGGTTGTATGTTTCTACTGTTTTATTATTTATTTACATTTATTTAATTGCACTCAATGAATCGCAGTGTCCATGCCAAAAACGTGATACATCTGAAAGCAACAATGCTAGATTCGCTCGTATGTGAATATCGAACGACAGGTTTAAACTGACGTTTGCGTCAAACTCCTGCCGGACAATTTGTGCTCAAGATTTGTAGGATCTGTCTTGAAAAGCTTCGCGGTCACAGTGTCTGGCTGATTTCCAAAAGCGCGAGAGCGGAACGACACAGCGTTTAAGGCACGTACGAATTACAGCGATAATCAAAGGGCACGAGATGGGCGTTGATTGAAAGAAAAATTTTTCTCTCCCGAGGAAAGATGAGAATAACGTCAGATCTTATTAAAAAAAATAAGTGAATAAAATTGTAAATGGAATTATTGATTTCCTGAGAAATCAGCCCGTAATATTTCCCTAGATACAAGATATTCCCTAGACAATCGTAACTTAACCTAAAAATATATCACGTCACGTTTTGATACGACCCGTAGTACCACACTACTATCTATATCAACCCCCAGCGTTATATTTCTCACGAATTACAAAATGCATATCGCGAATTCACGTTTTTCCAAAGGAAAAGCAACAGGTTTATAATTTTGCTAAACGACGTCGAAATCGATAACCAACAAACAAACGTCACGACGTAGAGCGTCGCTGTGCTGGTCTCATTTATTACTCCTCAACCCCAATGAATCGAATATCCACAACGCTATATCCTGAATCCACCATTTGGTCCACGTTTATTATTAATATTCTTCACGCCCCAATCCACCCTCCGAGCTTTATTAACCCGACAAATATCCCTTCGCAGCGCCTTTTTATTTTCCTATTACACAGAAGCAACAGGTATAAACTTAGCGAAGGCGATAGGGGATGAATGGGCATATATATATATATATATATATATATATACACATGGAAAAGAACGTAATCAACCCCTACTAATTACACTCCACTATAACTATAGGTCATGCTATATCGCTCAGAAAATATTAACTCGATTTAAAATTCCCGCCATTCTCCGTTACTCAATTTCCCGTCGATTCACTTTGTCAATGAGTTACATCAATTTTCTAAAATTATCCAGTTTTCATTATCAGCCGTCAGACGTTGTTATCAATGGCCCGCATTGTTATTAGCAATAGAAATTGTTGTTATTATTATTAATGTCCAGTGTCACGACAGCGATTAGTTTTTTATTGAATTTACATCTCGCTGTGTGATTTATTGAGATTTTTTTCTCTCTCCCCACGTCCTCGAAATCATTTCCCTGAATGAACCCTTCTTCTTCCATTTCGTTCATCCCTCTCGCTCTTATACCTATGCCATGGGTATAGAAGTGAGAATATATGCCACTGATTTATAGAAGCTTTTATCACGCTCTTAATGCTCATAGGATCTCTAGGTACAGTCGTGATAAAACGTTTCCGGACCATTAAGACGATTCCTGATTAGCCCGTCGGCTTGTTGAGGCGCTCGATGTTATTTTTGTATTTCTGTATTTCTGTACGGACAGAGACGATGAGTGGTCCATATGTATATGTATTTAATGTAATATATATGTATATTCTAAGGGAAACAAAAATAAGTCAACTTCTACTCGTTTGATCCCCCTAATGACCCGATTACACGACGTAACAAAAATTACCAGCCAGGATAACGTGCAGCATTGGAAACAGTCGTGATTCTTAATTTCGGATTAATTGAAATGATGGAAATGATAACGTACTAAGCGTTCGAAATGCCGTTAAACTATTGTCCATCCGAGACAGTTGAAGGTAAATAAAAAATGGACAATAGTTTAACGGCATTTCAAGCGCTTAGAACGTTATCATTTCCATGATCTCAATTTTACAAAAAAAAAAAAACTGGTACGCTATTTTTTCTTCCATTAAAAAAAACGTTTAAATTTTTGAGTGTAACATTTTTTTTCTCAAAATTTCGACAATAAATTCAATGCAGAAGGCCGATTAGGCTTTTGAACAGTGTCATTCGTAATATTTATTCGTTCGACGTAAATTCATCCATCCATTCGTCCCTGTTAATGGAATTATCCACAACTCCCGAATGTTCTCCTGTGTAAACCAGACTTAAACTAGACAGTCAGCTCTGTAACGATGTAAACATACCGATTTATAGGGAATTAGACTAAGCTCGTTAAATCCCAGTAGCAGCGACAGTGGGGCTTCCAAAGAAAGCGGCGACAAGGTCGTCTCATAACAGTGTGAATTAATTTTTTTCTTTTTGCAGATACACGCGATGCGACGATCGAACGAAACGTCGCCGTTGGTAAAAGCAATAAAGAAAAAAAAAAGTATATCGCTTGGCTCGAATATCGCACGGCGATTCGTAACAGTTGAGAGACAATTGTCGCAGAAGCTAACAATAGACGACCTAAAAACTGTTTTCCCACTGGATGCATATATGCAGGCTGACGTGCACGTGGGAAATTATGCGCATTCGTCACTACGACGTTATCCGACGTGCCGTACAGAGAACAAGTAATCAGGAAGAAGACGTCCTGGAATGAGATCTGTGATAAGGATTGCGACGATCGCAAAATTGGAAATGCGACGTATCTCGAGGGTGATGATAACCCAAAGTTACATAGTGATAAATATGCATGTTGATAAGTTATAAAGTAAAAAATTGATAAGATCTATAATAATTAAAATCAAACTCTGTATATCAAGATTAATGCCGACGAAGCTCTGATTTGAGTTATCCGAATTGTTTGTAAAATCTACAGGGTGTTTCAGAAAATTAATGCGAATCTATCGGGTTGGAAATTTATCAGGGTTGCTCATTCCCAAAAGGTCTTAATAAGCACCCTGATTCGGAAGATGTTAATTAAAAGTAAATTGTTTAGGAAATATGGTTGTATACTATACATATATGTATATACATGATATATATACGTGTGCGCGTGATCAATCGTGATCAGAGTTTGATCGCAGTCTGGCTGGATGATCTCGACTTGGGAATGAATTTATTAACGTAGCCAAGTAAGATCTATTTTCGTTCTAGCTTTGGTCTTTGTGTATGATTAGAATGCGTTTACGAACCGTTATACAGCTTTGCGTTTGATTGGGATAATAATTTTGATGTTATTAGTCGTTATTGCAGCGACGCCAATGAGAGTCGATGACTAAGCGACTTGCGTTGAAACTGGAACTTCCGGCGAGTAGATATTGGGACATGATTTACGTGCTCCAATAAATTGTCCTGGTAACTGGTTTGGAGACTGGTAACTGTTGGAGGTTTGAGTGTAACTAGGAGGCCTATAAAAATCATCAGCGAGACTTAAAAAGTTTATACAGTCGATCAGTCTCTTTTCATGAAATAGGAGATAGGATATAAGCGGGAGATTCAAAAAAGTATTTGAATTTTTCAAAGTATCTATAGTCTAGTTTCAAATCAGTGTCAGAACAAATGTTTTCCTACGATTCGAGAAACGGTACGGTTATCGACTAACTTCACTGCACAGCGTTATCGCGTCTTTTCAGTTTTCAACAGACAAAAGACCAGATACGCAATTGTCTTGTCGCCCATTTACAGAGATACTCAACCATTATAATAACAAAGTACCTACCCTTACCTATCCTGCTTAGTACAGAAAGGAACGTTAATACCTCATTAGTCGATTCGTTTGAACGTTCCTTTCGATTCGCTAACGAAAACGTTCGCAACAGGTTTTACATCGACATGCCAGCAGCACGTAGGTAGGGGAATCCCCTGTTAAGTTGAGACAAATAATTTTCAATTCAGCAAACCGCTATGAAATATACTTCGATACTTTAGTGTGAATGCTTTCGTATTCCCAATTGCCTGAAATTGAAAGCAATTAGAGTGCCCCATTCAGTTCGTGGACATTCAGATAAATAATGCTAGCAGCTTCGCCTCGAGGGGTCCTTCAATCAAGTGCAGATAGGATGCTGTAGGGATGGATAACGAAAATTTCAAAAATAACTTTACCTGGACAAAATTTTGTCAAGTCCACAAACTATATCTATATCTGTGAGCAGGTACCATCCGTTCTTGTGGGCAAAGAAAAAAGTATAAAAGTCTTGACCAAACCCGCAAAAGCCAATGGATTTTATTCTGGTTTCGAGAACGTTTCTAGTGCCCGCAGAGGATCCTGAGGGATGCCTCGAAACGAATGACGCTCGAGGGAGATGAAAGGGTAAGGGTTGAAACTTTCCGTAGAGGACACTAGTAATTATCACAAGAGAAATAAAACGAAGAATTCGATGAGATTGGAACTAAATGAAATCGAGATGTCCGATGTCGTCGTTGAAATTACTTCCGGTCGTAACCAAGATTTCAGGATAGAAAAGATTGGCCGGTTTCCAATGGTCGTTCGATCCTCGGTACTCGTGCGCGTACCTGCAGGTGCAGGTGGTAAAGTTACGCTAAATTTTTCAAATTTTTTATCGCTAAATCTAATAGAATAAAACATGGATATGACAGGGTAAATTAAATTTATAATAAAATTTTCTAAAATTACGATCTTATCCCTGGAGCTTAAGTAGTCGAAGTTGCTACGTAAAAAAAATAAGAGGCTTTTTAAAAATATATATAATGGTAATAGAGCTTTTCTTACTTTATATGCAATACAGGCATTCTTCATACGGAGCTTTCCTACTTTCATTTAATATAAAATTAAAGCACTCTTCTCTGTACTGCCCAATAGATTACATTCCCCGGTGTGGCATTCTAGGTAGAAAGCACATGGTTGGCAATATACACATGGTATACCTAATGTAGGTGCAAACGTGTGAGCTTGCGAAAGCACGAGGTTGCGACAATGAATGCGGCTGAAGTAATTCGGGTCGAGTGGCCCAGAACGAAACGACAGTATTAGACGCTGGAAAGCTTCTATTTATTGTCGCCTATGTATTATTACACGAAAAAGCTCTATGCCTATTTTATACTGTGGATTAAACTTTAACTTGGTTATAAATCAAGGTCGCGTTCTCTGCATACGCATCAATTGAAGCTTTTCTCAGCTTTTTTTCTATATAGGTATATACACACAATTGCATTTATATTTATAGGTTATGTTTGATTCATCCAATAACATTGGTTCACAAGTCGACTAGAGCGCTCTCTAGGTTGTTGCGGTAAGACGAGTAAGCTTTCGGCTAAATCCGTTCAAGAGCAAGACAATACCTAGAACCCGGAACTTCCTCTGTAAACCATCCTGAACTCTTGTTTCTTTCGTTTCAGTTTACTTTGGAGTTCGTTTACGACTGACCAATGAAGACTCGGCCGTACGTCGCGAATTGCGACATATTTTGACTGGGGCGAAAGTCAAGTTGCAAAGGCTTTGCGATTTATGCGTGAGTAAAAATAAGATGACAGAAAACAGAGTGTCCGAGAGATACATTGTTATTTATGGACTAATAGGACTTTACTAATAGTTTGTATTCTTCGTGAACTTTCGGAAATTCGAAACTTTAATATAATCAAGTACGAACCTATGAGAGTCGAGATCGTAAGCTATCACACGAACCTCGAGTAACAGTAAAATACAAATGTAAAAAAAGAGATGGTAAAAGACGCCGGAGCTATCTCCGACAGAAAGGACGTCTATGTACCCTTATCAATTGAAAATCAATTGATATCGATCAGATCAATCGGCACACTGCGGCAAAGTCCCTGGCACGGACTCCCCTGCGTCCTCGGCGTGTATCCGCAAAGTTAAATTTACCAGACTCGCGTCGTTCATGTTCCGGAAACATTCACCATTGTGAAGCCGGCACCGTAAAGTATCGCGAAACCGAATGAAAAATAATCTAAAACGACCCGCTAGCCTCGCGCTTTCCGTACGATCGGCCATTTTGAAATAATTTCGGCGAAACAACAATGGCACGAAATACGTAAATCAATTGTCGCACCACATCACGTGCATCAATACATAAAAATTGAAATATCGCCAGCTTCCATTGACTCGTGACTAATACACGAAATCTACAGACACGTTCGCGAATGCAGAAATCAGTTTAGATTGAAGATAAAAAAAGACATAGATATAACGGTTTGTCAATGTAAATACAGACGCACCATACAATTTTTCCGAACGTTAATAGAAACAATGGAACAATGTGAAGTCGAGCGTCGTTGGGAATTATAAATAATAAAATGAAAAGTACCTGCTGAATATTTTCACTGTGCAAAAAGCCAATTGTTACCGTCAGGTAAATATTATCTTGGCTCACAATAGCCCCAGGGAACAATGATGGCAATTTTCCAAAGAAAGTCGCGAGTCTCACTGTTTCGCCGAATTTTTCTTCGAGTTCCCAGCAACAGATACACGCCACTCACCGAGTAAACAGAGTAATCGTTGATCGTGACAAAATTCGTAATTTTAAGTCCGTTTCGCGCTTGTTCTTGGCAAGAGGTTAACATGGCCGACGTAAAAGGGATCAGACAGTGATGGCGACGGTGGCGCCAATCAAAGGGACGGAGACGAGGTGAAACAAATCAAAGGCTCTACAGCTAGTAAACGATGATAAGTAAACTAAAGTTACTGAAAAGGATATTTAAATACTGTAATACCGTCAGGAAAGAAAAGTCAATTGGTACATATCAAAATGAAGATTCAGGAAAAATCTTTGTAAACACCAACGGCCCAGATACGGTCTGTTGTTTTATATAGTTAGTAGTTAGTGCGCGATTGAAACCAATGAAATTTACAAGCGGACGTTAATTCCATAGGAATATTCACACCCAATCATATACATTGCTGCGCGTAAGTGTAGAAGGAAAGCAGAGAGAATCGGATGAGAAATATTTTCTGGAATTTAACAAATTCCACAGTGACGTATGCATAATATGCAAATGGCGGCTAGGGGGATCTCCCGGACTAGATATGGAGTATGGAGCGCCGTTTCTTTCATTGATTTCGAAACGGTCTGACGAATTTGAGGGTAAAAATGAAAGCCAGGTTGGTAGGCGCTTCGGTACATCAGACTATAGAAGTGATGGCCAAGGATTTTCCCGTGCGTGAATTAAATATGACGGTTCGACAAGGATAAACAAGCACGTTGGATGCGTTATGCGAACTACTGAGCCGGACTTGAAAAAGCAAATTTCGATGAAGAACGAATGGACGAGACACGTACGTCGAAAGGGAACGGAAACTTGTCGAAAATATTCATCAAGCGACAATGGACACTAAATGCTAACTAGCTGCCAAGTCAAACATAAGGTACCTTCGGCGTAACACTCGTAAAATTTTTCGTTTGATCAGCCAGCGTCCAAACAGCTGACTCCTTCGGTTAGCATTGTCGTGGGCATACACTGTAGTATACATATTACAGTATACTACAATATACATACATGCTTATGTATATATATATACTTGAGTACATAAAGCGCGAGCGTAGTTTATCGTAAATTGCGTGACGACATAACCTCTAAAGCAGAGTAAATATTACCTGTGCCAACTTACAATTAGATACTTTTCTACTCGGTACAACCAGTGATAAAATAATTGTATATCCTGCAGGACCTAATTACACCTAGTGACGACCTCGATGATGGATCCACATTATCCACTGGAAATGAGATATGTCTTATTTTCAAGATCCCGGTAAATATTATTTCTCAATACAAATACGGTATCCTGTATTTAAAACTATACCGAATCTCTGTAATTTCAACCGGAACTAGAAAAGCGTTTGAAGCCTGAAGGTAGGGAAGGAAAAAATTGTTGGCAGGAAATTAAGAAAAAACTTTTCTCGTTCACGTAGCCACGAGGCAGCCGAATAAAACTGGTCGGTCTCGCATCTGCCTGGGTTTGCCAAATCAAAAAGTCATTCCGAAACGTTCAATTTCGCCGGGACCTGGCTCACTACCTCTAAGAACTAATTAAAACTAATGTACGCTACTGCCAATTGATATACGACGGGAAGCCAGTTTTGAAAATAACTTCGACTCGTCCCGCCAGCTCATTCAGGCGTCCCTCTTCGGGGACGTCGGCGTCCTGATAATTTTTCGATTCTCCCACTCTCTGGGCTAAGCCAACTTGGGCCTTTTTTCTGTTTCGCAACTAAAATCGTTATCTTGATGAATTGACTGGAGCTGTCGGTGCCACTGACACAATAATAGGGAATTCCTATTGTATCTTAGAAAAAGGAGGAAAATATAGACAAAATGGACTCTTATCAAACGTTACGCTACTGTCAGCTATTTTTGGGCTACGGACAAATTGATTGTGAAATTGTATCGTGCACGCGAATATTTTCACACTTAATGCGAGTGCCACGTATAGACATATCAAAGTTCGCAGGTGTGAAACCTAATGGTCTGCTACGAAAGTTCTTGAAAATCGATTCAAAAAGTAAAGGTCAGCCATCGCGTGAATTTTTCGATAAACACCGAATACGTCATTGTCTCGAAGAATTACGTATGTTGGATCAGTTCAACCGAATTTCACGTAAAATGATCACGTATCATGAGAGAAGTTCCTTAGATAAAGAAAATTTATGAATAATTAATGAACGGCAAAGAGGGGAAGTCCCGATAAGGAACGTCTGTGCGTTTCATTGCAATAAACGGGGATTCCCCCAAGAGCTTCGCTACGACTCAGTAAATATCTACTAGAAGATAACGAAAATAAGATGAATGACCAATTAGGTAAATTATTAGGAGAAAAATTTTTCGACAAAATTCTTTGAAAAAAAAACACGGTTGACGATGATTTTATATAATGAAAATAATTGCAGTCGTATTAATCAGCCCATACATCGGTTTAAATACCTTCGGAATTGCCGCGCAAATATTTCGACTGGGAGCACATTCATGGGCTTTAATAGCTTCGCAATAAATCTCGACACCGGTTATATGAGAATTAACGTTAATTCGTTCTCGGTCATGATCTATGTAGCTGCTGTCACGGAAAGTACGTACTGGTAAAAAAAAAGACAAAAAAGTATTCATTGAATAATATAGTAAGCGTAGTCAGGGATATAAAATAAAAAAAAAAGATCACGTAAATCATGGAATTAATTTTGTGTATTGTTGCTTTTTCAAGTAAAAGGTTTACCGTAAGGCTTTCAGGTATTAAAGGAAGCTTCCCTGTTAGTTCGTTTTCTCTGATAACAGTTTTGAGGTTATAACGGCTAATGAAAGTGCAAAGGGAAACGATCGCCTGTAAATCATTGGGATTGCCAATCAACTGCTATCCTTAAGCTGGCCATTAATTATCATCAAATCCATTTGATTCTCTTAAAACGCTCTCGGACTAAAAAATCGGACATATCCAATTACAGCTGTTCGTTTTACAGGTTCGTCATATCAATTCCTACGAGGATTCTGTCTGACCCTGTTTTATCGACTGTACCGACCGAGTGGGATTTGTCCAATTATACAAAGTGAAGAATCAACAGGACCGTCAAGAATGAACGTTCGGTGGTCCCTTGGCGATTTAATTCTCGCACGTTACAGATTTATTATGACAAACTGAGAAAGTAAGACGGCAGTGTGCCGAGTGGAGTGTCTGCTGCGACGGATTTCAGTTAACCTATAAACGCTTGTGACTGGAGATTAATGAGTGCTCGGAAGATCACAGGTGTTGGGCATTGCATAAAATCTGGGAAGTGAAAATGTCTGAGTAAAATATTCTCTATCGTTTTCAATGAATTCACTGGGAAAAGGCAGAGCGGTACTTTTCATTAGATAAACAATTGGCATAAAAATGGACTATGAATAAAGCACTTGTAATATTGTATAGGAACGTCATTGAAAATATTTTATTTCTTTTTGTTATTCGCTTACGTACAAGTATAATGGTATATATATGTATTTAGGTAGGTACGTAGAATATTGGTAAAATACTTCTTGACTAGACTTAACTAGATTGGTCCTTCGAAGGAACGACTTTTGAAGGGAAGCTGTCACGTTGATAGGGATATTAGTACGCGACTCAGATTTACGTTTGTTCATTACAATCAGTGGTATTTCATTTTAGCGAGAGAATTTTTGGAAATTTTATTTTGAAATTATTCGACGATTTCCTTGTATGGATAAATATTGGCCGATAAAGGTAAATGAGATATTTTTGTCTTTTTTTTTTCGTTTGTTAAATTTCTTATTTCGCGGTTATAATTTCTTTTTTAGCACTGCTTCATCCGCATACGATGAAACGGATGGGATGATTTGAGGACTCGTTGGAGTCTTTGATTTCCTGAAGCTTCCCAAGCCGCTGAGATATTTTGGCTTAAATAAAAATATAATTGTAGTTGGTCTCATGGGAATAGCCAATCCCTAGTCCTACTCGTGAAACACTTTGATCGTGGATCGAAAACTGATTGATCCATGAAGAATTAAGAAAATGAATCAGCAGTAGTGGTTTTATGGGACTAGGTGAATGGGACGAGATGAAGTCCCTTGATTAGCACGACGGTCCCTATGCTAGAGGGGACTTATTTTCTCTTATCGAGGTACCGAATTATACTATAACCAGCTCCCTTGACTGTTAAACCTTTCCTGGGAGCTTCTGCTTGGTCAATTCCAGGAGAAGAGGATAGTGCAGATCTGGACAGTATTCGGGATTGTGATTCAGCAGCTCCAGGTGTCTGGACCAGACCACCGGGTCGTAACGCTCCCATTGTTTGGTAATGAAGCCACGTTTGATCGCAGCTTCTGTGAATTTCTGGAATGTCGTACCGCGTCGCGGCGCCATTATCAGGGCGACGCCGCCGTCCGCCAGCCATCCGTAGATCGTTTCCACCAGGTCCAGACGGGCATCGTCGAAGAAGAGACAATCAGCACTCAGGATCACGTCGTAGAGTCCTTCCGTACGTCGCGATTCGTCAGCAGCATCCGTGACCCACGTCTGAACTCGACAGTGTATATGAAAATCTCGTTAGAAAGTGTTGCCAACATCGCGATAGAAAAGAAACTAGCCTGGTGAAATTTTCAAAACTTAATAACGCAAAACTACTTTTATCGTGAAGTTTTAAGACTCAATATTAATCAGCATATTGAAATTTTGGAAATTCTTGATAATTCAATATGTAAATTCATTCCATTCAACTCGAATTCCCATCCGCAAAGGGAACGTAATATAAATGAATCTTGTTTTTTATTATTGTCCAAATTATTCCACGCGAATATAAACGACCGGTATACGATAATCATACGAATCTAAGTACAAGCGAAGAGAAGTAGAGCTTTATCGATTCCACCAAATCCACGAAATTGATATTTAGGCTTTCCCGTACTTTCCCCATTCGTACGAGAGTATGCCTATCGAAATTCAAGGTAAATTCGAAATTGGCGCGGAAATTAAAACAGCGCGCGTCGCAAAGATCGAGCGTAATTTCACGAACAACCGTAAAACGTGAATACAGCGTATTACACAAGGTACCGGAAGTCGCTTTAAAGAGAAACGGAAGCGTTCAAATTTACCTATTCAAATCAGTTCCAATACGCAACCGAGAGCGCCGCTGCGTACATTAGTCACAAAAAAGTGCCAAAAAAAGGCAAAAAAATCCAAAACAATCTCTCTAAAAAAATTAAAAATTTCAAAATAGCCTCAAAAATTCACCTGAACACGGTTCCCATTGACACCAGCCTGTCTCAGCACCCTGGCCGCTCTCGCCCATTGAACTACGCCGCACTTAATAAAATCTGCCATATCGTTCCTGGCGATGATGCACCTGGCGTTGTCCACGCTGGTCACGTTACCATCGGTCAGGGTGACTCCGCTGGGGGAACAATATTTAGCCGCAAAAACACCAGCCAAACAGCTCATACCACCACCAAGTTCCAGTACCATTTTATTCTTGCATATCCTGCGATTCTTCATCAGGTAATAAGCGAGACACTCTTCGGACGGCCAAACGCAGACATTCCCAGTATTATTGAACCCAATCAGTTCGTTAGCCGTAAAATTCTTATTGATCCTTCGTATCTCCGCACTATAGATCTTCGAATCGACAACCGCCGAATATTCATACCAAGAAGACTCAGGATCGGTAACGGCATTCTCAAGGATCACAGGGTTAACCAGACCAAAGGAAGTGAACCGTCTCATGGAAATTTCATCTTCCGTTTCCGTAAACGGTTCCGGCGACCTGGTCAAGGCCCTAGCCAAAAGTCTCCATCTCCTCTGAGCCGTACTGTGACTCTCCTTATTATGACAACCACCAGCACCCCCATTCACCAGGACGTCCCCGGACATCGCGACGTCCCCGGAAGTCCTCTTCAGGACACGACGAAGACGTACATGGAGAATCCCTCGGTACGACCATACATAGAGATCCTTATCCTCGCTCGCACTCTACTTGATTCCCATAAAAATCTCTCATCGCCGAAGGGGTAATATTTTTTTTTCAAATTTTTTTATTAACCTCGAAAAAATTGTTTTCACAAAAAACTCTACTTAAAAATACTATGTTTTCCAGGTATCCGAAATCTCTTGATCTTTTGGAGTTTTTATCACCAGGGACGAGGGACGAATAATGGACGAAGCAACGAGACAGACTAAAAGCCAAGCAACTTCTAACTCGCGCCACGCGTGGCCGGTCCACGCGGCGGATCGGCGCAAGCGCTTTTGCCCGAGCCAATTCCCTTCTGCTGTAATATAAGTTTCCTTCTGTCCTCCCTCTCTCTCCCACTCGTATTAAAATCCACCGAGTCTATATCTCTCGCACTCACCCTCACTCCTGAGTATCCTCTGCCGACTATCCTCCTTGTACTCTTTGCCAACACTCCTGGCTCCTACCACCACCTACCTTATTCTAGATTCCGTCACTTTTCTGCCACTGGCAATTAGTAAGCTCTCGCGTTTCACGTGCAAAATAGAATTGGCAATGTTGTCACGTGATTATCGCTCGTAATAGGCCAGTGGAATAGTCGCTAAGATTTTTTCCTACCCTTTACGGAAAATATACGTATACGATGCTTCGAATTTGTAGGTTATGAAATTCAATGTTTTTATTATGATTTTGATACTCTTTTTTTTAATATTAATTCTAGACATTTTATAATACGGATTTATGTTTTACTTTTTTTTTAGATCGAACGTGATTGGATGCTGCTGATTACCGTGATGCAGAGCTGCAAAGATTGGCTGCTACTGAGTTTGATCGAGTGCGCTGTGAACGTTGCTGTTGGAATTTAACTATTTCTTAAGATCTTTGTGGTTTACGTGAATAAGACGTGTAGTTGCGGGATATATCGATGACGATGCGCAGAGTCATTACTGTAGATAAGTCAGTGTCTTGTAAGTATCTTATGGGTGAAGAAAAGAAAATAATATTTTTCTTCGTAACACAGCCCGAGCATCGAGATGCTTTACGTGTTTATAGTATCGTTGTGTCGAACGCCAGGAAGGATTTATTAATTGTGGATCAAGTGCGATTGAGAATTTTTAGGTTAGTTTTCATAGCTAGCGAATCAGTTGCGCTTTTCGATTCCATGTTAAACGCCGTCGCTCTAGCGTTCGAGTTCGGCTCTGCGAAGGTTTCTGTCGCGCGACGGAAACAGCAGCGACGCTGCTGCACCTATTTGTAACCATCTTGCATAATAAAGATGCTCCACAATAGACGCGGAAACACGGCCCAAATAATCCAATTGAAAACTAATTCGCCGTAACGAGAGGCTACGAAATTCAAGTGCAATCTACGTGTGTGTATATATGGGAAAATATATGTGTGTATATATATATGGGAAAACATTCGAAAATATAAATGACCGTACACATGTCTTCTCGTAGAAGCTCAAAGTCGCCATAGACTATTTTCAGGCGCATCCTCAAATCGCTATCTCGTACAAGTCAGCGTCAAGTCATACATGCAATTACACCGGCGTACCGGTGCGACCGGAAGGTTGGTTTACAAGTGAATAATGCAAAAGCGGACGCGAGAATTTATTTGAATACAAGAACTGTCGCGAAAATTTATTCAATGGGAGTTTTCATTAAAGTCTATAATCGGGAGACAGCCAATCAAAAGTTTTCAATAACGCGTCGTTCTTACGTCGCTGTATAATATTTTTCTTCTTATTTTCCGTCGTCTCCTCCTTTTTCTGTCGATACATTTATTTCGCTTCTTTCTCGCTGGGAAATACCAAATATATTCGTTCGTGACGAATCATCTGTTTTCTAAGGTGACAATGATATTAATACAGCCAGAGCATCAAGAGGATATGATAAGTTCTTATTTGTTTATAAATTATTCATTTCCATTAAGGTGGAACATTGATATATGTGTATATAGAGTGACGTGCGATTCAAATTGCGCGCCCTTTTTTCAAATTTATTCCGACGTTGCAAGTCGCCCTTGACGCTCGACCACGTGACAGTCGGTTTGAGGAAGAAATAAAGAAAACAGAAGGAAGACGAGAGAAACCCGAAAACGTCTGACTTGGCTGATCGTAGTGACTTACGCAATAGGCGTGTCTAGTCGAAAAGGCTGCGAGGTTTGGAACTACAATATCGCCCGTTGAAAACTGGCCGTCTGTTCGTTGGGCGCGAATGATAGCTCGAAGAAGCTTTTGTTTCCTCGATATATTCGAGGATTCTTTCGCAAACAGAGGAATAAATTTGTATGGAGGTGATTCGATGATTCATCTTAGACCTGGAATAGTATTTCATGGGACGAAACAGCTGAGTGTAAGGTCGACTGGGAATGATAATTATTTGAAAACATTAATAGAACGAAATTTTTATTACTCGATGTTGAGAAATTAATTTATACGAAGATCGAGGAGCGATCGTTATCCATTCCGTTTATGATATCCGTTTCGTATCCAGTCGATGGGTACCGAAAGGTGAGAAGAGTGTTAATCGATAAAACCAAAGTGTCGTAAAGTGGTCTTTTCTCTTTGCAAAAGACAAATTTGCCAATCTGCTTTGTCCTCCATTTTGCACGCGTCGAATTCACGATGCTATTAGTAGATTCAGTGGATAATGGGACGTCTAATTGACAAGGTGTCGTCTCTCCATTTAATTTAGCAAACAAACAGGTATCCCTGGTTAGGTTAGGTTACCTGATAATTTTCACGAATTAAAAAGAGAATTTCATTCGCATTGTATTGACACTTGGTACTGGATAAAAAGTCGATCTGAAGCGATTTAACGACGAGTGATGTAAAGATTAGGGATTTTTAAAAGAATTATATCATTGAAAACGGATACTCGCCTATGACGGAGAATTCTTTTAAAGATATGTATATGTATAGTGAAGGTGAAAATGTCAAATTGACAGCATTGCGACTGGTCGAGTTTTCGATGTGCTGAGGTTTCTCTATTGTGAATATAAGTCGAGTATCTAGAGGGTCGTGTGTCTACGTTGGTTCCTCTACGGTATTGCGGCGTTTCTGGCAAAGCGTCCCGACGCATTGCGTCTAGTCGGTCGAAACTGGCCAAACGAGCGACGCCTCGATCCGAGAGGAAACTCTTTTAGCATTTAGCTAATAGCCTCGATATATAAATGCATAAGTAGCGCCTAAGTTGAGAATAATATTGCTGGTCCGCCAAATGTCCCAGATTCTCTTGTTAAGGCGCGAGTTGTTACGGAATGCTGTTGTTGTGATGGGATACGGCAATGCTGGTTCGATTTGAGTGCATTGAGTAATAATATTATTATGGTTATGTCGGAATTGCATTGGGCTGGGAGATAAAGGTACGTGATTGTACAATTGCGAAGTGACGTATTGTCCAATACTTCATTTCCTATTTGAAATTGTGACGGTTGGGTTGCTGCGGGAAAAACAAGGGATGAACTTAATTCGCTTGAATTTGACACTGTATGCTGCGTTATAGGCTATCATTTTTGTTTGTTTTGGTAACTCTATCACGGGCTTCTATTTTTCATCCGGCTCGATATTCATTCAAGTACAATCACTATGATTGAACTTGGTTAATTTGTGAGCGAACCGACCGGGATGTTCTCGTATGACGTAACGTATTCTGACATCTGGCGGCGGGGTTGAGAAACTCGAAATTATCTTCGACGCTAACTCACGTTATTCCTTTTAAAGATAAATTCTTAGTAAATATTTAGTAGATAAGTTTTTTGTTATTTATTTACTGGGAATGTTTCATCGATTCTATTGCTTTGATATACAACGTTAAATCATTCAGTGTACATAAGGGTTTCTTTGAAAACGAATTTTTTCAATTTACTTGTAAATATATGATGATTTCCAAGGGGGAACAAACTTTGTGTTCCCATGTGGATAGGGAGAAAGTATGTAATTTCTTGGATAACAATCAATACTTTTTTTACCTTTATAAAGGATATATGCTTTGCAATTTAATATTAAAAAGGTCTGTAACAATAGGTAGTGAAATGTACTTACATCTCACGAAGTATTGGATTCCAGGTTGTACACTAGGTAATATATTTAGTGTTGATTCGATGTTAACAAATTTTTGGTTTAATTTCACTGACACAACATAACCTAAATGACAATATCATTTGGAGTTAAAACTTTCGTTAATTCACTGCTGTTGTTAAATAGCAAGTGCAGTAGAGTGAAATACAGTCAACATTAATACACGTCACTAACATTATTTAGGTAGCGTTCACAATGAATGAGATTTTATTAATATTCGCGAAACTTTGCAGCATGTAAAAACTGTTGGTGTCAACTCTTGTAAGGATCAGCTGATTGATGGACACTGCCGCCATCTGTGCGTTACAGTATGGAAATAGGAATTGATACACTTTACTACCGGACGAAATGGGTGTTATCGTTCAGCACGATGTTACGAATAGTGTAGAATAGTGCTTAAAAGTGGTTTAGGGCAGGCATATTGTCTCGATAAAACGTATTCTGTTTTTTTTTTTAATGAGACAGAATTCGTTCCATGATGTATTGGAATTAATTGGAAACGCCACTAGAGAATAAGGTTATACGGATCTGGTCGTATGCAGAATACCCCTTCTGTCGTTAAACGAATATTAATGGAGCGTGAATAGTCCCGATGAGGAAAAGCTTTTGCTTCACGCTGATCATGTAGTAGAGTGTACACCGAAGTTGTAGGATGCACAAGATAAGGTTCGAGCCTGAATACAGTCCTCTCGTGAAGGAGGAATCGTCGCGGTATCGTATTGTTCTTCCATTTTCAAGAGTCGCCTGGTTCACCGTATCTTTGCCATTTGTTGCATTTCTTTTTTGCATCGGCTGGTCAATTCTGTATAACTTTGAACATGCTACGTCCACACATTGTAAAGTAAGTTTTAGAGATTAGATAAGTATATCTTACATCACTTGTTTCAGTCACTAATTAAGAATTTGTTGTCATTGATTCGTCATTCTTGTTGAATTATGTTGAGACTAAGTATATTAGTGTTGATGTATCGACAGTATCCATTGCTTTTTAGGTATATAATTTCTTGCCATCAGTGTCCGCAGCTATTGGACACTATAGACCCCAGAAGGATGTTTGGAAAGCAGCTATAGCCTTGCAGGCAACAATCAGGGTCTTAGTACTTGTAATGTACTTTCAATATTACAAGGAAACTGTTCATAGCTTGGCACAGGGCTTAAGTAATATTGCTCTGATGCTTTACATAATAGAAAATACTGCGTTGGTTACTTTGAGTTTTTGGTCTTCGGATGAGAATTACGGTGTGTACAATATTACAAGTGCAGCTCATTTTTCCATGTGCTAACTTTTTTATTTTCAGCATTTCACAAGTTATCCTTCATAACATTTTTAATAACATCATTGGTACATATGGTGTTGACCTGTCTAATAATGAAACACTACAGAAATATCTCAAGAAATGCATTTGAAACTGATTCCCTGAAATTGAAATGGAGATTTTTATTTTTTAATATAGCATCGATACTGATGGCTTGCTATTTTTTCTATAGACACAATAAATATTGTGAACCCTTAGGTAAATGGACGACACTATCTTCTTCATAAATGTTTTTCTTTTCTTTATCTCAGAGTGTATCTTATAATCTGCAAAAAATATAAAATACTATTTCAGTGTACTCCATGTTCGCATTGGCAGAGTATATGGTGGTTATCAGTAATATGGGTTTTCACATAACTGCAGCATGGGACTTTGCTGGGAGAAATCTACTAATATCAGGAAACGGACTTAGGATCGTTTAATAATCATGACTGTGATTAGTACAATTTTCTTGGAAATAATGCTGCAATATGCATGTTTCCTTATAAATGTGTACTTGTAAACATTTTAAAAAGTTGGCCATATTACCTTTTCATGTAATAATTCAAGGATACATATGTATAGTGTGACCTGTATTAATTGCAGTGGTTAATTATGAAACAAAGAATTATTAATCAAGAATATGTATTATCAGGGTGCTAGATATATTTTTTATCATGAATTAAAGTTTCCAAAGAACAAAGTAAGCACGAATGAAATAATACTACAGTAATATTTTAATTATGAGAATGACATGTAGTGGCGTTTTATTTACTGCGAATCTTGTAAATATAATAAATTATATATAAATCAACGTTTTACAACAATTCTAATACGGTATACAAATATATTATTTTTAAACAAAATACATTAGTCGTTACCACGACATTAAAAAATACATTTGTTTATAAATCGCTCGCAGTTTTCTCATGAAACTATTAAACGAATAACGGCAATAACTAATACTCATACATGATCTTGTGAAGTCACGATAGTTATTGGGCTTACGATATTTACATGTGCACATAAAGGACGCGTGGCATCTATAAACAGTCGCGAGTAGATACTGCGTAAAGAGGATTCTAACGCTGAGATTTATAAAATATTACAAATAAATACCAACTGTATTTACAGTATACAAAGTAAATAGTTTTGTTTAAGATAAAATGATAAATTTGTGTATAGAGTACTAAAATATATCAAAGCACAAGCCTTTGTACTTTTGTGAATTCTTCATTTGGTTGTTTCAAACTTATCGATGTCCATTTGTATAAACAAAAATATTGTTTCAGTACAGTAATGAATACAGTTTCTGGTGTGATCATTTCATTTTAGATGTCCCGTACGAAACATAAAAAAGAATTTTAGAAAAACTGACCTCAGTCTAGTATAATTAATATTATATAAATATACTAAAACTTAAAATCTGTTTCAAGTTTATCAGATATATGTTTCGCTATCGCCATACTACTAGTTGCTGCCGGGGATGGAGCATTCCGACAATGAAGTACTCTTTTACCAATACTTCCTTCACCTCCATCAAACACAAAATCATCTACCAGGTTACCATCTTTATCCAATGCCTGTGCTCTGACACCCGCAGGACCCCTAAACAAAAGTTTAAGATATCCCTACCATTTTCTTAAACATAATATATAATTGCTGGTAGAAAACTCATACCTTTTTACATCCTTGACAGAGATTTCTGGCATAAATTTCTGGAGATCTTTTACAGCCAGAGGATAGAAAATAGATTTTAAAACTTCCTTACACCCCGGCACAATGTATTTAAAGCACAGTTTATACAGTCCTGGGAATTTAGCCATCTCTATACAATCCTTCACGTTTATGTCAAACCAGCTGCAGATTGTCAAGTATTTCTTAAAAAATATCCTTCACACCAATTATTTTAGTTTACCAAATTGACATAAATAAAGTACCTGTAACCTTCTCTGGCAAATGCCAAAACAGCATTAGGACCTAACCAAATATCACCGCTCATTCTTGGAGTGAAATGAACTCCCAGAAAAGGAAACCTGGCATCCGGAACTGGATAAATGTTCGTGACGCATATTGATTTTTTACTTTCACTCAATAAGAGGTATTCCCCACGGAATGGTACTATTCGTGGATTTAAATCGCAACCAGTCATCACGGCCAACCGATCGGAATGTAAGCCTCCGCACGTCAGTACATATTTCGTTAAGATACACTGCAATACACAATACAATAGATAAATTAAATGAACTATCAAGCAGAGAGAATAATTGAACCACAATAATTAACAGGTACTCACATTATTTTTAGATTGAACTGATATCGGTACTAATTCACCTTTTCCTTTAGATTCAGCCAATTCAGAAAATCCAGTTACTTCAAAATTTAAATGAATTTCTCCACCCATTTTTTCAAAATCTTCAGCAAAATGTTTGCAGATTAGACCCCAGTCGACAATACCTGTCCAAGGTGACCATATTGCCTTTTGTCCCTATTAAAAAATACACATTCACTTATAACAAATATTTCATACAGGCTATAACTTTACCTGACAATTAGGTTGATAATTTCCTATACAATCTCTCTCAACTAGCTCAAGATCCGGTACATTATTTTTTAATCCACGTTGGTATAAATCGTCTATCCTCTTAACTTCATTTTCATTTGTCGCTACAATCAGCTTTCCAATTTTCTTGTGTGGAATATCATTTTTACAGAAATAATCGTAAGAGAGTTTCAATCCCTCTACGCATAGTTTAGCCTGTAATAATACAGGAAATGATTAAGTGACTTTTATAATCAGTCTGCTAATAGCCTTTGAGCATTATACGCTATCAGCACTTCTAATAATATTCATATATTATACATCATCGAGGGTAAATTCAAAATCCTCACCTTCATACTCCCAGGAGTGTAATAAATGCCAGCGTGTACGACACCACTATTGTGTCCAGTTTGATGCATCGCTACGGCCTTTTCTTTCTCCACAATCGCTATCTTTAAAGACGGATGCCTGCTGAGCATTTCTCTTGCTGTGGCGCATCCCACGATACCACCGCCGACGACCACCAGGTCATAGGTGCCACAGGGATCGGTACTGAGGATAAACAAAATATTTAAAATCTAAAATAGCACAACATTTTTGAAAAATTTAGAATCAATTAACAGGGAACAAATAATCCAGTGGCAACAAAATGCACAAAATATTCGATTGGATATGAATGTACTTGTTCCGTTGATAATTATTTTCTCCTTTAATTCATAGTGAAAAATGCAAGCCAATAAAAATGAATATGACTACGGATACAGGACGTAATCAGAGGACGAAAGGATGTTGCAGTTACGTACAGTGAATGCATTTTTTTTTTATAAAGAATAGCGAATATTAAAAATACGAACCTAGAGGTGGAACCATTGCGACATAAATTTCCAAGTCGCTGAAGCGAATTTCTGCTCGCCAACGTTTTCATCAAACTCGTCGACATGATGATCTCTGGTATTATTTACTGTAAATTTTGTACGTGAATTTCTTAATCCGGGTATTCGTGTACGTAGCCGTTTGAGCGCTTTGACACTGTGAATTTTTCTATCCCGTAACGACTGATTAACAGGAGGCTAACGTGACATTCAGAGTTTCATCGTTGATTTAGCCTTAAAATAATACTAATGACAATTCCATGTTTCTTGGCTTATGGCTGAATTCAAGTCTATTTTTGATTCGCTTAGATTCAGATACGATTAGGAAATTTAACGCTGCCGATTTATATAAATTAGTTCTACGTTTGATGTATTATACTTTTAGTCGTTATACATTTTAGTAATACATACCCGTAAACTTTAATATTAGACTAGTAGAGAAATGAAAGAAGGGCTACTAGATGCAAAGTTCAGTACTAAATTGATAGTCAGTACAGTATTATGATACAGCACTAACATATATTAACAACACTATTTATATAATGAGACACGAGAATACATGTTGGTTTTATACGTGGGGTTGACTAGGTTTTATTTTGATAAAAGTTATCTCGCGTTTATAAGACTCGTAACTTCAGAATTCATAAGCAATAAAGGTATTGCTATAATGCGCAAGGACACAAAACACATCATTTTTATAGATAGTTTAATTAAAAATATCAAAACCGTTGCGTAGAAAAAAATAACTAAAATTTATTAAAAATAATAATTTCAATTATAATTGAATCGGATCTCTGTCCGTTTCTATTTATTTAAATGAGACTTTTAAAGCAGGGACTAAAACGTTTTTATAATTACCTAAGAAAAAGAGCGTTATACTTTGCAATGCACAGTGCAGTGTATTAATACTGATAGAACAGGAGCTTAATGATCTAAAAAAAATAAAATGTTATGTAACTTCTACATATGTATAATAAACGCATATTATGATTCCATGAGATAGAACGCACTGTACTTATATACATACATGTATATATAGTTACATACAGGTATCAAACATATATTGTAGCTTCGGTACGACCTTCATTTGTAGATTCCGTCACTGGCAAATGAAATGAACTGTATTATCACCAAGTATAAATGTATTTGGTTCCTGGTACGGAACCTGGTTGATGATTCACGATGAGGAAGCCAAGGCTGATTCCCCGTCAAGGATAATTTTAAACTGATGTTCTATCGCGCTGAGAACAGCTGATCACTTTCGGTTATAACGAGAGACATCACGAGTGATCAAACGCGCATGACTGCTTTTACCTCTCGCTAAGGAATAAAGTAGAGCGATTGATTTTCAAAAGCTACGAATTTTATCATTACTTTAGCTCCTCCCACGTAGTCCTCCTATGGTAAAACAGATTATGCTTCAGGGCAATCAATGAGCGCCGCCTGCGGTAACTGTTGGTACTACGTGATCACTGTAGGAATCGACTGAGAAGAAAGATATTAATTAATGGTGATTTAGTTACAGAAGTACGTTGAAAAAATAATTTCCAAAGATATTCATTATAGAATATTCTTAACTATTTACTCATTATGGAATATTCTTTTTAATCGTCATACCTTTTGTTTTCACAGGCTTTGTGTAGGAACGCTCATCCGTACCCTTGCTTCTGAGTTAGAATACGTACTAACAAAGATCCAGGGTAACGTTTCTAGGTTATCTCCTTGCAAAGGAACACAAATACGAGACAATGATCCCTCGATAATTCCCGTAGAACGTACTAAGCGTAGAGCTTAGTGGTTCCTAGCTGTTTTATGGAAGCAAGGAAGGGCGACTAATCCCTAAGTGTTTCCCATGTTGGTCAGTCCTGGTTCTGACAGTTTGATTAAACGAGATCGTTCGAGCCTGCAGGAATGAGGATCATCGGCGGGACCGGCTGCACTAAGATTCCCATGCAAGAGTGCACCTGGTCCAGGTTTCACTACAGCCCCAGTAGAAATGATCTTCCAGTACAGTTTCCTTCTTCCCTCTCTCGAGGATCATTATTCTTCTCACTCTTTCTTTGTGTTCATTCTATTCTCTGTCTCAATTTCTCTCTCCTTTTTTCTACTCTACGGCACCTATTCTATCCTCTTTCATGATCTATCCATCTTCTTTCAGATGCTGTACCATACCTTGGCAGAGTGCATCCTCCAAGAGAAAAAAAAGACAGGCTCGTCTCTCCAGGAATAAATTCCCCACGGCATCGAAATCACTGGATAAAATCGTAAAGGAGATCTATCGTGCTGTAGTTTCTGAATCAATATGATCCGACCTCGACCTCCATAAATTCAAGCAATGGCCACCATGGCGAATCGTCAATAGGTGATTTGCTAGTAATCGTATACGGGAACAGAAGTTTCATCCTTTATATATACGATTTATGCCAATCTGATGGGGCTCTGGTTTAGAAGGAGGAACGTGAAAGGACTTACCTCTCCATTGGGGACCTAACGCCCATTCGAGATTACTATTATACGGCCCTGAGACGTGGTGCGTGGCCAAGTTGCGCGGCGGTTCTTTGACTCGTTGAGAGTCAGTCAACTCGGTGACGGCTTCCATGTAGCGTCGCATTCAGAGTTCGCGTCCGGGTTTACCTGACTGCACGCGGGTATATTAAGTGTTCCTATAATCGTGATCAAAAGATACTGCCACTGTAATCTCATACAATTTTTCGAAACAACGCGGCGATCATTTCTTTTTCAATTTTCAAACTTTACAAGAGTTTTTTTATCGACTATTATACCCGCGCCAAGTATTCGATCTTAAGGATTTCGGTCTACAATGATGCACATTATAATTGACAGGTGATATTAAAAGAGGACTAGAAATCTTAAAAGATTTTGGAGTGTCGAGTGTGATAAAACAATAAATCTAAAAACTGTGTCAACGTAACAAAATAAAAGTACATGAAACAAATGTTCATTAAATTCGCGAAGATCTTGATGTAAATAAGTGAAGCACAGGACGAAGGTCCTGGGCATACCACAAGCCGATCCTATGTAAAAAGATCTAGAGATCCAGATCGCTAGAGTTTACGAACCGTGATCTAAACGGTAGAAAGGAGAATACTACAAGGTCGTTGGACACCGTAAGGAGTTATATTTATACGAGCAATGAGAAGCGATCTTATGAAACA
The DNA here is from genome assembly GCA_036026315.1 of Trachelus stipa. Taxonomy (NCBI): domain Eukaryota; kingdom Metazoa; phylum Arthropoda; class Insecta; order Hymenoptera; family Cephidae; genus Trachelus; species Trachelus stipa. The sequence continues at coordinate 134,573 of JAYRCB010000065.1, forward strand.
ATAATTCGCCATACCGATCGTTTACGGTAGTTCTTGAAGAAGGTACTGCAACAGTTCTATTGAGAAGGAAAAAATAATAACAGAATACTCCTAAGCGATTCGTAGTAAATAAAAGTTTTTCTCCAAGTCTTCATGATGGAGGATGAGCTAAGGTGTCCCTCGTGTAAGGAATTATTTACGGATCCAGTTTTATTGCCGTGCTGGCATGCATTGTGTCTTTCCTGTGCCGTGAACTTGCAAGCACCACCGGATTCACCACCAGAATCAACGACGGATTCCTCAAACGCACCAGGTTCTGACCAGGAAGCCGACAAGCTGTCTATACTGTCCGAAACGGATTCCGGAGTTGTCTGCAGCAGCACGTCTACCAGTTCTCGGCCAGGAAGTTACGTGGGTACTCCAGGAAATGGTGGCTTCCCACCTTCTGGTGGTACCTTGTGCCTATCCTGTCCCGTGTGCCAGAAGAACGTCTACTTCGACGAGGGTGGCGCACATAACTTACCCAAGTACAGGGCGATGCAACGCATCGTTGAAAAGTACCAGGACGCCAGGAACATACGTTCCCAGTGTCAGATGTGCGAAGGGGAACCGAGGGAAGCTACAGTGGCGTGCGAGCAATGTGAGGTAAGCTTTAAAAATTTACTTTACTTCCCTTTGTCATCCTTATTCTCCTTTTCATTTACCTGGTTCACGTAGGAATGACAGCTCTTTTGTTCCCCAGGATTTTTCTTTTTTAATTTCTCTTGGATAAGTGCCTGGCCTCTTAGGGACTAGGACGAAGTTGTTTTCTGTTTTATTTACTTAAGGCACCCTGGTTGTTTTGACTAACTTTTCTCGAACGCCTCGTGCATCCTGTCCAGCTATAGTAAATACATGGCACGAATTGATAGTAATTCTTGAAGTTTTCATTTACACTATGATCGATAAGTGAAATTCCTTATTTTCAATAATGTTTTGTACGACTTTTGACACCATAATGTATTTCTCAGATAACAAAGTCATACGTGAGGCTGCGACGTGTAATTCATCTCACGTTTCCCCCAACACCTTGAAGTATGCATATTATTTTTTTTCATCTCAGAGACAGTAGACTAATATCAGATCTGTTACGTCACGAAGAGAAAGAACGCGGGGAACAGTATAAAAGAGGAAAAAAAATAGAGAAAATGTCATTTATCGTGGAATCAGCTTACGGCTTTTAGGCGTGATAAAAATTGCCGTCGTTACGCGGGAGCGTCGCGGTGCCTGCGTCGCCAAGAGAAATAAAGTCCCGTGGATATCGTTCACGTCAAGTAGTCGTAAGAGCCCAAAACTTTCTCGGAATTACTGCTAAGCCTAATCGATTTATCAGATAAGACTTACGCGTTACGATATTTCTAAGATACGTCTGCTTAGAACTTTCTTCGAACGATAACAGTGAGTCAATCAGTTCGGATACACCGTTACATGGGCCGATGCTGTTTTGATGATAGACTGAAAAATATAATAAATTCCGTCACAATCGACGCTGTCGGTTTCATTACTCTTCTCGGAGTCCCTCTTCGTTAATGGCAAAAGCCGATGCAGTGCAAATGACCATAAACTACGTTACGGACTGCCGTGTATATACCTAAGGGAACTCGTTTCCCGTAATCGATATGAGAAAGGGCAGCATCATATCGTATAACGAGGGCGCCGACAGCAGGGCGTTTATCCAAGTTTATCCAAGGGCACGAGATAGAGGGAGTATATTGTATTTGAAACAATAGTACGCATAACGGCGGCCTAATTTAGTTTCGCTATATCGCGTACACAATATTTCACCGTGTACTAAGCGACACTTGGCCACCTACCGGCAGACGGAAGAAACTGAAAGTAGAAAAACGTTACTCCGTACGAAACCTCGTACTTTAGTTTCCCACATAAATACGTGTATCTTCGGAGGTTATAAATCATTCGAATCTAAGTGATTTAGGTAGGACTGTCAATGTAAAGGTATTCCGACACGAAATGGTGGTTCTATTATTCCGTTTAACCGATTCGTGCCCTTTTATCGCTCAATCATTTTTTATTCGACGACGCGAATTTTTCACGATGAAAGGAAACGTCACCATTGTCACTTCATTGTCGTGTAGGGACAACGAGAAGCGATTGGGTTCTCTCAACGCCGGTTCGAATTCGACGAGGGCCGAGAGTAATTAGGTTTACGAGGGCTCTGGTATTGTCTAACGTACAATGGACGCTTCTAGAATAAACAGTCCATGTACACGCGCGATTGTGTATCGCGTATTTTAAGCAAGTACCTCCTCGGATCTCTCTTTTCTTTTTTCTCACTAATCTGCTCGCAGTCAGCCATATTGCTTTTCCTGTCAGTTGCATTATTTTTTTCAATATCTCAACGCACCGTAAACATTCTTCGTCCTTTGATTTTCAGGTTCTTTACTGCGACTCCTGCAGGGAATCCTGTCATCCCAAGAGGGGCCCACTGGCTGCGCACAATCTGGGCCCACCAAGAGGCAGCTGGCAGTCGAACAACGTTAAGGGCCCGCGAGGATTGGGGCACGACGGTATACCGCATTGCTCCGATCACAATGGCGAATCTGTCAGCCTCTATTGCGCCCTGTGCAAATCCGCCACGTGTTCCTTGTGTCTGCGCGATCGTCACGCTGCACATCCTCACGACGTTTTGCCACTGGCAGCAGCTTGTAAGGCCCAGAAGGTAAGTCCCTGCTTATATTATCATTATTAAACTTTTATCCAGGTAAATTATATAGGCAAAGTCTACGGGAAAGAAATTTATACCAATTTTTTTACTCAATCCCCATAACGTTCAACAGCTAACGAAGGGGGATGAATTTTTGATAAAAATTTCTCGATCCTATTTGTACGTTTTATTCAAAAAAAAATTTTCTCTGCGCTGCCCATCCGTCGCTCCACTTTCCTAAGGGCGGTACTCGCAATATGCGCTCGAGCGACAGCTGGCTCCAATATTGTGTGTCATATGTGGGTGTGTACCCATCCTAGAGTCACTTTTCGTTTAACTCGCCACCTGGCCCACTGGCTGACATATGGAGTTTCCCGTTCAGGGAATCACTTCCTCGCGTTAGACCTGACAAATGGTCACGAAATGGTAACACGTCCTCCAGTCGGTCCCTTCTTGTTCTCCTCAGCCCTTGGACCCGGCTATCGCATAACTGATCGTCAAATCGTGCACTTTAAAACTTTTTAACGAGTAACTCTGGACCACCGTTCCATATCGTTATTAAGGTTTGACTTTTTTTCCCTTCAAAGTCCGCCCGACAAGCTAAAGGTTGCTTGCTTATCTCTTATCAGAAATTAATTTTTATTTACGTAACTTGCGTATGGACGATTTTTTTTTAGGTGACGAAAAAAAATGTTTCAAAATACGAACGAGCGGCTCATGTCGCGTCGCGGCCGTATCGACCATTTAAATTGGACGGATACGTGTTAATCCCAATTACCACACGCGGTCCATATGTGATAATTATTCGTAAGGGAGATTTTTGCTTGTTCGACCTTTCACCTTGCGACTTAAGCTCTGTGTAAACTCCACGCGTTATCTCTATACCATAAATTCACCCGGTTGAGTCTGCCGGCGTAATTTTTGAGTTTGAACTGAAAATTCGTGAAACCCGTAAAAATCACTGATAACAGAGGGGCGGCAGGGGGTACACATTTTTTTATCAAATTTTCATTAAATCCCCAATTCACTAGTTTTTCAAAAGACAATCGGCATTCGTCTCATCTTCGTAGGTACAGTCCATCTCGTGGCTCGTGTCCACGGTTAACGATTCTGTTATCATCCCTGACAAATGACCAAATAATTGTTCACGGGGAAAAGGGAGGAGCGACGCTCTCGAAATTTCCCATCTTCCCTTTACTTGCTAACTGGCTATGTTTAATTCGGCAATTAGTCATGAAGGATACCTGGAGGAAACATTAGTTACAGGACGTGAAATCTGCTCGTTAGCCGTTTATCCGTAGTTACGTAATAGTCTTCGGAGCACCCATAGTTTCGAATGAAGAGGGAGGGGGGAAGCGAGGGGGGTATTTCCCCCTTTTGCCCAAAACTTCAGTTTCTCAGAGGCACGTGTGATAGGGTAATTGGACGTAAGGGACTATTGAACGACATAATCATAAAAATCATCCAAGAAGCTGTATACGTCATACCGAATTTTAATCTAAGCTCGATCGTTGGTCCAGAACTTAAAAAAATGAGACCGACTGACACGAAAGATAAGAAGAGAAAAATTAACAGCATCACCGATTCAGATTTAATTTTATAATCAGCAACACCGAACCGCTCTGCCATGTTAATTAGGGTTGAGGGTAAAAAAAATAAGATCGCACGTCCATCTCTCAGATTCGCTAATTAGTCGCGAAGGAACAACAGGGGAATCTCGGCCCGCCGAAGACTCGTAATTATCGTCTTTTCTTCCTTTAGCCTCGTTACTCGATTATGTTCTTAATTATTTACAACAATTTCCCGAGTCACTCCCACGCCGCTGTATTAATCTTTGAAAATTATTTATTCTTCCTCAGCCAAGTTTTCCCTTTTGAGGCACCCTGGCCCACCCCATTATTCTCCGAGCCCAATGAAAATTACTCACCCTGCGGATACACTCGTTGACAAAAGTCGATTCGCTACTTCGTAAAGCCGCCAAGGGGCCGATATCCTATTGCGGCGGCAAGGGTTCATTTTTACTTTTCAAGAAGGCGACGGTTCTTAGGAATAAAAATGAAAAAAAAAATTAGAAGAAAGGTTAAAAAGTTTCGAGGCATGAATCTTTTACGATGGACCCGTCCTTTCCCCTCCTACCTCTCCCACTCTCATCCCTCCCCCTCCCCCGCCATAATTGAATACCGCGAAATTCCGATAATCCACACAACAATGCATCGTGTAGCAAACTCTATTCGATGATTGGACGTATAATTAGCTGACGGTATCCAGGGTTCGACCTAATTTAACCTCTGACCCTGACCCCCCCACCCACAGGACCTCTGCGAACAATCGAACAGAGTCAGGCGTCGAGCTGTAAATAATTTTACAACGTCATTTCAGTCCCGTTTTATCTCTCACCCTTAACGTCCGCGTTCCACTCACCCTTCTTTCACCCCCCCCCCCCCTTGCCCCTCTCTCACTCTCTCAATCCATTATCAGCATGTGATAACGTCCTCCGTTATCAGCGGCGCGCATACGGGCCCGTACCTTACGTAACGCGTAAACCTACTTTTACCATGGTGTATCGTGTACTCGCAGTCGAGCATTTACGTCCGCCAATCGTCGCTCCGGTCGAACGATCGTTGCTGTGTGAAACGGGCTTTAACTTTAGTTTCCAAGGATATTCGCTTATTGAGTATCCTTGCACGTGTGTATATATATATATACGCCTTATTGCCAGATGTTGCATAGAATCCTATACGATACTGTGCGCTAAGCTGTAATATCTGCAGAAACCCATTACGTTTGTACTTCTGCAATTATCCATTGCTTATGCATTAGTCCAGGCTTCCTTGCCTGTCTCGAAGAACCACGAGATACAGTCCTTTGGCTTTCTGGCTATATAATCCAGCATCCTTTAACAGATACCGTGTATCTATTGTCTGAAGACGATAGTCGTATATACATATCGGTACAGTGCCACGTAATAAGTATAGCAGCAGGTATATATGTGCCGCTTTAGGATAGGCGCTCACGTATACCTGCACACGAGTGATATAACCTGAACGTAGCCGAGTATCGAGGACTTCTCGGTCATCCGTCACGCGGGAAATTCAAAAGGTAGGGGATAGTCGGGGATCAAAAATTTTCTTTCCCTTCAATCCCTCTTTGATGGATCGTGAGATATTGTAAGACGGACTTAAGGTCTTGGACTCTGTATATAGTATAGATATACACATTGGTGTGTGGTTATGCTCGGTTGCCAGTCTAGCGTAGCGTGGCGCGTGGTATCGCTGCAAAGCAGCCATAACAGAGACCGGCTAAGAACCTCGTGGTCCTCTGCCATTAGTTCTTATGTATTCTTGCTTTTTTTATGTATATATATGTACGGCTGTGGGTGTATATATAGATACACTGATGGAGTCGGTAATACCTACCGTAGAGACGAAGAAGGAGATAAGGAGAAAGAACTATACCTAGTATTACTTTGAAGTGTATGTGCGTATATACGATATATATACGTGTGTATGGTATTTGTGCAGAGAGCGAGAGAATGAGATAAAAGCGATGCTACGACAGATGTTGCCATCTCTCTCTCTCTCTCACTCACTCGTACGTTTCTCTCGTTCCTTTATTCTTGCAAAATGTTCTAGCAGCTTCTAGAACCACACTCCATTTCTCTTCTCTTCTCAGGGACTCCTTTTTTTTCACGTGTCTTTTCACCGTGCGTTCCCCCCCCCTTCCCTCTCTCACTCTCTCTCTCTCTCTCATCTGCTATCTCTACGCGCTCCTTCGCCATTTCCTTCTGCACGAAACACGAAGAACGTTAGTTCAGCCAGCCGCCGCTTACGGCAGGGTGCTATTAACGGTGGGTTATCCTTCTCTCGGTTTGAGCGTTCAATGACGAATAAAAGGGATATCGAATATCGTCGAATTCTATTGGTCGTCATGGGAGGCTCGGGTTTCGGAGTCTTTTCGGTCGACAGCGCTAAGTAGAGGACGGATATGAAAAATGTTGACAACATCTCGCGCATAGATGTGCTTAGGTATCACGCGGTATTTGTCGATTTTTGCATATGGCCAATATTTTTCTATTTTTTTTTGTTTGATTCCCCCCCCCCCCTTCCCCCCCAAGACAGTTTCGCTACCATTCGTTAACTCGGCTCTTCTTAACTGGATTGCGAATCCTCGCGAGGCTCGTAGCGGCCGTTTCTTTTAATTCAATGGCCACCAGGAGCCCAGACGATCTCGGCTCCGCGACGGCAACTGGGAAACTGGTAGGAATCGTCGACGTTTTCATGGCAATGGCCACGGGGGGGGGGGGATTATGGCCACTCGTAAATGAACGAGAAATTCTTAGGATCTTGACGGCGAATGACGTCGAGTTGCGCAACCTTCGCAGAATAATGTCTATGCTACTCGAGTTGTATCTTATTTTTCTTTCTCTCTCGGAATTTTTTGTCTGTCGCTTCTTTGTTCTCCGCGTATGCTTTTTTTTTCTTGTTGCCTCGTACTTTCTCTCACTGCACGTATGGGGTATCTACCGATATCGCGCTCCTTTCCTAGCTTCGCATTCACGTAGCGTCTGTCGCTCTCGATGGAAACGGCCGCGGGCGAAAACGGTAATGCGTATAGTGGTACGTAAACGGACGGGTACGAGGATAACGGACTTGCAGCTGAATTTAAATCGCGGTGCAAAGCTTTGGGGGAGACGCGATTTTTTTTTTTTGGAAATAAGGAGTTTCCATGGTTGCAAATATTTTTTAAACCTTTTTTCATCCCCTCGTTCATTATCTCCCGTTCACGGAGAGGAGCGCGAGTGCCGTCGGCGACGGATTTTTTTTTTTACGAATTTACGTATAATGGTCATAGACGGTTATCGCGTAATAACGCTGTACAGGATTTATCGGGTGGCGTGTAAATTTTTTGTATTTTAATTTAAATTCAACTTTCTTTTGCCTACAACGGGTATATTCATTCGCGGTGACGGTTTCACGAACGATACCTTTGAAATTATGTAAATCGTCTTTCGAGCTCCGACGACAATGACGGGACGTCGGTGAGGATTTTTCTGCTGCTACGACGTCGCTCGTCCGGGATTACGTAATCGGACGGGCAATGTCAACTTCACTCGACTCGAAAATTTTTCGCCGAAACGAATCGCGCGTCGGTGTTACCGAACTTTGAATAACCTCGAAATTTGTGTACCAATGGAAACGGGCCCCGAGGTCCACTTGATATTCCAATTGCGCGAAAGAGGCCTAACGGGTGTACCGGATGAAACCGGCTTCAGGTGGAGTGACTTAATAACGCGAAATGGCCCAATAAACCCGACGAAACGGCCTGCGATAAATTCAATGACTCGTTTTGCATCGATCAGGTCTCCTCGAGAGGCTGGCGAATTAATTGCGCCATTTCCGCTTTCCGGTAACGTCTCCATTTACCTTACCTCTGGATCGCTGTTGCGCCATAGGCTGTACATGGAGACTCGGCCAGATGCTCGAGGCGCCTGAAGCTATCGGGAATCCAAAGAATCGCGCGTAGATCGAGGTCAGGTTTGACGATCGAAGAAAAAAAAAAGTGGATTATCGATTTAATGCTAGAAACGAAGGTAAAAAGAAATTCATGGGAAAATTCTTATTCGAAATGTCACGTGCTCTTGTCGCGGCATAAAATTATTGCCAGATGCATTAATTGCGCTTTTAAGGATCGAACGTGTCGCCGGTACCAAGTGCATTCGGTGCAACGACGCATCCTACGAGTGCAGGCGACTGTTGCACTTTATTATTGAAATTTGATCGTTCACCGGTCGATGAGGCTTAGCCGTCGTTTGACGCTAGTAGGATTATATATGTATGCACGAGGGGTGGTTAATTTATGTAGAAAATAAATTGCTGTATATTCACCCTTAGCCAGTGCCGGAATCAACCCTTATCGGAAACGCTTAACGGCCGACAGAAAGTGGACTGGTCCAGTGGCTGAGGGCGAGACGACTTCCGATAAATTCTCTGTAAAATATTACGATTGACTCTGAGCTTAATTCAAGGGTAAATTTGCGGTTCGGGGGGTGGCCATCAACCCCTATCGGGCATCCCTTACGACAGTCATTCCAATTCCATTAGACATCGTGGAGTTTTTTTTATTCCCGCTCATTTTACACGCTTGCCGATTACCCACCTGCCACTGCTAATTACCCTCGTCCTATTGCTAATTACTCTCGTGTCGTTGCGTCGTCAACGTGCTATCAAGAATTACGCGGGCGGGGAGTGTGGAAAAATCGTAAAAATTTTCGAAAGCAGCGCTCGAGTGACGTCAGTCGAGAAGTGTCAGGTGGTATGACGTAAACAAGGTTGGCACGGCACTTGATATACAAAATATAGTACTTACGGGTACGTCTGCTGTTTTACCTATATACGACGCGGCCAAAGTTACTTTCTGCGTACGGGCTAGGAAGCACAGAAACACGCTGCAAGCTGATTTCGCCAGAAGGTGGTACGATTCGTTGCCCAGAGTGGTATAGTCGACTCGCGCGTTCCACGTGTTTCTTTTGACAGTTCCGAAAACAGCGTGGTCTTTGGCGGTGATGCACGTGGCAATGTTTACAACGTCTTTTAAGAAGAAGGTATGTGCGAGGTGTTCTGCACTTAGTATACTTGATTTTTTTATTTTAGTATATACCTCCATGTTACGTTACGAAGAACCACGTGTTACTTCCCGAGGATTGCGTTGCTTGCCAACTGTCAAAAAAAAGATTGAACCTACTACGAGTACCTAGATAAATTATTCGGTACTCGTAGGGTAATTACCTTAGGTGAATTTACTCTTCGTCGCCATCCTTAATCGTACTTTCGAATTTATGCTGTTTGCGGCATTCGTCTTAGTTAACTATTTAATTGCCTGCATTTGGAGACTCCCTCTATCTCTCTTTCTCTTTGGTATCGCGAGCACGAGTTATTCGCGCCAATTTGAATTATTCCCAAGGCTCCCGCCAATTACGCGAAACGTATAATAATGGCGTAGGGGTACTATATGCAAATGTACAAGCGTACGTAACGATGTAACTGGTAAGCCTCTGCCGATAGTACTAGATGTACTAACCTAACCTATAAATATATAGACGCAGGTGGAAACGGATGTATGTCGGTATATATGTACCATGTATGTATGTTGAGAGAGATCGTACGTTACCTCTGAGATTCGCATCTGAAATTCTTAATCCTCTTACGATAGAGGGCGAATCCAAGAGGAGTAACTAGAAGGGCCTAGTGGCTTAAGAAAGATAAAGAGAGAGATGAGGTAGAAAGGTCGTAGCTTTTGTTGAAAATCTTCTTGAGCTTTCGTCGCTCTCCTCATCGTACCGAAACGCTGGCTTAAGGTCTCCTGGGGATACGCGCTTAATATTTAATGTCCCTTTGGGGATCCCAGGAAGATTTCTACTTGGTGTAAACTACAATGCGAGATGTTTGTTCGTTTGCACTTTCCGTGTAAATTTTATGACGCAACACCCACCTAACCTAACCCTAACAATGTTAGACGGAACAGTCAGCGTAGTGGGCCTTTGTAATCGACGCCATTTTCAAAAGTAAAACCGAGAACTTCGTTAACCCATGGTATAAAAAATGACAAGAAAGGCATCTGTAGAATTTGGATTGGTGGTGGTTGAAAAGAATTTTTACTCGTTATCGTCACTCGAGAAAGCCGTAGGCCTGACGCCGACAATGGAATTGCGTGTCTCGACGAAGTTTGCACTGCGAGTCGACGTAAAAATTTATTTGTCCTCGGGTTGTCGTAATAAATTGCTGTCGACGGGAGTCTCTATTAAATCGTTCCGAATCGCGAGGAAAGTGCGTTGGTACGCGATTGAATGATTCTCGAGGACTCGTTAACTTACGGAAAAGCCTTGTGGAAGCGAGTTCACGAAGTTTTCACGAGCATCGACTGAGATTACCGAAGTGCTGCCGCCTAGCGTTAGCATATCGAATTATTTACTTTGCCGCGCTCAGAGCTCTCCGTGACACGAGAGGCCAATCTTTTCCCAGTTCCTTTTTCTTTTGCTTTCGTTCTCTCTCGTTCTGTCGCTTCGTCTGCCACTTTGGCTCTCTCGTCTATCTTCTTTCGTCGCGTTCAATTCAATCTGACGGTGAAAACTTTTAAAGCGAATTAAACGAACGTTCACGGCACACTTCCCAACTCCACGGTAACTTCGGATTCAACGTCTTGTCTTGCGTTAATAAAAAGGATCCACGTCGACGCGTAATCCAAAAACATCGACTCGTCTGCTTTTCACGTCTCTGCCCGTAGTATTTACTAATCCTGTACTATGAGGGATACCTCACGGAAACACTTCTCATTGGACGTTGCTCGAAAGTCGTGGGAATTATCGAGCCGGGGCACGTGTCGTCGGTCGGTTAAGTATTCTTCGAGCTGTGAAAAAGAAAGAAGAAAAAGGTTACGGGAAAAGTAAGTGTCTGGAAACCCAATATTTCAGGGGTAACCTAACGCTGCAGCTCCTTTCAACAGGTCAACCGTACAATGGTACACCACTTTGGAAAATAATAATTTCACTCTCGGTAGCTGCCGCAAGTAGGCCAAAAGGGACGCGTGTTCTGAATTCATACGGAATAAAGGTATCAACGGCTGCTTTAATTTCAGAACAATTTATAGGACTGGATACCCATTGTCCACGCCGTACGCGCGTCCAATCACGGTAAATATAAAAAGGATTTAAAAATTATTTCCTTTTACGTTTCTATGGTAACTACAATCTGTCAAATGACGACGGCGGCGACCAATCCGAGCTCGATTCTTCGACCTCGTCGACATTCTCACGATATTTTCTTTCTTTTTCTTTCTCTGTTCTCCTCGTGTCTCTCGTCCTTCAGTCTTTATTCAGTGCTGCCATACGAGTACGTACAAGGATCTCTTTGGTCCTTAGCAGTGAAGCTTGTTCTTTGAACAGATATTTATTATTATTATTATTTATTTTTATTCCAAGGAAACCCTTCTTCCCTTCATTCCTCCCAGACAGGGGGAGCTCGCGCAAGGTTAGAACGAGCTCCTATTTAATTCTACCTCCTGCATTTAATAAACTCGAGCTCTTTGTTCCGTTGAATGGGCTGCTCACTTTTTTTCTGTCACTACCCCTCATCGGGTTGGAGGTTGTTTTTTTCTCTTTATTGAACAATGCTAGATCGTTTATCGGTATTAATGGAGATTTGGATCTGCTGTCGTATGTCAGGGAACATTTCAACCTCCCTTTGATGGCTTATCGCTGGCTGATCCTACGTGACAGGTAGCGTATGTATTGTTAGGGGTGGCTTTGATAAGGTTTGAAGCAGGTACTACCGTGTTTACTTCTCGTGGTCCCTTTTAGTATTCCTATTGCGAACTAGACGAAGTATTGTTCTGCATCCAGCTGCGCGGCTTGAATTTAATTAGATATTTCTCATTTAATCCGTTTAACACTTTTACTCGTGATTGATCGAACGCGAATCCTTGTTAGGTTGGGCTGTGATGGGAGATTTTTAGTACCGTGTATTACGTGCAGATGGCGAGTACAAATTCATTATTCGGATAGCGTCAGCGTAATTTTATAATACATCTTTTTTTTGGTAACTATTCAGCAGCCACTGTATCTGTAGGAGGATCGCGTCCGATCGACCTGGCAGGTGCAGTCGCGATTTTCAGGCAAACGCCGCAGCTGCACGCATCAGTCGGTGCGGAATTGCGAGCGCGTCCCCCTAGGTGGCGCTATAATTACACTTACGGTAATTGCCGCGCGCGGCGCTTCGCGCGCCGGACAATGCGATTGAAGCTGAAGGTAGAGGCAAGTAGAAAAAGTAGAAATAGGAGGGAGATATGAAATTTAATCTATCTGGATTTTAAGGTTTTTAGGACTGAGAGAGAGAGAGGGCGGGAGAGAGCGAAAAAGAAAGGTAAAGCTGATTATCCAGACGCAATTTTTCCGAATATATTTCTCTCTCTTCTAGTTTCTCTTTTCTCGGCCTCTCGTACATCAGCGAAAATTGCATCCAGTCATCGGTCCATTGACGCACGCCAAAGTAACAAATGCTCTGACTATACAGAGACATAGTAATGACAGCGGGTAACGCGGAGGCATGGGCATTGGGGAGAATGGTAGAATGAAGGAGGACAGGAGGAGAGAGACAAACAGAAAAAGAGGGGTCTAAAGAGAGAGAGAGAGAGAGAGAGAGAGATATGCTGAAGAGGGAAAACAGGAATGGAATAACAGTAAGTAATTGGTCTTGTTGGAACAATGATAAGGGCAAATGGTATCGGGCAATGTTTTTTTTTATATATATATATTGATTCTCGATAAGAGGGCATCACGCATTCGAATCAACCACAGTAATTGGTTCACTTGTAAGGACAGAGGAGAGAGCGATATATATATATATATACACACGTATATGTAATAAAGAAGCTGAAAGGCTGACGGTCCTTATATTTACCAAAGAATCCCAGTAGACGCTAATTGACGTCAGTTACGACTGGGCATCAGGGTGCGTCAATTTCAAAAGGGACGAAATCCCACGGCATTAAATGGCCGAGGGCGATTTAGGCGCAGGGAAACTTTTAAGAGGGATCCCTTTTGTTAGAGGCTGCATATATATGTATATATACATATATGGGTGTGTAGAGGTAATGAAAAGAGATAGACGGAAAATTAGAGTACATCCACTGTATCTTGTACACCTTTCAGACTGGGGTCAGAAAATTTCTTGTAGTCGAAGGGTAGTGCAGGTTTCGGGAGTGTTCTTGAGAGTTTCACCAAGTTTACCTGAAAATTCGAAAAATTGTGTATACCCTCTGTCAGACCGTTATTTTGAAATTCTGAGAAACGCCCGCGGGCTCGCCAAACCTTCGTTTCATATCACGCGATACTCTCCTGACTCGTGACTTTGGATTAACGAAAATTCATGGTGCGGTATATATGCACGTTTTCAGGGGCTGACGTCACTGGGCTACGACGCCATCTTGAAAAGTTATTCCTAGTGGCGCCACCTGGGCTACGTTAATTGATCACCCGTGGGTGCTTGTGGTTTCATTGGTACAATGATACTTGGTAAGGGATGCTGCGCTGATTTGTTAATGCTCTTCACCTGGGTCAATCTTCGTGAACCGGATGTCACGTGGGAGCCGGTGAGCCGAGCGGAAGACCGCAAGGAGGACGTGGGCTTAGATCGCGTCTAATTTTATTAGGAGTTGACCTGGGATACCAAGAGACGAGAGGTCAGACTCTCGACCTCGGAGATGAAATTCAGCCATTGAGAGTATTTCGAAATCTTAAGCTCTTCCGGCCATACTTAACCGTTCGAGATCATCTCGAGTGGATGCACTTGACCTGACCTGACCTCGCGGATACCTCGAGGGAAAGTTGACCCGGACGACGAGTTAGGTTCATCGAAGAAGCTTCAAAGCAAATGTCTCGTGCGAGGTTAGATCGTAATTAATGTGAAAAATTTATTACTTTATTGTTTAAATTAATTTGACTATTTTTTGGTACTTTAGGTTAATTAATTCATTTTTTAATTTAATTAAAATTTGGCTTATTCAGGTCTGAGTGCCTTCGAAGATCAGTGTGTTACGGGTTACGTGGGGACTCTGTACTTTCTAGGCCGCTTGTACTTTTCTACCGTAAATGGAGACCCGCTGGTTAATGGCGTCGGTCCTCCTAGCCAATGTGAAGCTTCTTTCACACGGAGAACCATTGCGCCTCGTTATTAAGACGCGTACAGTCGGAAGCGAATGAAAGTATTTTTTTATTTTTACGAAAGCTCCGAGAGTGTCTACTGGGTGTCTGGAATCACTCGGATGGGGTTGGTATGGGTAACATATTTGCACCCTTAGTCGGTGGGTGGAGTCAAGTGAACAAAATGTTTTTTTTTTCATTTTTAGTACCAACACAAAAATTACCAGACACTCGAGTATACTTTTTATTTTCGTCCAATTTAGTTCTTAATTATTCGTTTTTACTTGCTTCTGTAAAATTACTACCCTTAAGCACTACCCCTAACGAGCCCTTAATTATTACTAGCTAAATGTAACGCGGGCGGCATATATACTGTATATGTATATATCTTTTTCAAATTTTCATTTCATGCCATCATTCTATACGTGTATGCATATACATATATCTGTATCCGAACTCTCATCCGTTTCTACACCTCGTATCAATCCCTGGAGTACTCGGAGGGTGAACCTTATCGTTAAAAATTCATAGGGGGATGAAGTTTGATGGGAAAGAAAATACCCCAGCTAAGTCGACCGGCTTGCTTTACCAGGAAGGAAATTATTTCTCGCGAAGCTTCCAACCCCGACCAGACTGAAGGAGGGATGAACGAAGAAGCCCCCCCTCCAACCCCACCCCCATCACGGCGGGGTTTTCGTTGCTTCGACGAAAAGTGAAAAGCAAAACGAAGTAGCCGCAGGAGGGTGGGGAGAGTCTGTAGCGGAATGGGGCTTGCGGGGTGGGGTGGGGTGGGGTGGGGGGGGTGGAATCGCCCACAGGCAGGAAACGAGGAACGAAAAAGAAAAGTTCTCCACCGTAAAAAAAGATACGCCGCAAAAAAATTAAGTAATATAAAAAAAAAGTATCGTCAAACATTTACAAACCAATGAAAAGTCATCATCCCCTTGTCTTCATCCCCTGTACACACAATAACGAGGACTACACAGACGCCGGGCAACCGAGTGGTAAATAAATGTTATCGGAATTTCCCCCCCCCCCTGGATCAAAAGTGTTCGAATAAAACGCGTAAGCTCCCGAATTCAGGGGTTGGTCCGGTGGTTTGTGTTTATTGACATTTAACAGAGGCAAAGGGGGTTGGCGTCTCCGTCAGTGGCTAGTAAATAATTGGGGGTTAACTCGCCGACGTATATTCCCCATGCTCAAGGGCTTGGGTTAGTATAGCTATATGTATCCTGTATTTACATATCGACTCCTCTGTACTACCGATCGGGGTTTTGCGTACCCACCTTGTATATACAATCTGGATACAGTAGGAGCCCGTAGGTGAATCTTGGGAAGGGTGTAGGTTTTTGGAAAAAAAATTTTGTCTTTGACGGGAGGGCCGAATTTAATATTCATCCCCCCCCTCGAGCTACTCGAACGAAACCATACCCGTCGGCCGGAACACGTGTACAAATAATCCGTGGAAAAGTACGAGGCAGGTATAAGAGACACCACGTGCAGTCTCGACCACCTTTTTTTTTCCTTCTTTTTTTATTCGTTCCTCAGACTCGGTCGGATCTTTTTATTATTATCCCTCGTGCCTAATCCGTTCCCCGATACTTCACTCGGATATTTCTGTGTTTGTACAACGACCGTTCGTTAAATTTTAACTCTGTCCCCTGCGCTTACGAGGAAATATCCGTTTTACGCCGAATTCATTCGTCTACGAAGACATGCACTTCTCTTACGTCTGTTGGACATTTTTCCAGTGGTTCGTCGCGTGACGAGACCTGTGGGTTACATGGAATTTCAAAATAATTCCCATACTCCTATGCATGTACGTGGGGTTCTTTGTATTGTCGCTGATAATAACAATGACTATTTTTGGGGGAGGGGGGGAGGGTAACTTGGTTCACGGTAAACGCGACACCGTGTATACAAGCTACTACGAAATGCATTACTGTCACGGGAAATAAGTCAGCCATGAACTTATATCGTTGCAGCCGGCACGCTCTATGGGGATTCGATAGGGGTGGAGGGTGGGGGGTGGATAAAAGTTGGTGGAGGGAGGGGGGGCCCCCCTAGTTTATTTATCGATTTTGTCTGCACGAGCGAGTAGAAAATGTTTATCGAGGTAATGTGTGGGGGAGAGGGGTTGGAGTGGGGGGAGGGGGGGGTGACAGGGGGATGAAATTCTGAATTGCAAGGAGAAGGGAAAAATCGTTCTCAGTAATGGCAGCTGCACTGGTGGGGTCGTGTATGACGAAAATCGAGTCGGGGAGGAAAAAGTAAATGGATAATGGGGGCAGGGGGGGGGAGAGGGGCGGTGGCAGAAGTTTCGGCAGAGGGATGAAGTCGAGCGAATTGCTATTTGCCAGGATAAATCCGGGGGTACGCGAATTGGGCCGAGGGTCAATTGGTGGGGCCCACCCCTTGATAGGTGGAGCCCTTAGCCAAGAGGGTGGCGGGGGGGGGTGTGCAGAGGGACGGGGGGTGAATTCTCGAAGCAGAAAAAAAAGCAAGGGTGAGTCAAGAGGGAAGACGAGAAAAGACTATAGGACCATCGTTCGGACGTTGATTGGCTCAATGACAGACGGAGGGGATGAAACTAAGGGTTGACGAGGTGACGAATGGACGCGGGAACGCTTGGAAATGGAACGGGATCAGGATGAGGGGAACGTTTGAAATCCCAGGAGAAACTTCACTTTCCATTCAGGTAAATTGACCTGACCTCATCTTTCTCATTTTTTTTGGCTAATCGAGGTAAACGGCCGGATCTTGTTTTCGCGATAAATCTGACCGTCAATTTTATCATTGGCTAAACTGGGACGATGACCGTGAATCCCCATGGGAATGTCGCTACGAATTGACGTACTCGTACGTTTTGCTTTATCTCATGGGATAGTCCTGATACGGTGTCCGTTTATCGGCGACGAGAGATAAAATTTTTATGTGTAAAATGATAATCGTGAATTTTTAAAAATACGTATTTTCGACTCTTTTCCCCTCATTTAGGATAAACTGTCGCTATGGGAATTTCAATGGAAACTAAACCACGGCCACCGTCGCGTACGCATTTCACGCTCTAGAGGCATTCTAAAAACGAAAATAGATTCTCTTGAGTCTCTGCCAGTCCTCGTCGTCGAATCCGTCGGACCATTCTATGCGCTCCTCTTATGTATTTTGCATAGGCGCGTGGGTAAACAAATAAAGATCCAAGGGGGCATAAAGGGGGATCTTGCCTAGAATCAGCACAGAAAATGAGAGCAGTTCGTCACGCTGTGTTTTAACGTCGAGGTACAGTAAGATTAAAGAGTTCGTTAAATTCTACGTACACCGTATCGTCCCGATAAGCCATCGTTATCTTCCGTATCGATACGCCATAGAGCACACGAAAATAACTTATTTGATAAACTTATCAAAAAATTTTCATACAAATTCTGTGATACAATTTTTTGTATTTCATTAAAAAAAAAAAATTATCCTCATCCCCACAGCTGTCGTTACCCATCCGAAGAATCCTTATCGGTCCACGGTTCCTCCGAGTCGAATTAAATCATATCCCAGCAGGAATCTGTTTCCAAAAGTCCCCCCCTTGTTACACTACATTTCGTTAGAACAATTACACGTATCCTTTACAAAGGGGTAGAGTCATGACCGATATCAGTATGGTATCTCAGATATTTATGGTGTTACCTTCAAGTCCCCATACGTATACCCGGTGCATTGCATGCAGTTTACCGTACGAGATACATAAGGACGACTAACGTATTACATAGTGCTTCTAAGCACGACATGTATCGTGACTGCCTCCCCTCCTTTCCGCCCCTCCATTCCTCATTTCCCCCTCTTCGCTACTTTTGTCTCTCTTACTCTTTTCGTCATCCCTTTCCCTCTCTCTCTCTCCCTCCCTCCTTCATTCATACCTCCCTCATTTATTCCATATATATATATATATATATATATACATGTCTGTTCTCTTTGGTAGCACACAAGGACTCTTCCTCGCCATGGCTTTCATTCCCAATTTAATAGCGGAAAATGCTCCGAGCCAAAGTCAATAAGTTGTCCCTCTTTATTACATCGTGCGGATGGGGCAGCGACAGTAGGGGGTGAAATGAGGATGAGGGAGGGAGGGGGGTGGAGGGGATAGGACAGAATCTACCCTTGCACCAACGAATCTGATTACCGTTTCTATGTAAGTTGACGTAATAAAGCGTGCGCGAGTGATTTTGTTCGGTAACCGTGTGGACGGAGCTTTACGTTATGTATAGGTATACAGTACCGGGCTCATATCCCACAGAAGGAAACGTCGCGCAGATGCCATTTAGATAAGAATCGAACGTTTCGACGAATTTTTTCCGAGCTTTGATCACTGACTGCTTTTGTTGTTGTTGTCTTTCACTACGTTTTTTTCCATTTATTTGTATGTTTCGAATTTCGCGTACCCCTGGAATCTTTTTTTTCCCCTGGTATTGTCAACAGCTACTGGAAAAACGAATCCGATTACCGTTTGTACGTACGATTTAACGTTGGATTTCTCTGTACGACCTGAAGCTTTCAGTCGGTTCGATTTGTTGCAGAGAATCGAACAGCCACGTGTGCGATGACGTTATGCTTATCGTGACGTAATTTTTGTCGTCACCGAAGCGATCGATCGTTTTCAATTGTGGTAATTGAGAAAAAATTTTGGGAAAAAAATTACATAATTTCGAGATGAAATTTTTATTTGTCAATCCAACCCGACCTTTACCCTTTCGATGCATCTACTCCGACACAGGCGGGGAAATACACGTGGACCCGACGGCGACGCTTCGTAATATTACCGTGGGCAACGTCGTGAGCGTCGTCGTCGTCGTATCTATCTCGTATCCATAGGGGCGTCTCGACGCCTACGTAATACAGGTATCGATTTCATGCCGACGACACCGTCCTGGAGGGTTCTAAAATAAAGCATAAATATTTCCTATAGTGGCATGAAAGGTGAGGAGGGCGAGGGGGGGGGGGGCTGGGGTACATAAATAAAATTCCAAAAAAAATGACGTAACGAAACGTCATCGAGTCTGAAATAAAAAAAAAGACTTCGTATTCGCCAATTCCATTTCGCACGATTGACATATGGATTTTCTCGTTAATCTCGATAAAACGCGCTGCGCTATTTGCTTAACGAAACGCGACGCGGA
Organism: Trachelus stipa; assembly: GCA_036026315.1. NCBI lineage: Eukaryota > Metazoa > Arthropoda > Insecta > Hymenoptera > Cephidae > Trachelus > Trachelus stipa. The sequence continues at coordinate 154,113 of JAYRCB010000065.1, forward strand.
TAACAACCACCCACCCCTCGTTTGATCGATGCCGAAAGATTGTCGTTTCCTTGTTTTAATTTTTTTTTCGATAACCCCCCCCCCCCCCTCTCATTCATCTCTTATTTTTTTTTTACATACATACAAAGTTAACGCCCGGGGATTTCGGGCCCAGTTACGAACGACATAAATAATGATTATTGAAAATGCTACCCTTATTTTTTCTCCTTTCATTCTTCGTGTACTCTTTCTTTTTTTCTGCCTCTTCGCCCACTGCCCAGTCAATGGAGTTTCTACCGGGAAATCTACGCCTCAGTTATCGCGAAGGCTTTTTTTTTACGATTCTTCCTCACGACACGATATAGCAGACATGCGGCTACGTTCGCACCGTTGGCCGAAGGCGACTCGGTTCGCTGTTGCACGAAATTTTGTGAAGCGAACTGACATGCAATTTTCAAATTATTACGCGGCGCTGGGTTTGGTTAGGCTAGACGGCGACTACGCAGGAGGTTTGGAATTTTAAGGGTAGTTTTTTTTCTGCGTTTCACCAGATTTTACTTGATCCTTTTTTTTTCGAATCTTTTCTATCGTACGTTCCCGTGTCGTAGGAACTTCGTGACTGTAATCAACGACGGTGGCGCGAATAATCGTTGGACTATGACACCACCAACAAATTGTTCGACCTTCTTCGAGCACTTTACCAGAACGAGCACTTAAGGCTTATTCTCTCTTTTACTGCGTTGGACCGAACTCGAGGTGGAGAGAGTGTGTGTGTGTGTGTGTGTGTGAGAGAGAGAGAGAGAGAGAGAGAGAGAGAGAGAGAGAGAGAGAGAGAATTGGAGTTTGTGGGATTGAGAGAGAGACAGAGTAAAAGACAAGGGGACTCGACGCTACCGTGCACTGAGATGATATTAGGCTCTCTTTCATCCTCCAAGAATAAACTGGACCAGCTCTTCGCGATTCTTTCTCAGTAAATTCTAATAATGAGTTTCCTAAAAGTAAAATGGAGCCGGGTGCTCTTGCGTGGCTTTATATACTTTTTTGTATTTTTAGAAACCGCTCGAATTAATTAACGAACCTCCAAAGGAGGCGGAGTAAGATCGATAACGAGGATGATTTATGGCGGCTCCGTAAATAGATGCTGTTGTTATTTATTTTTATTACGGGACGTCGGAAAGTTTTTATCGAATTTTTACGTAACTTTTGAATTTTTCAAAGAGATCGATATTTTCTTTTCAGGGAAGTTATTTGGTATCTTCTTCTTTTTTACGACAAATCACGCGCGCATACTTCGCACGGTACACCCGGTAGATCTTGGGAACAGACGGCACGTTTGCAATTCGGACGTTTCTTCGGCGCTTGCAATTTTAAAGCGTCGCCACGCGAAGGACAAAGCAGCCGCTGTGCATCGCTGCGCCCCGACGGACTGTGCTGACGGCGACGTCGATTCGAGCGAAAGACGAAAAAAAAAATACCAAGCCGTTCGTCTTCTAGAAGGTACGAACACTCGAGACCAAAGGAGGAAGGACAAATTACAAAAAAAAATTCAACAATAGGCTTTCATTGTTGTCGAGTCAAACTTTAATTAGAGATACGAGCGACATTTTTCTTTTTATTTAAACGACAATCCTGACGATTATAACTTTCTTTTACAAATATGATTAATAATCATTTTCTCTTATACCTTGACGGACGTCCTACGCCACTGGGTTCACCCTAAAGGTCTCAAACAGCCGTACGAAATACTCGAGGTAAAATTATTTATGAAAAAAAAAAGAAAGCCAATAACGAGTTATCTTGGCTACTTGAAGTGTACCATACGTCACTCGTCCTGTTTACCTTTACATACATACTACATATGGCATAAGAGTGCATTCCCATGCAAAAGTTTTTTTTACGTGTATAAATATATATATATACTATGGATCATATAAGGTATAGTTTATGCCAGTATATATATATAGCTATATAACGATTTACGGTATATACATATCATGGCCATCGTCCCGATGGAATCAAAAGACCCCTGGACTCCAGTTGTCTCGGAAGAACTTATGGTACGTGTAGCAATGAAAAACTCTGGAGCTCACTTTATTGCCAAACTTTTCGATCAGAGTCCCTAAAGGATTTCGATTGTCCCTCGGACCGATCTACTGGACGGTCAATAAACATCAAGAAGGGGATGGAGAGAAATATATATATATGTATATAAGCATTTTATTTAGATACGGAGCTGATGAAATTTTGAGAAAAAAATCTCAATATATTTTTCAAATCAATTAAAATCGCAGGTTTAAGAACGGACATTCTGGATGGGAAAAGGTGGTGGATGTGAAGGATTCGGCTGACTTATATGTCTGTCCTTGTCTAACGCGCGCAAACGCCCATAAGTCGGTCTCTCTCGCGCTCACGGGAGGTATACGTAATGCAAAAAATTTAATTCACTCGACTCGATCGAAATTGGCAAATGGGCAGTATGCTTGCAAAAAAATTTTTCCTTTTTAATTTAGTCTTGCTAAATGACACCGCGACTGGGTATCCACTGTAGGAATAAAAAATGAGTCTTAAGTGGGACGTTGGAGTTTCAGCCGGTATAGCCTCTCCTATGTACGTAAGAGATACATAGATCGCATATGGTACACTAAACCGTCCTATAAATCTTGAAATATTACCAGTGATACGGTTCTTCTGTCGGAACTGTTCCCATAAGGCGTAGGCATTTCCCATAAAGGAGCAAATGGCTACTTAGCTGATCGTAAATCTGGGTGGCGCGAAAAGAAAAAAAATATATATATATATATATAGGACTGGGACTCTACGGTAGTAGCGTGCTGGTGTCAATGTGTTGTTTTTTTTACTTGAAAATAAAAATAATGTAGATATTAATGTTAGCTATATGGTCCTACGTCGTTATGTACTCTTCTTATTATAAGGTGTACCGAAAAAAATCGTAAAAGAAATATTATGAATGAACCGGAAAGCTTGACGCTTCGTCTGTATTCCGAGTTTTGCACCGATGACTCACGCATTACGGGATGTATTTATAAACCGTAACGGGGTGGCGTCGCTGGCGTCTGTTTGCAGGCAAAACACGTGCTGTGTAGTAGATGGGATTGTAGATCACTTTGAAGCTTCTAAAATTAACGAAAAAGATCCGGCTTCGTCAAGTCCGACTGTCATTTTCGAGAAGCGCTTGTGAAAGTAACAGCTGGCGCGTGGAAAAATTTGGCACGAAGCGTTGCGAAAAAAAATTAAAAAAATTTTTTTTCACTCTTTTTAACGTGCGGTGTGTGGAATTGATTAAAATGCTGCTGTTTTTTGCTCGGAGCCAACAGCACTCCAATGCCCACAAAGGGAACAGGAATGGAACAATGGATTCTTCGACTGTAGATTCGGGCGAACGAAATTAACGAAATTAATTGATTTAAATTACGAGTGGAATTTTTTTTCGAAAGTGGGGAAAGATTGGTGCTATTTTTAATTACGGAAATAGCATCAGGTTTAAGTCTAATCTTGCTACCACGTGGACAATTGTGCACGTGGCGGAGTGCGCTGTGGGGTTCTGGGTAATTTTTTTTTGTATTCAATTTCAATTTTTTTTATCGATTAAAACTGCGGTAAATTCACTTTTTTCGCGACAGGATACGTTATTGACCAGACTATTGTCAATTATACCGGGTGTCAATTATTCGAATTATTAACCTTCACGTCAGGATCGAACGTGGACTTCCGTTTCGATCTCTAGGATTGCGTCGCGCATCGGGGAGTTTGATGTGACGGTTTTGAAAAATTTTTTTGACAATTTTTTTTTCAAATTGTCTCTCCAATCATTCTTTCATTTGACAGGTCATCCCTGACTCCTCGGATTTTCAATTTTTACCTGTCAATTTTTTTCTCCTATTCTCTCGAACGATCCACTTTAACGTGTACAGCCAATCGTAAAATTTCATCCCCTGAGCTTGCCGCGTCGGCTTTCTTAAATTATTCCATGCTCAACCAAGGAAGATAAACGAGGAGGACGCTTTGGGAATACATGAATCGGTGACCAGATGTGTGTGTAAAATTTTTCTTTTTCTTTTTTAAAACAACCCTCATACGAGAAATCAAATTTGAATATTTGACTTAAGGGGGTGAACGATATTTTATTTACCTTTCCCGATTGACTTTACATTCCCTGTTTCCTTCATCCAACAAAATTTCTTTTCCTCACCAAAACGTCTTTATCAACCTTTTACACCAGCGGACGCTGTTTCGATACTCAAGATAGGCGTCGCGACTTAGCTCAAACTCACAGCCATCTGCGTTCTTCAATTTCTTTATACATCCATATAAATAAACGTAAATAATTTTAACTAAATTTTTATCAAAAATCATTATTTTTTTATTTTATTTTTATTATCCTTCACTAACTTCTCACAAGATCTGTACCTACGAAATTTATATATCTACAGGCTGAATGTGGCACAGTAGGATAGGAAGTTCTGGCCACATCAGTATTCATATATTCGACCCCTTGAATCCGCACCCTCAGCGTAAAATCAATACCTAATGAAATCAATGTCCTCTTACAAGTGCATCTCGACACTGATTTCAATTCTCTCAATTACGAATTATTCGTATACGTACGTTCCTGCCCCCCCTCCCTCCCCTTCCCCCTCCATTCGTTCCACTGTACAAGTGACATGGCGTACTTTCAATATATATATATATACCATACAAAATCTATCCGTTACAAGTTATACATACATCAGCGAATCACCCTCTTGATATTTTGAATAATTCGATTCGTTCGATATAGCATTACACTCCCTACACGAATACCCGAATCCTCTTGAACGTGTTCCCGAGGGACAGGGACGTAGCTGTTCTTACAGAAAGTAAAGTAGTCTGCTAGAATCCTCACCGAGAGTCACCCGGGAGCGAAAGAAAAATATGATAAAAAATTCCCCCCCCCCCCACCCCTCTCGAAAAAAGAACCCATTATTCCCATTTTTTTTTCGTCACGAGCATTTCGCGTCATTCGTACTTCTCTCCCGCCACCGTGTTTCAAAGAGTTTCGCGCAATCTTTCGTGGTGCGTGATATTCGTACGTAAAAAAAAGAAAAAAAATCCTCGCCCTATGTAAGTTAGGCAGACGCGAAAAAAAAATGGCCCAAGTCGAAACTGCGAAGTCGCGCGAATTACTTCGCTGCGAAATAAATGACGGCTTTTGCCGCAGTTTCTCCCGTTGCGAAAGCTGAAAATATTTTCTCCTGCCATTTTCTTTGGATTTCGGTATCATCCTTCCTATTTTTCATCTTTATATACTTTTCTTTCCTCCTTCTTCGAACTCCGCGTTTAACCTTTGACCTCCGCGCATATATTCCGCACTGGGCGCGGCCCGGAGATGCCTGCGTTTAAATAAACGAAAGCCAAGGGGGCGCGGCGGTTCTTGCCGAGCTTAATTGAATGTGCGCGGTTTCGAGTGCGCGATGAAAAAAAAATTATTTTAAATAATAACAGCGACGAGCGCGGAACTTTGCCAAAGTACGGTGTTACTCTCTTTCGTTCTTTCTCTCTCTGTCTGTGCATGCGGTGTGCAACCGGAAACTGACTTTCATCCACTACGGTTACCGCAGCGACCCTCTTCGTTTCACTGGGCTATCGCATTTCCAAGCACCGTTCGCTATTGTTTTCGCGCATATAATAATATCGCGTAGCATTTCCGCTTCGAATATGCTACAGGTACGCCGCTTATTCGCGACTCTTATTTTTTCGCGAAATAAATTTTTTTGTCACGACAATTATAATCAGAACACACGCGTGGAATTACAATTTACCTTCTATACGTCCATTACGTTCGTGGTTTACCGATTCGAAATTTTATAATTGAGTAAAAAAAACTTTAGGAAATTTTATATTTCCCCCTACTCACTGATTGTCAATCAAATTTCGTCCGTTAAACGTTATCGATTAATAACCTGGTAAATAATTAATCGCGGTTGGCCAAGCTTTCTTAATTTTATTGATTGAGCAATAACGTGAGATATATATGTATATTGACTGTGTTCTCGTGATTCATTGTCAAGGAGGAAATGACGTAGGTGAAGAAGGAATATCCGGAACGGAAAGGACTATTTGCTTATAGTGGTACGAAGGTATTGACAGAAAGTATCAATGTGAAGAGCATGGGGGGAGAGGGGAGGTAGGCTGAACTATTTATCTCCAATAGGAAAGCAAGTCTGACAGGAAACGTCGATATAAATAAATACAGTGTTGAGGATCTTCCTCGATACCGGATGTGTTCATCGATCATCATTATACTCAGAATTGAGTTCTAGACGTGGTATCCCTTATGGGTTTACATTAAGAAAAAAAAAATTCTCTTCACCACTGAATAATTTTTATTCTCGCAGCATCCCATTTCAAATTACGTGATTTTAGTAGGACATATAATTAGTTATTGATCTGTACGATATATATATAAACGACTCGCACCTGTCAATTTGCAAAGGAACAACGACAACGAAGTCGCAAAAGTCTTGCGCGTCGCGAATAAAATTACCTCCTGAAAAAATATCATTTTATTGCCGACCCTTCGATGGAAATTAATTTATAACGCACGAGTGAGCGAATTAACGCGACGATTCGTGTGACGCGGATAAACTAAACGAATCCACGTGTCGAGCACGTGGCTTCGGACTATCGTTTCGTACCCGTGCTATTTATTCGAGCGAAATAAAAACAGTATCCGAGCGTGAGACTTCAGGGTGGATTTTCATGAGATGAATTGAAAACGGCCATTTTATATTTGACATTTACAACGCTGGGGAATATCGGCGTGATTCTAGCCGTTGGTTTACCTATGCAACGTCAGGAATTGGAGATAAGAGGAGGAAGAGGAAATTTTAAGGCTGAAAAAAGGAAAAGGGTTAAGAGCGCTTTTTTTGGGGGGGGGGGGGGAAAGCCAACGTACGACGCATCTTAAACGAATCGATGCTTCAGTGGAGAAAGTCGATGCACGTGCATGGTCAGACGATGCGGATATACTGTCTGACTACGTAATGGTAGATATCTACTTGACGTACAGATACCGGCTTTAAGTTTGTCTGGACAATGGTGCGACCGAAATGAAAATTGACTTTTTTCTAAGTGGTCAAATTTGACCAATTTATTTATCACTTTTATACTTCTATTTCTAAGGCTCTATTCAACCTTATCATTTTCTTTCCGGTTACGGGTATCAGTGCTGTACATTGTACATACCTGTATTGTATATATATACATATATATATATATATATATTAAGTCTACCGGAAAGTTCTGTCCGTTTCTATGACAACAATTTTCGGCCCGTAAGCACATGTTTATTTGGCGCATGTTCGGCTCTCTATTTGTATCGCTTAATGTGTAAATACTGACGTAGTAAAT
>JAYRCB010000066.1:1579-16546 GCA_036026315.1 Trachelus stipa
ATCGTATGATACTAAAAATGCTTACCTAAGAAAATGAAGTACTGGTAAATAACTAAGTAACGCTTAGGGCATAACAAACTATACACAAGCAGGCTGATTTAAAAAATGATAAGCGTCAAAAAACAATAGAACGCCAAAAGCGTAGAGGTTTAGCAAACGCTCATCTCATCTCATAGCAAAGGTGTTGCTTCTCTACGCTTTTTTGACGCTTATCATTTTTTAAATCAGCCTGCTTGTGTATGGTTACAAGAATCAGCAGTTTTAACACACGTCTGTTATTTGCTTTCTAATTATCGATTATTGAGTGTGTAAAAAATGTACAAATACTCTGTTCGGGAGTACAATAATATGATTATTTGTCACGTGCAATGTAAATCTAATTCGGTAAGAGCTGCTCAATGATATGCGCGACTTTGGCCGAATTTACACCATCCCAGTGATCGCGTGGTTGTTTCGGCATTTGAACGATTGTGGAGGACCGGGAACGTCATGCCGGATCACCACAATGCGAGTGCTCCACGAACGGCACGTACGGTTCGAAATGAACAACGTGTCCTTGATGTTCTTGCTCGTGACCCGACTCTCGGGATTCGCCCAATTATGCGTCTCTTAGGCCTCTCATATGGTACGATTCAGAGAACCATAAGGTCAGAGAACCTGCATGCGTACCATTATACGCGCATACAGAGCCTGAAAATTTAAGATTACCCGGTGAGGCATGCATTTTGCCAATGGATCCTTCGACAAAACGATCGTGATCCAAACTTTTTGCCGAACATCCTGTTCACTGACGAGTCGACTTTCGGACGAACAGGAACATGGAACTATCATAATAATCACTGGTGGGCACGGGAAAATCCAAATATGTGCATCCAGATGAATGTGCAACAGCAGTTTTCTATGAACCTTTGGGCTGGTATTATTGGAGGACGCGTGGTAAGCACGTGATGATAAACTTAAACCCTATCGAGTTAGCGTTAATACATGCAATTTTAAGCAAACAAGCATATTAAATATCCATAAAACTGTAACGTTAATATGAATCCTTGCAAATTATTAGTAAAAAAAATCTGTCATTTCAAGTGGGTCCTTTTCAATTGGATGGCAACTTGACGGCTTTAAAATACACAATATTTTTAAACCGCTATCTGAGGAGACTGTGTCTCAGGGCTGGTGTCACTCCAAACGAATGGGAGCAAATGTGGTTCCAGCACGATGGTGCACTGGTTCATACCAGCATCGCAGCTCAGGTTGCACTTAGACGTTGCTTTCCGAGACGCCTAATTGGAAAAGGAGGATTTAAAAATTGGCCTCCACGTTCCCCGGACTTGAATCCGCTTGATTATTTTCTATGGGGGCATCTAAAGGCAATCATTTATCGTACGCCTATAGCCACGCGCGAGGAACTGGAACACGGGATTGATCAAGCATTGAGATCCGTAACGTCACAGATGCTCCAAAACTGCATCGAGAGCCTTTTAAGACGTGCTCGATGCTGTATCCAAATGCGTGGTGGACAGTTCGAGCACCTCCTACATTGACATCCTGTCCTGTCCCATCAAAAAGTACTATTTTAAGTTAAATGGAGTTCATTTTATAAGATAAAAAAACTAATCAATTGTATTTCCAACCGAAATCAAACAATGATGATAATCGTTTCTTATTTATAAATTAATTAATAAATGCTTCGTTAATTAATGTCGGCTAGATTCTACTTATTAACCATCAACTACCAAATTTTTTTTCTTTCCCTTCATTTGTAAATATTCCTTTGCGGCAATGAACAAATGAACAAGCGAGAGCAATCTATGTAGACTGGAATTGATTTTTCTATGCTGTATAATTACTTAAAAATTTCAATTAGTTTAAAATAATGTATAAACTTATTATGTGGTACGATTCAACGACTAGTGTCGTCACTGAAAAGTATATAAGAATTGACAGCAATGGGCAATTGACTGCGAGTGTAAATCGAAGAGATTACTACTCGGCAAAAATTTTACGAACGAGCTGTAAGACATGCTAGCCTTCCTTCATTTTCTCGTTGATTTGTACAAAAATGTATTTTTTTAACATTTATCATTTTATAAATTTCTGGACGGTTCACAGCTAACAAGCAGTATCTGCAGTCGCTCGTCGTGACGGTTGATGAGTCTGTATATACAGCAAAACAGTGGCGTCAGTTACATTACGGTGTAAAATATCAACGTTGTAAAAAGCAACATACCTTTATCAATCCTAGTTCTTCAATAATCTCTGGTGCTCCCCAAATTCTCGTGCCTCCGACAGTTTTAGCCGTTATCGACGCGTCATTATCTCCCAATAGTTTTGTACATCTTGATGCTGCTGTAGCTCAGGAGGTTTCGGAGACTGCAGAGCTTCCTGGGTCTCCCATGATTTTAGAAGCTCCTGAGTGTCCTGAGGTTGTTAAAACTCCTGTATATAATGTAAAGAAGAGCCATGCCGACGAAGGAATTCTGAGAACGGCGCTTGTGCCAGGTCCCATGAAAGTTCATATACCAGAAATGCAATTAATAAGTGATCATCGATCAATACTTACCGCGGTTGTCTCATTGGCATCGGAGGACCCTTACACACTAAATAGTAAAACAACGACATAATAAAAAATATTGTCGTTTAAATACTTACCATTTTATCTTTTATAGTTTTAAGTCATTCACAAACATAAAAATAACAACAGACTATTAAATGGTTATTTTTAATTATTATAAACGTATTTCGAATATTACTTCTTAATAATATTCTTTTTTCAAGATCGAAATAATACCCGGCAGTGGCATTTATTGTAAGCAAAATGATCTCGACCGGTATCAACGTCTGTATGCCCAACGGTCGAACAAACTCGCTTGTCGCTAGATGCGTCTCATAGTTGGCGAGGAGAATTTAAAAACCATGACGCCTTCAGGACGAGCAGGACGACAGCGAATTCCCAGGAAGGTATATGATGCTGTTGAGAGTAAGGAGATCGTCTATAGGTTTCAATTATTAAAGATCATACTATTTTTACAAATCGTAATAATCAATATTACAGTTTTCTTATCTTTTGATAACATGAATGCAGAAATGTTTTTATTTTTCAGCGTACATCTCACTACATGCAGAACCGAAAATGGATGGCGCCCAATTCTAGACCATTATGAAATTCTTATGTAGAACCGTGAGAAACGCGGAAAAGAAGAAATAATGTGGAAGTTTATATTTTTCGTTTTTTTTTTATTGTTTAGTTATTCGAGGAGGCACTCCATTTCCGTTTTTGTTTCCCTTTTTTATTGTCTTTTCGTTTTCTACTTCCCTTTCCTGTCCGTTTGCTTCCTGATCTTTTCCTTGGCCTTCGCACGCAATTACTGAATTTTATATTATGTTGCATTGTTTTCATGTATTTTCTTTGTAACGTATACATGGAATAAAGGTAGGAATGCTACAATCAGTTCCTACTCATTCTATAGGTTTGCCAGAGACGTAATTCGATCAGTTTTGTACAATTAAATAGAATTAATAAAACAACGTGGTCCTTCGATAATAAAATATCAAGAGCGACGATACTCATTTAATAATAAAAGTATTGAACATAAAAAAAACGTATGAAAAAGGTGAGAAAAAGATAAGAAAAGGGTGAGAACAGGGTGAAAGCAGGGTGTTTTGCAGAATGTTTTTGCCAATAGCCAAATAACTGTTGTTTTGATGAGGAGTTAATAATTATAGGCACATACCGGAGAGCTAAACAAACTAATAATTGTACCTTCGACGATGACTAACTCTAATTTTTCATAGACAATTATTGGACCATCTCAACTTGCGCTCACCTTACACTCACCATGTTCTCATCTTGTCCTCACCACTCTAGACATTTTAGTTAATAAATTAAATAATTTGTAAGTTTCAGTTACAATTCCTCAATTCAATTCCTGTGTATACTTAGTTTATTTCTTGAGGGTACAGAGCAGCAGACATGTAATTCTCATGAGAAACGAAGGAATTGGTTAGCAGGCCACTTTTACCAATTTGACATTGGATTCCAAGAATATTAGGATATCAATCAAAATTTTCCATCGACGCACGGACTTAGGGAGGAATGCAGAGTTACCGTTGTTAATGAGCGACTCACGCACGTCTGAATAGTATCTACAACAGATACAAATACCTGCGCGGTAGTTAAATGGAGGTTAGGTTAAATGGAAAAATGAAGCAATAAAAAATATCCATGAAAGGGAATACTTGTCAAACGTCCACAGTTTATTTCAGCTAAAACATTGATTGAGAATCCTTGATGTAAATTTACTTTGTTCGCAAATCCATTCTCACAACCGTGCTGCACAATAGATCCGAAGGTCTTACAGCAACACAAATCACGATCGAGGGTTTCCAAGCAAATCGGTGGAATCTTCGCGTTGCTCCGTTTCTTTAAACCATTTTGGAACGCACGTGCCCTTTGCGGATCCTCGGCAATGGCATAATCATGCATTATGTTATTGGTTAAAAACCTAACTTCCTCGTATGTCAAACTCGCGCAGTCGAGCCAGCGTGACGTCAGAATCGGTCGTTATAACGTTGCCACGATCTCGCCGGCCAATATCGAATGCCTCAGCGCGGGAAAATATTGCGCGCTGATTTGTCACCTAATTACCACTTATTAATGCTTGTAATACAGAAACTAATTTGAATCTACGAAAACAGCTAAGTAACTTTATTCACTGCCACACCAGCTAACTCCCTGTAAAAAGTTCGATATTTATTTTGAATCACCCTGTATTAGATATTTAAAAATCCTGTATTCCCTTTCATTTATCGACGTCGCTTTGAGAGGTGGATAGGAGTTTTGAGGAATTCTAGGATGTTAGGATTTCTTTCAGATACTGTTATGCACATCCACAGAGCGCTATGCACTCTTATGTGGGGCTCTTGACGTATCCATCATCAAGAATGGGTGATTGGGAAGGAAAAAGGATAATGGATGGAGGGATATAAGGCCGGAGCGTTACAGTATAATAGAAACATCGGTGAGAATCAAGAATGCAGCAGAGGAATTACGCGATTTCTGAGGTGCCGACCGCGGCATTTTGTGAGGAAGCTAGCTTCCGGTCTTATCACACCGCGAACGTGCCTAAACGTGTAAACCGAAAATTCCAGGATTCACGCGAGCGAGTAAAAACCGCTGAATTAATAAGATTTTCCCCCGCCTGTCCACCTACTTTCAGCAGAAAGTAGGATGGATCAGGGAAGGCAAATCAGTCTCCAGATACACACCAGAGCGCATAGTTCGGGCTGGAGTAGCTCCTCGCAAATTGCATCGCGCGGTGGCTATCAATCTCACGGAAGTTCCGCGTACTGTTAACTATCGCCGTTTGTAAGTCGACAAGGACGTATTGAGCCCTAAGAGTTGCACGCGTAGCGCATCAGTCATTACGAGCTTAGATGTTAGTATTTTGATTTTTCCACGAACAATATTTGTCGTGTAGTTTAAGTGATTATTAGAGTGAAGGACCTCGAGTTGTAATAAGACGAAGTGCGAACACCAAGACAGAGTGAACGTCTACCGATACACGCCGAATAAGCTAGTAAGAGTGAGTATGCGGGAGTGAGTGTGGACACTCCATTACGAGATCTTTGTAAACTTTGCTTGTAAGACCATCCGGCATATTCTATTATTCAAACAAATTAATATCTGTTAAGCAAATTTGGGTTGTAACAATATATTCGAATCAGTTCAACGGGAACTTTGAATCTTTTGATTTAAATAGGCCATACACCAATTCCTCATTCTAACGGCAATCTAAAGGACCGGGCCTGTACAGGACGGCAGTCAAGAACTTACCCTAAACAGAAATAAAAATAAACTCCCACGTTTAACGCAGGAGATTAACTTCGCTAGACGTGTAGTAACGCCCTGCACGTCACAAATTAATTGGTGTCAGAAGTGGGATACTTCTTGACTACTCCTAAGGATTGAGAAGGGAATTAGTGGATGTTCGACAGTTCAGCTATTTTTCAAATTTTATGGGAATTTAGAAACTAAGTCATTTAGCTCCCTTTTTCCTTCAAACTTCGCCGCAAAGAATTTCAATCATCATGGCGACCGGGAACGATCAGACGACCGACCCCAACGTATCGACGCGCTTGCTTAATAACGTGAGCGAGATAATGAACAACATCACACTCCAGCAGCGGTTGATATTAGTTCCCAAATACGACGGGAACATATGTCCCTTAGGCACTATTTGCAAGACATACAGAATGTGTGTCGTTGTTACTACGAGGAACTGAAAGCGAATACGTCAAAGCTACCATAGGGAACCTGCAGGGGGACATAAGGAATATCGTTTACGGCGAGCAGATAAACACCGTCGCCGACTATGTCAAACATTTAAAGAGACGACTCGCCACGGGCAAGACATATGACTATTACGCTGGCCCTCTCTCTCGGATAAGAATGAAGTAAGGTCAATCGGTTGGTGAGTTCTACGACAAGATACGGGTCCTCCTAGACGGCGGATGGTCCGCGTATCGGGCATGACATGGCATTGACCTGTCGGAAGGAAAAAGGGATCCGCTACGACAACTAGCTCTGACCGCTTTTATAGACGGATTGCCATCGAAAATAAGCGAGGCTATCGATTTTCGGCAGCCGGCAACGCTCGAGGACGGTATGGTCCAAAGACTCGCCGATCGAGAGGAACGTCGACAACGCCGCGAAATAAGTCCTAATAGTGTCCTGTATACGAGAGAAGGCGAACCCTCTGCACGTTCAACGTATCACGATTGGGAATATCGGCGCTTGTACTCGGAAAGGAATTCACACTCCCTGTATCGTGCAAGTGATTTTCGCCCGACGTACCGAAACGATGTTGACTATCATCGCGCACGCGAGCCACGGTCGCAATACCGCGAGTATCGTCCGCAGTATAGGGAAAGGGACACCCGCTATTCGTATCGGGAAGGTGACCGCCCACACAATAGTCGAAAATACGAGGCGTACCGTTATCATGAATCGCGGTCACCATCGCCAGCGTATCAGAGGTCCTAGCGAGAACGTACTTCTCAACAGAAATCGCCCGATCCCGATTTTCCTCCAAGGCCAAGTGGATTACTGAAACGCCCTCCGCTAGATGAGGATTATACACGGGGAAGAGGCGGAAGTGAGCTTAATGGGCGACCATGTGGAGAATGTCGCTGCGGCGTTAGAAGGCGAGCCAATCATTCGCCTAGCCCTGCTGATAGTCAGCCTTTAAACTACCAGGAGGCTTGTCACCCGAGTTCGACGGCGAGCCGCTCGCAAGAACTTCGTTCCGCGAATCACACCGAGGAGAAGAAAACCACGGTAAAATTCTTGGAAAAATGTTCACCGTCCTCTGGACGAGCGCCTCAGTAGAATCACCTGTCATGGAGATGTTAGCGCCAGAGCTTCGTAAACGTGTAGGACGATTTTTCCTAGATACGGGCTCGGACGCGAGCCTTATTAAGTTACGGGCCATAGACGAAAATCAGCCGATAAATACCGACGAAATCATTAAGGTCTCAGGAATCGCTGAAAAAGAAATACTAACCCTTGGTACCGTATTGTCTGTCTGTCGACGACAATACGACAATCTGAAACTGTCGATGACTTGCCAATAAATACAAGACAGTACAGATTGCCGGTAATTTTGGGGGGTGAGATTGAATTACAAGTATTAACGAAACTACGCGATGAGATAATTACTCCCTCGCAATCGCTGTATAATTCACCTGTGTGGATAGTGCCCAAGAAACCTGATTTACATGGCCGTCCTCGCATGCGAGTGATGATAGATTTTCATAAGCTCAACGAAAGAACGGTATCTGACGCTTATCCACTGCCAAATATACTGGATATATTAGATCAGTTGGGTCAAACACAATATTTTTCAACGTTTGATTTGGCCAGCGGATTTCAACTAATTCCCATGGACCAAGGGGATTGAGCGAAAACTACTTTTTCCACCTTGAACGGGCATTACGAGTATGCCAGGACGCCCGAAGGATTGAAGAACGCAGCTGTCACGTTTCAACGGTTAATGGATAACGTGCTGAGAGGTCTTCAAGGCACAGAATTATTTGTGTATCTAGATGACATCGTGGTCTTTGCAAGGTCCCTGACGGAACACAAAACCAAGGTTCGACGTCTCATGAGACGCTTAGAAGAAGCTAATCTCACATTGCAACCTGATAAATGCGAATTTCTCCGTCGAGATGTCGCTTACCTCGGACACATAGTAGGTCGCGACGGGTTGAGAATGGACCCAAAGAAATTAAGAGCAGTTGAGAAATTTCCTATTCCAAAAACGCAGAAGAATGTGCGTCAGTTCCTGGGTTTAGCCGGTTATTACCGGCGGTTTATTCCAAATGTCTCAACACGCGCAAAGCCGTTGGACTTGCTAAAAAAGGGGCTAGCCTTTTCTTGGGGCCCTACACAGAGGAGCAGCTTCAGAGATCTTCGCAAAACTTTATGTAAGGAACCAGTATTACAATACCCCGACTTGGATAAACAATTTATACTGACCACAGACGCTTCAGACATCGCTATAGATTTAGTACTGTCGCAAGAACATGACGGGCAAAATCTACCGATAGCCTATCATTCCAAGGTACTAACAAAGGCCGAGAGAAACTATTCGGCAACGGATAAGGAATGCCTAGCGATCATTGATTCAATAGAGCGTTTTAATACGTGTTGTGTTGTAACGTCTCGGTGACGAAGGAGTTCGGTCGAGAAGTTAAGACTTAGATATTTTTGGGATCTTTGCCGGTTAAGGAGTTGGATCTCGCGTGAATATAACAAAACTAAAAGGCTTATTGAAACGATCAGAAAATAAGTACAGTGATTAGACGTACGTCGACTTGGATAATGTATAAGTACTGTTGGGTATCGCTTATCTCCTGTACTGAGTCTACTCCACGAGACCACCTTATCTGTGCGGATTCTAATTGTAGACTGTCGATTTTCGGATGTACAGCCATAAGCTGCACTTCCAAAAATGTGTTTATTGTGCGATTTTTCAATTTTCTCATTTCGGTTGCCAGGCCGCCTTTTATCTTGACATAGCGCATTGCTACATGCGTGAACTATTTAGCCTGGCATTTCGCAATGGGGTCAGGAGACTCCCAGCACAACATCCCTCCCCCTTTAAAGAAAATCGCGCAATTACTACACGGCGTTCGCCTCTGGTGGCCTCGGGTGAGGACTTGATTTTTGTCGTAATCCTAGTAGAGCACAGCTTCCATGAATATTTTCAGCACAACTCTCCTTAGTTTAACCGGGGTGTCTGCCCGTAGCATTGGTTCTGTCTTGCGGGTCCTGATCGGCCCAACGAAAACGCCTTTCACATGTTCTGTTTAACGCCGCTCGCAGGCTATCTGGCCTTGACACTAGCGGTTCCAGTTGCATGTTTACCGCGGGTGACACCGGGCTCGGCGTGAGGGCCGTTGCCGTTGTCGTCGAATTGTGCTTACGCCTGTAACACGTGTACACGGCAAAACAGACCAATGCTATTGGCGCTATCGTACTCAACGAATAAAACTTAAAAACTCACTTTCACAAGTTTCACCTTTCCGATATCACTGGTCACTCGCGAGGGAATAACTTAGTCCATCTCCAATATTGTAAGATTAAAGGGGGGCAAGTAGTCCTCGTTGGCGACTTGGGTGATGCGTCGGATGGTTCGCAAGCTGAAACTTTGGGCGGTTACCGTACATACGTGTCTTAAGGTTTCATGCGACGCGGGATTTCCGTCGCAGGTAACACTATTTGGTTCGTCGGTGGACGCTACAAATGACCATCTACCCGGCTGGTGCATGGTGGTTACTAGTGTGTGGTCGAACGTGATGACTCGCTTTGAGCAGCGAAGACCGTTGCCGGTGTCCATTTTCGCGAACGTCAGCACTTCGCACGGTGCTGAGCTCATGAGAGGTATTGACGGATGCACGGGATTGCATATATATCTACTCGTGCACTGTTTACAATTCCTCAATACCAGGTTAGTCATTGGAAGGAAGTTTCGGTTTTCTTGGTCCACAATCACGAGGTCTTCTGAGGTGTCGGGATAGTAATACGCCCCGATGTCTGACCTCGCGGGTATCGGGTATACCTTGTTTACGCTGTACCTCTTCTGGCTTATGAGGGGAAAGTCGAGTATGAGGATGACGGCGTTCCCTTGACTAAAAGCCTTCATATCGGATAGTCTCATAAAAATAGATGCTTCGTTTCGTTCGATTGGCACTGGGAATCCAGTTCCCGTTGGTAGGTGAGGTAGTGCATCGGTGAGGTACTCCACGACTTTTCTCGATGGTAGCACCGCCGCATTCACCTTGCCGCTCGCAATTTCAACCAGTAGCCAAACTAGTTCCTTCACGTCATTCGGTAATGCCTCGACTATCACGTTTAGAGCGGTGAGGCCCTCATCTAGCCTTTGTTCCTTCATCACAATACTCATGTCTCCCGTCAGTGTAAGGTTTACTTGGACAATGAACTTTTGCAGAGCCAGTTCGTTACTCTGGACGTTGGCGAAGGTGTCGTTAAAGAGGTGCAATGTGGACTCGACTACCTGTAATTGGTTCTTCATGCTCTCCTTCAGCGTTCGCTGGTTGAAGCGTATGGTGGTGATCTCCTGGTGGATCTTTTCCGCGTCCGCGGCGTCCGGATTTCCGGTAATGGACTTTATAATTGATCCCAACCCGTCGATCAATCCCCTGCGCTTACGCGGTGCGTCCGGTTTCATGAGGTTGTGGACCATTCCTATTCCGTCCTCTATTTTCCTCACCATCCTGGCCAGGAAATCCGCAACGGCTGGACAGAGAGGGTCGTCTCTTCCTTGTTTGTCACATATTTCTAGAAGCCGCTGCAAATTAGCGCAAACGTCTGCGTCTCTTTTCAACAAGGCCGTGAGATCCATGTTTACGGCTAGTCTCCAGGTGGCTTTGGCTTCCGAGAGGGTTCCAATTTCTTCGCAAAATATTCCCGGATTGCTGGCAAAGGTGGTCATCGTAAACCGTCTTTCCGCTTTTCTGGAGTTTACGCAGCTCGCCGTCAGCAGGACAGTTCTGCAAGAGGAATAGAACGTTACCTGAAACTGGCCGAACCGTGGGATTATCTACGCAATGCAAATTCTTTCGTTCTTTCGGTTCCCCTATTCCCCGGTTTCGGTTGCGGTAAGCTCGAGGAAGCTCATTCCATTTTCATTACTCGTACGAGATGGACGGTGTTTATGGAGTAATTTACTGTGAAGGCGCTGTCGTGGGGCCCGCAGTTTTGCGTCAATTGGTCAGTATCGGAGTCCGTTCATTTTCTTTTTGGTCTGAAGTACTTCCTATAAGTTTCCTTTTCTACTCCTTTCTAGGGAGCATTGGTGATCCCTTATCGCAGGGCCAACCGGCCGGAGTGGGAGTGGGTCTTCATTCGCCGGGCCCTGGAAACCCCACGCCGCCGGGCGGTCGAGATTATTTGGGGTTGGGGCGACTAGGCGGAGGATGACGACCCACCAGATTTCTTGGGGCATCGATACCTATTTCACGAGGAGTGCCCCACGTGCGGGCGGGAAATGTAGACATCCACAATAAATGTGTGTGCATCCCAGAGTGCCGTGTTCTGGAGTTATTTATGTTTGTCCGCCGGGTGTGTCCTTATCCCGCTTCCGTTTAGTGCTCGGTTAAGTTCTTTAGGCGATTTGCGTGGACCAACATGGTCCTTCGTCCCATTTTTATCGTATAATTAACAGTTGAGTTTCTCGCGATCACTTCGTAAGGGCCCACCCACTTCGGGGTTAATTTCGCTGAATGCCCGCGCCGTACGGCTTCGGTGTGGAGTAGGACCCTGTCCCCGATCCGGTATTCTTCTACTTTCGCATTCGCGTCGTAGGTCAGTTTCGACCTTTCTTTAGCGTAACGTATGTTAGCCCCGGCTACCGTCCATGCGGTGCGTAGCCTCTCTCTTAGTTCCTGAGCGTAGTCGTTTAAGGAGTAGGAGTTTCGCGGCTCCTGTTTCACGGCTGTCGGGAGCTCTGCCTCCCAACCGAACACTAGCGTATACGGCGATAGTCCGATCGCCGTATGATGCGTAGTATTATAAGTGAGCATTGCGTACCTAAGTCATTCGTCCCAATTCCCTTGATCCTCGTCTATGTAGTTCTTAAGATATTTTGCGAGCGTGCGATGCGATCGCTCTAATGCGCCGTTGCTTTCCGGATGATATGCAGTCGTCTGGATCTTCTTAATTCTCAGCAACTTGCATACCTCCTTGATGGTTGAACTAAGGAAATTCGTTCCTTATAAGAGAGTATCGACTCTAGCGTTCCATATCTGCAGATGATCTCTTCAACGGAGGGCTTTCGTTACGGTTTTGGCTTCTTGACTAGGGATGGCTACAGCCTCACTGTATTTAGTGAGGGCATCCTGGAAGCGAAGTATGTGCTTGTTTCCGGATGCTGTCTCTGGCAACGGTCTTACTATGTCGACCGCTGCTTTTTCGAAGGTCCGTGCGGGTGTGTCCGTTATTATCATTGGTACCCTTCCTTTTTTACGCAATTTGTTCACCTGGCACTTACGGCACGTGGATATATAATCTTTCAGTTCCTTTCGGATTCCTAGCCACTCGTATTTCATTCGAATACGTAGTAGCGTTCTTTTGACGCCCTGGTGCCCTCCTAGAGGGGCATCGTGGTACTCTTTTATAATTTTCTCACGGTCTCCTATCGTGGGGCAGGTTACGCCGCAGCCATAGTCACTTTCTTCGTTCGAACTGTTGTCCTCTTCTTTACAGGACGATGAGCATTCGCTCTGCTCTTCCGAGCTTCTTTCCTTACGGATTTCTGCGCTATCTCTGCCCCAACCGCACAGCTTTGTGGTGGGACGTTCAGAGTTCTTCACGCTTTCTACTGGCTCTAGGCTGCCGTTCGGCTCGGAGGTTTCAACGCATCTGCGTCAGTGTTTCTTTTCCCGGCCTTGTGCTCCACGTCAAAGTCATGTTCCGATAATTTAATTCTCCATCTCATGATTCGGGAGCACGGGTCCTTTACTCCAAAGAGCCAAGTCAGCGGCTGATGATCCGTCACGACCTCGAACCGGGTGCCGTAAATTTACGAACGGAACTGTGCTATCGCCCATACGATGGCGAGTAGCTCCTTCTTGGTCGTGGTGTAGTTGAGCTCAACTTTAGATAGCGTTCGGCTTGCGTAGCAAATTGACAGGTCTTCCCCGATCTTGCCTTGAGACAAGATGGCGCCGATCGCCTTGTCGGACGCATCTGTTGTCACAATAAACGGTTTCTCGAAATCCGGGTACTGTAGAACTGGTCCTGATGTCAGTGCCTCTTTCAGTTCTTTGAAAGCGGCAACTCGAATTACAGTCCATTAGATCTTCGTGTCCTTTCGGATAAGTTCGGTGAGAGGCTTGGCGATTTTCGAAAAATCCTTAATGAACTTCCTCTAGTATCCTGCCAAGCCCAGGAAAGACTGAACTCCCTTGGCATTTTTAGGTACCGGCAATTCTTTTACCGCTGCGAGTTTTTTTGGGTCGGCTCGCACACCTTCTTCCTAGATGATATGCCCTAGGTAGTGTGTTTCTTTTCGCAGGAACTGACACTTGGTTGTATGGCCAGTTTGACTTTCCACAGGTGCTGGAATACCTCCTTTAAGGGAACGTTGTGCTCGTTTAGGTTCTTTCCGTACATCACTATGTTGTCTAAATAGACATAGCATTTTATTCCTTGGAGTCCTATTAATACGGAATTCATCAATCTCTGGAAGGTTGGGGGAGCATTTTTTTAACCCAAAAGGCATCCGATTATACTCGAAGTGCCCTTGCGGTGTAGAGAACGCCGTTTTCTCCTTATCTTCTTTCGCTATTGGAATATGATGGAATCCCAAGGTTGAAAAATATCGGGCCTTTCCCAATTGGTCCAATATCTCGTTGATGTCGGGCAGTGGGTATGAGTCTCCTATGGTGGCTTCGTTTAGCTTTCGAAAATCCACCATAACTCGCATGCGTCGCTCGCTCGTTGTGTCGGGCTTCTTTGCTGCTACTAGCAAAGGGGCGTTCCACGGGCTCCTGCTGGGCTGTATTATGCCGTCGGCCAGCATTTTCACCGTTTGTCTCTCGACCTCTTTTTTATGAAATTCGGGAAGGCGATAAGGGTTTGCCTTGGTGGGTCTTACCCCATCCTTTAACGGGATTCGGTGCTCCACCATGTGTGTGCACGGGAGTTTTTCTCCTTGCAGGTAGAATATCTCTTCGTATTCGCTGATTAGTCCTGCAAGGGCCCTTTTCTCTTCGCAGTTGAGGTGCGCCAGATCGAGTTCGCTTTGTAATCGCTCTATGCATCTGGCACCTCTTTCCGTGCTTATAGTGTTTACGTGCAACATCTCGGCCTTATCGTCTCCCTCTTCAGTGGGGGCTTCATCAGCTCGAGTTTGACGGTCGGGCGTTGCACCTCCGCTTCTAAATTGGTCCATGCTGATCAGGCTCACTGTACACTGCAGGACATTAATGCCGTCCTTGGGTGGAGCTAGTAGGAAGCGGGAGTAGGGCGACCGGCAGTGCCGACTGGTGGCGAGCAAGCCAGGCTGCCACGTAGAGAGGGTGTGGCAGCCCTGAGCTCTGCTACCACCGACGGCTCATAGAGGCGTTCCGATCGCCCAATCAGAGCGACGCTTGAGCCTCCCAACACACGTGTGGCTTAGTCGGACTCGGGTCAGAAGATGTTCTCTCGCCGCTTGGCGTGTTGCTTGCCTTTGTACTTAAAATAAAGTTTATTATATTAATTGAGTTTGGCCTCTACCTGTTGACCCAATCGTTGCCCAATTGGGTGGCACGATACCCACAATTTGGTGACCCTGCAAATAAAGACTTAAATGATTTTCGTTCGATCGTGATAGGCGGCGCGCTTGCGGTACGCGTTGCCTTTGTCCGGACTTCAAAAACAAAGGGGCCATTATCCACGTC